>VZSE01002915.1:23310-39758 GCA_013398275.1 Promerops cafer
GGGGGGGTGTTTTTTTTTTTTTTTTTTTTTTTAAATATTCCATGGTCATAAAGCAGCAAAAGAGAATGTGTGAAAATCAGTAACAAAGCTGCAAACCTGCCTGTAACCTGTCGTACATATTTCTGTGGTGTGTAAGGTGGAGTGGCAGGTTGTTAGAGCACAGGAGGTGGCATTCAGCCCTTTCTATAAAAATGTGTGATAATGAAGGTAAATTGAGTGTTTGAGATACCAAAACCAGTGTTTAACATATGCAGTAGTTACTGCTGAAAAGGAACTACAAGAGTAGAATTTTAAGTCTCATAATGTGTATTTTTTTTGTATCTTTTATTACTTAACCCACTGGTTGGGTGAACTGCAAAGGATTTTGCTGTGTGTTATTTTTAGAGTGCCGTGTTTTTAGCATCCCGTTACTGTTTTCACATAGTCTTTATGTATCTCTGCCTGCAAAAATACCAGCCTCCTGCAGGCAAGAGGGGAACTGGAATGGTTTGGGGCTCACTGGACCACATCAAAGCTCTTTTGTTCTCATCAGAACTGAAAGATGGCTCTTAAATCCACATCATGTCACTTGCTGGTCCAAAACAGTCGTGTCATCTGTATTGGCCGAGTGCCCAGTTGCTGTAGCCTCAGGCTAAATTGCTAATTCATCATCTTCCTGCCGTTGGGTCAGCAGGACTGAATATGTAAATTGGTGGGTAAATTTGCACAAATTCAGGTTTAATTTACACACCCACGTAAGTCCTTCAAAATGAACTTTCTGATAGGGCTCAGTTTGCTTTAGGTGTGTGTTGATGTTGGGATTTGGGATTCACAGGACACATTTTTTGGATGAAAAATTCTTCTGCTGTAATTTTGTTTGTAAGGGTAACGAGTCTGCCCGCTGCACCCTGCAGTAAATCCACGGGTTGCAGTAAATCCACTGTGTGCATCACCTTGTCAGCACACACAGCATGTCCCACCCAGCATTTCTGTTTCACCCTTCTGGCACCGCTGCTCTCCCTTTCCCAACTTTAGTGCTCGAAGCCTGGCTTGAGGGGGAGTGGGATTATCCCCTTTGCTGAGGGAATAATCAGGAGTGGGAGGCAGTAAGTGGTGTTTTCCCTTGTGCTGATTAATTACAGGTATATCTACATAATGGGCATCCAGGAGAGAAATGAGAAGTTGTTCTACAGAGTGCTGCAGGACGACATCGAGCGGTTAATGCCCATTGTGTACACCCCGACAGTGGGCCTGGCCTGCTCCCAGTACGGACACATCTTCAGGAGACCAAAGTAAGGCAACCAGCACACGGTGCTGCTGCTTCTGTTGTCATCTCCTCTGCGTTCTTGCCTGAGCTCAGGAAGTGGTTGGTTTCTTTCTCGACCGGGTTCAGCTACGCAAGGCTTGTGGCAAGTCAGGGCAGTAAAAGTTTGTTAAAATATATCTCAGGGCAGCTTACGTTGAGGAACAAAACACTAGAAAGCAGACATGGAGATGGGTCATGTGAATAGCCCAGGTGCAGGGCTTCAGCCCCATTTCCAGCTCTTCCCAGGTGCCACACAGCTCTGTGATTCCAGCGGGGATTTCCCCAGCTGTCAGAGTCCCTTCTGTGGGTCTGAGGATCTGTGTCAGGACAGGGCATCTGGAAGGGAGTGTAGGTCGAAAGGGATTTATGGACATCACCTGTCTCACTCCTGCTGGAGAGGGCTGGGTTCCTTGGGTCCATCACTGTCACTCCTGCTGGAGAGAGCTGGTTCTGGTGGGTTCCTTGGGTCCATCACTGTCACTCCTGCTAGAGAGGGCTGGTTCTGGTGGGTTCCTGAGGTCCATCACTGTCACTCCTGCTAGAGAGGGCTGGTTCTGGTGGGTTCCTTGGGTCCATCACTGTCACTCCTACTGGAGAGGGCTGGTTCTGGTGGGTTCCTTGGGTCCATCACTGTCACTCCTGCTGGAGAGGGCTGGTTCTGGTGGGTTCCTGAGGTCCATCACTGTCACTCCTGCTGGAGAGTGCTGGTTCTGGTGGGTTCCTTGGGTCCATCACTGTCACTCCTGCTGGAGAGTGCTGGTTCTGGTGGGTTCCTGAGGTCCATCACTGTCACTCCTGCTGGAGAGGGCTGGTTCTGGTGGGTTCCTGAGGTCCCTGTCCTGGGAAGGAGCAGCTGTTGTCCTTTGAGCGATTTATGTCAGTGGCTGTAAAACTTTGGATTTTAAGTCATCCTGTTTCACATTTAGTTTACAAAAGCAAGGTGCAATTTCTAATTGTCACCCACAAAATATTTCTGGTTTGTGGTTTTGGTTTTTTCTTCTTTCAGGGGATTATTTATTTCTATCTCAGACAGAGGCCACATAAGGTCAATTGTGAACAACTGGCCAGAGAACGATGTTAAGGTACTGTGATTTAAATCACTGTGTGATTTAGTTTCTAGTTGTTATTCCATCTCAGCTGAGTTTCTTAAGATTTACTAGTATTTGATGGAAACATAAATATTGAGTAATGCATTCTTGGCTCTTTAGTGATGATGGCAGAATGCAGCTAATTAAGGTAATGCATACCTTGAAGAGCAGTGTTTTGTCCTAATTGTGAGGTTTATGGGTTGAGGAAAATATTCCTCATGATCTGTTCTTTGTTTGACTGTGCAAACATACCTCAGTTTTTGCCTGGCAAAAAAAACCCCACAACTGCTATTGCTCTGATCTTTATAAATTTCAGTGATCATGTTTGATTTGACCTACTTTTTTTTTTTTCTTTTTTTTAAAATCAGGCTGTTGTCGTCACTGATGGAGAAAGAATATTAGGTCTTGGAGACCTGGGGGTGTACGGGATGGGAATTCCAGTGGGAAAGCTGTGTTTGTACACAGCCTGTGCAGGGATACACCCAGATAAGTGCCTGCCTGTGTGCATCGACGTTGGGACTGATAACACAGTGAGTTACCCCTATAAAAATGGGGTGTTTTAAGAAAAAACATCCCATATTATAACAGAGTATTTTTGGGAGCACTTTTATTTAAGATAAACCCGAATATTTTGTGCAAAGGGTAAATGGTTTGGAATTCACTATACACTTAATTTGTCCATGAAAGGGTGCATCTGGAAGTAATTGGAACGCTGGAACACTGCAAAATAGGCAGTCAGTTTTGACCTGACTTTTAAGAAGCTGGAAACGGGAATTAGATTTATTAAAGCAGTTTATTGTTCACAGTATTGATTTGTTCTGCTTTAAAAGCGGCCGTCACCAGCGCCCAAGTGCCAGCTGAAATTACAGAACGTTGGTACAGGCTGGGGCTGTGTAACTGCAGCATCTCCGGTGTGAAATGTGCTCCTGTGGGCTCTGCTCTGGGTGTGCCCTGGGGAAGTGATTCATCCTGCTGCCCTCTGTGGTTTGTGCTCTTTCAGACACTCCTGAAAGATCCGTTTTATATGGGTCTGTACCAGAAGAGGGATCGCTCGCAGGTGTACGATGACCTGATAGATGAATTTATGGAAGCCATTACAGACAGGTATGACTCGAGTGCTTCTGCTGGCACAGAGCAGCCCTAACACGCTGTCCTTGAAGCAGCCACCCGGGGAAGAAGGAAAGCACCAGAAGCTGGGGCAGGCGCGCGCGTCTGTCCCTGGAGTGACATCCCCAGTGACCTGGAACACGCTGCTCGTCGTTATCTGCAAACGGGCACAGAGCGGAGGCCGCGCTCTCGGCTCTGCCTGAGGACAGCCTGCTTCCAGAGATAATTGGGTGCAGGGCTTGTTGCTTGCCTCCGGCTCTGTCCGCTGATGGGGTGTTTGCCATCTCCTGTAGGTATGGCCAGAACACGCTCATCCAGTTTGAGGACTTTGGAAACCACAATGCTTTCCGGTTCCTTAGGAAATACAGAGAGAAGTACTGCACCTTCAATGACGATATTCAAGGTATACCCTTGGTTTGTGGTCCTTAATATCCGTGCAGAAACTTCTCCCAAAGCCGCAACCTGCCGTGTCGGTGTGTTCAGCTGCCCTCAGGTTTGCTCTGCCTTCCCAGGGACAGCCTCGGTGGCCTTGGCAGGACTGCTGGCAGCACAGAAAGCCACTGGGAAACCACTCACAGACCAGAAAGTGCTGTTCCTTGGGGCAGGAGAGGTGAGTCCTCTTAAGGGCCCGAGAGCAGCAAGACATATTTAAAATGTGTATTTTCTCATGTGGGGGTTTGTGTTCTCCGAGTTCCATTGCAGAGCTTCTCATATGAGGGCAGCTGAAATGAATTAGCAGAAAGGACTCTGCCTTAACAGGACTGTGTGAAAGGTGTTTAACATTTGCAGGGACTCACGTTTTTCATTTCCCTGCATGGCCTTGAAAAAAGCATCGGGGGCTTGTGTGTATTTGAAGGGAAACTCACCATAAAATTACAGTGTAGTGATGAGACCATCTTGTTAATTTTTATAGCACCGGAGGGAAGCAGAGGGAGTTTTTCTCAGCAAGGTGATTCAGTTTGCAGCAGGCACCAGTTACTGGTGCTGCAGTGCCAGGAGCAGCACTGTGCTTCTTGGTACATCAGCATAATTGCTCCCGTGGTGCTGACAAAATAACTTAATTATCCGCGAAGTTCTCCATCTGGGGAAAGGCCCTGATGGCAGTAATTGGCCGGCGCTGCACTGAGCCCCGCTCTGCGTCTTGCTGTGCCTCCTTTCTCCTGCCGGGGAAGGGACGGGCCCCAGCCACACCCTCCTGCTGCCGTGCCCGGCCCGTCTCGGCAGGAGGGGCAGCTGGGGAGCAGGGCACGCAGCTCGGGGTTGGTGTCAGGCAGCAGCGCTGAGCGCTTCTGTCGCTGCCGGGCTGGGCTGCCTGCTGTGTCCGCTGGGCCAGCTGCTCTGCTCCCCTGCCTGCACGTGTGTCACTGCTGCGCCAGGAGCCTGCCCCACGCCGGGAAACGTGTCCTGAGTCTCACACAGACTCACCGAGGGGTTCTCTGGGGATCCTGGGCACGGTGGGGCTGCGATGGCAGACCTCTGCTGTGACCTGTTACAAACCCGAGTCCTTCCATCCGCCAGGCCGCCCTGGGAATTGCAAACCTCATTGTCATGGCTATGGTGGAAAGTGGTGTTTCCTGTGAGGAGGCCTCCAGGAGAATATGGATGTTTGACAAGTATGGCTTGCTGGTTCAGGTAGGGGTGCACCACGCCTGGGAACCCCAGAGCACAGGTGAGCACTGCCTTCCCTGTCCCCTCACAGGAGGAACCAATGTCTTATCTGCAGGGCCGAGAACAGAAGGTGGATTCCAACCAGGAGCCATTTACACATCAGGCTCCAGAGCACATACCAAAGACATTTGTGGAGGCAGTGAATGTACTTCGGCCTTCAGCTATCATCGGTGAGCGAGGTTATTTTAATATAATTTGGTTTTTGACTGCCTTTAATGTGCTAACAGGGCTCCGGGGAGCTTGGTGACAGCCATCTGCATTTCTGCTGGTGTAAATAAGGGGGAAATGTGAGGTCAATTTTCTACGTGAAAATGTACTGAGCTGTGGTGCTCCTTCTGAACCTTGTGTCCTTAGTGACAGAGAGCAGCCACAACCATCGTGTTTTCTACAGGAGTTCCCTAACTTGAGTTTTTGGGTATTTTCTGACCCTCTGTCCCCCAGTCACCTCCTCTGGTCAGCCTCTGCAGCAGCACAGCTGGAAGGAGCAGTTCCATGCTGCAGATCACCAGCACCCCTTAGGTCACTGACATCTGTAGGTGTTTATTTACAACTGTGGCTATCTGCAGAGAACAGATAGGATTGCAGGTATTTCCTGGTGTGACTGCAGTTTCCTTTGCACGTGATTTATTTGGAAGAGGAAAGGGTTTTTTTGGCTGAGTACCCTGAAGCTTGTAGGCACTGTACAAATATATCATAGCTGTGTGTTTGTACCTCTGGGTGTGGTCAGGAGCACCAGTGCCAGGTGTGCATTGCACAGCTAACACTCAGCTGGGACGAAGCATCCACAAAGCACCTTGCAACTCCCACTTGCTTATCCAGGACCATGTTCTTTGTACTTACCAATACCAAAAAATAATGTGGAATAGGCTTGTGGGACACGCTCAGTAGATGTTGCTGTGAAAACTGTGAGTGTCAGCCAGCCAGGAGCTGTGCCTGGTTTCCATGTCCAGCTGCCAGAGGAGCTTTGCTCCGGTGGGAGACTTGAGGGCTGACAGGAGCCCAGTGTAGGGCGGCTGTCCCTGCCCTGAGGCAGCCCAGCCGTGACCCTGTTTTTGTGTGTTTCCATCTCCTCCAGGAGTTGCTGGGGCGGGGCGTCTCTTCTCCCAGGAGGTGCTCAAAGCCATGGCTTCCATCAACGAGCGACCCATCATCTTTGCACTGAGCAACCCCACGGTGAAGGCCGAGTGCACAGCAGAGGAGGCTTACACGGTAACAGAGGTGTGTAAGCTCGGAGCTGCTGGGTGGTGGGGCTGCTTGTGAGTGCCTGAGCACCAGAACCCAAATCGTCCTCTTACTGCTTGGACTTAGTGAAGTGAGAATACAGCTCTTTCTCAAGTAAACGGGGGTGGGTTTGAAAAGAGGTCTTGACTTCTAGGTGGCAACATTTTGCAAAGCTTAAAATAGCCTGAATCTTGTTACCACTTCTTTAAGAGAATGACCAGCAGTGCTGTTACATGGCTTTGATCAATTAACTCTTGTTTCTCACTGCTGGTTGTAATTATTTCGTGTTTTAACGAAGCGTGTTGGCCTCGCAGCACAGACTAAGTGCAAGCTTTGCGATGTAATGGCTGAGTAGACTCCTTGGAGCAGGTGATGCCCTTGCAGCTGTGCTAGCACTGAGATGCCATCGGCAGTGACCCGTGGAGCCCTGTGCTCCCCGGGCAGGGGTGGCCCCTGTCTCCTCGTGTCCCCGGCCACAGCAGCTGTGGCTCCACTGCGCCTGGGAATGAGTCAGCCCCGAGCAAACACAGCTCGGAGCCACTGCGCCCCGCGGGGCTCGGCAGCTGGGCTTTTGGGCTGGTCCGTTCCTAATAGCTCTACCATTGTGTTAAGAGCACCTCCGGACCTTGGTTTTGCCTTTGGTGAAGGCAGTGTTCCACGGCTCTGCGCGGGCTTTTGTGGGAAGCTGGTGGCCTCTGCAGGGAGCCCGAGGGGAGGGACGTGGGGGCACCGTGCAGGCACTGCGGTGGCTGTGAGGCTCTCAGCTGGCTGCTGGTGCCTCTCCTTCACCCTGCAGCTGCTGAGATCTCTGTGCTGGCCTCAGAGCCTCCCTGCACGCCCCAGGGCTTTTAAAAGGACTCATTTTTTTTTCCTGTTTCTATTTTTTTAATACAGTCCCAGATCGAGTGACTCATATGTGAAGATGGGTGGGTGGAGGCCTTTCCTTGTTTCTTGCTGCAGACTGTGCACTCCTCCCTCGCACTGGCCGTGGGACTCAGCTAGCAGCATCACGGCCCCAGCAGTGGCAGTGTCACTGCAGGGGTGGCACTCCACTGTCCCCGTCTGACACCTGGGTTCTCTCCCACATTCCTGGGGCTGCCAGCTCTCAGGGAACTCCTGCTGCAGAGATCTGCATCCCAGGGGCAGCCCCGGACGAGCAACTTCTGGACAAAGTCTGGATCTTATCTTTTAACAGTAGAATCATCTGGGCTGGAAAAGCCCTCCAAGGCCATCGAGTCCAACCATTCCCCCAGCACTGCCAAGGCCACCTCTGACCCAGGTCCCCAAGTGCCACATCCACATGGCTTTGAAATCCCTCCAAGTATGGGGACTCCACCAGTGCCCTGGGCAGCTCTGCCAGGGATTGAAAAACCTCTAGGTAAAGAAATTTTCCTACTGTCCAACCTGAGCCTCCCCTGGCCGTTCCCTCTCCTCCTGTCCCTGTTCCCTGGAGCAGAGCCCGACCCCCCCGGCTGTCCCCTCCTGTCAGGGAGTTGTGCAGAGCCACAAGGGCCCCCCTGAGCCTCCTTTGCTCCAGGCTGAGCCCCTTCCCAGCTCCCTCAGCCCCTCCTGGGGCTCTGACCCTTCCCAGCTCCGTTCCCTGCCTTGTACAAACTTTCAAATCAAGGTGGTTTAATACCTCTCATGTATCTTGCATTAACCAGAACAGTGAGCTGGGCAGTGTTGCAGTATATAAATTCCAGTATCTCGGATAGAAGGTAAACAGGAGTTAGTTGTGCAACCAGGACTTCAGTTGGCATAAATAAATGTAAAAGCTGCTGGCGTCCGTAGCTGAAGGAGGCCCAGAGCACAATTAGAGGGGGAACCAGCCTGATTTTCGCTTGCAGTTGTTACAGAATATCAGCAGGTGAGCAGATGCTTTAAGGCAAGAGGCTGACTCTCGGGGCTGAGTGCTGAGCCCCAAGGAGCTGGACCTCGGCCTGGCCATCAGCGTCAGGAGCAGAGGCTCCCTGGGGTCAGGCGTGGTGGCATCTTCCCTGCAGGAGCTGTAAGAGCACAATGCTGATTACAGTAGAGTTTGAGCCCAGTGGACAGAAGATCTTTGGGTTTTTTTCCCGTATTAGATTTTTTCCTTTGTTAATGATCTTCCGTATTTCCAGTTTTTTGTACATGTGGGTTATTTGGACAATTAAGCACTGCTGGTCAGTAAATGAACGGGTGTAGTTTTGTTCCAGTCCTTACTCATAAATTCTGTAATGTTTCTGTCTCTTTTAAACTTTCCTGCAGTTCAGCTGTTTGTTTTCACACAGCTCTTTGGTTCTCTGAAATGTCCTCAGTTGGACCCATAGCTTGCCCTTCAAAATACATTTCCCCTTCAAGATGCAGTAATTACCTAGGAAATGGACTCCAGACCCCTGACTATTGTGTGGTTCTCTGAAAATCTCCGTCCTCACTTGCTTTGTCACGCAGATAATGCAATTTGTCAGGGATCAGAGCTGTCACCCCGGGTGTCCCCCGCCCCCGGGGACAGCCTGATCCTGGCTGCGGTGAAGTCTCAGGCTACACTAGAGGCAACAAAGAAACAAAGAAACCATCACTAACCTTACATTCCTCATTTTTTTTTCCCACTAGATGGCACCTGTAAATGCCTGTCGATGCCCCTGTGTGTTCTGCGGGCTCCTGCTGCCTTTTAATTTGCTTTGTCTTTTGGTCCTGTCCTCTCCTGCATCGATTTGCTTTGCTCCCTCCACAAAAAGGCTCTTGTCGTGGGTATGCCCTGACATTCAAACACAGTTCCAGAGCCCGCAGTCTCTTTGGTAATTTGTTTTCAGACACAGTAGTCCTGGGGAGCCTTAAACGTTTTAAACTGATGTTCCTCAAACCTGTCACTCAAAAGAAAGTCAAGATTTTTTTGCTTTCAGTGGCTTTACTGCTTGAGGTCGTTTATCCTAGAGGGTGTGGTTCACACTCAGATACCTTTTGATATTTTGTGCAAGTTGAAATCCTCTCCGAAGGACGGCTGAGCCAACCACATTGTTCACTCCCGTCATTGCCCCGAGCAGCACAAGTGTGGCCCAGCCGCTGTCCCTGTGCCCTCGCACCCTCCGGGAAGAGAGTGACCTTTTGTTCCCGCTTGTGCTCCCGCCTCCCGTGGCCGTGGCCGTGGGGGCCGGCCTGGCCTGTGCCGCTGCTGAGGGTTGTTAGCACTCCACGGAGGCTGCAGTGCTGCCGGGGCAGGGCGGGGCTGGTGAAATAACCACAGGTCCCCCGTGCTGGCTCCCAGAGGCTGCCCAGAGGCTGCTGGCCCTGCCGGCTGCCTGAGGGGTCATTGCTTTCACCAGGGCCGTTGCCTGTTTGCCAGCGGCAGTCCCTTCGAGCTGGTCACTCTGAAGGATGGAAGAACCTTCAAACCAGGCCAAGGGAACAACGCTTACATTTTTCCAGGTAATAAATGAAACTGTCACCGTTTAATCTCTTAAGACTGGGCTGTGCCTGCACCTTGCCTAGGGTTTGCAGTTAGTGAAGCAGCATGCAGAGGTGTTGCCAGCATCTGAGAACTTGGAAAAATGAGTGACTGAATGACAGTCAGTTCAGGCTGGACATGGGGCACCTGCGTCCACAGTGAGCAAACCCAGCTGGATATTGCTGAGAAAACAGAAGGGTGTTATTAAAGCCCTTGGAAGCTGCTGCATTATGGGTTCTGCTGCTTGTTTGGGGAGGAAAGGAGAAAACAGATGTTAGTATGCACTGGAAGTTACGTTAATAATTCCCAGAGTTAATAGTTCTTGAATTTGTATCTGCACAAGGCGGGTAGAAAAGTAGCACTGGGGGTGTTTCTGTGCCTTCCCCTTCTGAAAGCCACCTGCTGTGGCCAGTGGCTGCAGCCACGGTACAGGGCTGTGAGCGTGGGAGGTCCCTGCCCATGGCAGGGGGTGGAACGAGATGATCTTTAAGGTCTCCCACAACCCGAGCCACCCTATGGCTCTGTCAGTGTGTGCAGGAGATTTCCGAGGCTAACTCTGGAGAGGGCTCCAGCTTCTCGCAGCAGGCTGCTCGTTTTGAAGTGATGTGGCCCTGACTGGCAGTGATTTCCTCGTAGGCGTGGCTCTGGCTGTGATCCTCAGCAGTGTCCGGCACATCAGTGATAAGGTTTTCCTAGAGGCTGCCAAGGTAAGTCTGGCAGCAGAGCAGGCTCTGCCTTCTGACACCACAGGGGTGACTCGATGGGCACTTTCCTCAAATCCTGGTGACACACAGTGCTTTCCTGTTTGGTTTCTGTCGGCTTATCCCTCCACGGTGAGGGGAAAAAAAAGGGTTTTGTTCAAACAAAATTGTGCCAAGGATCAGGTTCCATTGCAGTTTTGACGAAGTAGGAAGTGTGTCCCTGTGTAAATTATTGCTGCCTCCTGCCCTGCCCTGCCCTGGGTTCTGCAGCTGGCACTGTGGCCAGGGGTTTCCGTGGCTGTGGGAAGTTCATCCCCCAGAGTCCCAGAGCTTGTTTTGTTAAACGCTTACGGTCACCGTGTGCTGGTTGTCAGTTCCTCAAACTGAGAATGCTGAGATCCCGCCTGCCTCGCGCCGCCGCTTCGGGAGCACTCTGGTGCTAAGAGCACTGCAGCTTCATTCCCTCAGCTGTTCTGGCATGGTATTAGTCACATTTGGGGCGCAGTAAATGAAAAACGCTTGTTTCTCTGACTCAGGCACTGGCAGAACAGTTGACAGATGAAGAGCTCGCACAAGGAAGACTTTATCCTCCACTGTCCAATATCAGGGAAGTTTCTATTTATATTGCTGTCAAGGTGAGTGTGAAACACAAAATTGCGCTGCCCCCGAAGTGGTTTATGCGTACATTACCCTGCTCAATTGCACAGAGTGACCCTTGAGCACGAGGTGCTTGGGCACAAAACACCCTCTTCTCCGTGCCCGCGGTAAGAGGCGCGCACAGAACCATTCCCTCCCTCGGACGCGTCATCTGGGCAGCCCCGGGGGGCCGGAATTACGCCCCCCGTGATTCCCGGCACTCGGTTTTGAGTGGCGGCGTTAGCGTGCCGTGCGCGGCGGGCGCCGGCACAGAGCCGTGGCGCGTTCCCTCCGCAGGTGATGGAGTTCCTGTACGCCAACAACATGGCCTTCCACTACCCCGAGCCCGCCGACAAGAGCCGCTACATCCGCTCCAAGGTCTGGACCTACGAGTACGAGTCCTTCATGCCGGACGTGTACGACTGGCCCGAGTCCAAGGTGCACTGATGCGCCCCCAGGCACGCCTCCTACTCTGCAGGGATCCCCTTCTCAGACCAACTTAAATCATGATCTTTGACTCCTATAATTTATTTGCGCTCGTTCCGTTGCCGTTTTTCGGTTTTTCCCCCCCCCGCCCTTGTACCCTGTTTTTCACCTGATTTCTGCCAAGTACCTGATAAACTGTATGGATGACGGCATCTGCCGCAGGGATGAGAGAGCCCTCCAAAATCAGTTTAAATAATAACATTGCATTTCTAGCCTAGGGCCAGCACCACACTGAAGAATTCCGTTAATGATATTTTAGCTACGTGCGTTTGATGATGAACTGTAGCTCTCTCATCGCTGCTGATCTCCAGAATTATTTACTTCTGCCTTTAATAATCAGTCTTCTAATTGCCCTAGTGTTGTCACACTGCGTTAGCTGTGACATCAAGGGAGACCACCTAAAAAAAAACCAAAAAAAACAACCCGAAAGGGCAGTTAAAGACACCTCCAAGAGTCTAATGGGCCTTCTGTTTTGTTTAATGTTCAAAGATGCCCATGTCCAGACATCCTTGTGGCATTGGCTGCTGTTTCCTTGAGGAGCAGCAGGATGCACACGTGTGGAGTCTGCAAAGTTTGCAGTTTTGTTTTCATCACTCCGTGAAATCTGTTCCCAGGAAAAACACGAACTAGTTCTAATTGGGAACTTGGGAAGCCTGAAAATAATATTAATCACTTAATAGCTTTTAAAAACAAAGCCACGCTGTCAGAGAAGAAATTTTAACGGGTAGAGGTAGGACCTGAAGTAATTTATGGAGATCTTTTTAGAGATTTTACCAGGAGATTTTACGCAGTGGACTGCAAGATGATGTACCAAAGGATTTTTATTTAATTTTTAAATTTTTTCAAGGTTCTGTTTCATCTAAGCCGGGTTGTTTGCACCCCCCTCGTTCTCACAAAAAGACCCGTGTGTGATGTTTTATGGCATTGCTGACTCGAAAGCTGCCAAGTGGACTCACTTGGAACAAGCCCCCCGTGGGCAGCTGATGAGCTGGAACAGAAAGCATTGTCAGGCAGTGACTCACACGAGTCTGAGTGTTTCCTGTGGTCTTGGTCCCGTCCGTTCTGGTCAGTGCGAGTGCCAGACTCAAAAGATGCAATGCCTACAAGCTGTGCGCTGACCACTCCAACTTACCCCACTTACAGGCCTGGTTGGTCAGAGTTCTTGTGTGGAAACAGAAATTTCCAGTTGAGTTTTTCCTTGCCAGGGGTCGTGCTGCACGTTTGCTGCAGATGCCACGGCGCGCGTTCCTCCTGATCGCGCTGGAGCGAGGCTGAAGTGCCCTGGTCACTCTGTAGGGACAGGCAAGGACAGCCAGGGGTGGCCACAGGCTGTGGCTTCCCCGAGCGTGGTCCCTGCAGCGAGGACAGCCGTGTGTCAGCAGCAGAAGCAAAGACACTGTGCTGTCCCACAGTTTGCTGCAGCGGGGCAGGAAAAGGACAGGAGTAAATAAATAGATAGGTGTGCCAGCACGCTGTACTGGCAGACATCATCCAAAGGGATAAAGTAAAGCTTGCCCAGGATTTACCCATGGCAAGCACTGCTCTTGAATCCTCAGTTATACAGGAAAATGCAGTCTCCACAGAACAGGCCAGAACAGAGCAGGGAAAGTGGTCTCAGTACCCCCTTAGGCGCCTACAGCCTAATCTCTGGCTTTAAAATTATGTTCATCCAAAGAACAGTAAACTTTGGGAAGGCGCTGCCTAAGTGGGGAAAGAAGACTGATTATTTAAACACAGAAAAGAGTGATGTGGGGAAAAAAACGTGGTGTTCAAGCTGTGGTAAAGTGTTGTGTGGTGGGGCTCAAAGTGCTTCAGTGCTGAGTGCTGAGATGCACACGGACAGGAGCTTGCACTTGCAAGTGAATGTACAAAAGACACCAACACACACATAGGATGTTTTTACAGAGTGCTTTTTTCATCTATTTTTGCTATGCCTTGTTTTTATCGTATTTAAATTAGTGATCTTACTGGAAAAAAAAAATTATTTATTCAATGTATGAATTATTTTTGCCTTCTGAAAATCCAGCTCTATCTGAAGCCTGTTGTATTGTGCCAGTGGAGTTCTGCATCACTGGATTCCAGAGTTCTGGGAACACACGCTTCCTCCCTTCTGCCAACAGTCCAGTCAGACTAACAGGAACTCCCAAAAATGCCCTGATCTCGTGGCCCAGCTAAGAGTGACCGCAGAGGGCAGGGGGAGCCAGTCCCCAGCTCTGCCTTAGGAAATAGATCCCTTCAGTCTGACTGTTTTATTTCCAAGGATTGCAGCTGTTGTCCACACGCAGTGGCCACTGATGGCACGCAGGAAAAGCTGGAGCTGGGGAAAGCAGCGTTGGCTGTGAGCAGCAGGGGCCCTGCTCTGGGCAGGAGCGGTCCCGGTTCCCGGAGGGAGCTCCCGCAGTCGGGCTGGGGGAGGATGCCTGTTCTGGGCAGCCCTCTCCCTTTCTGGCACAGCCTCCCTGCTGTCTTACAGCAGGTGCCAGCAGGGATTGTGGAGCACTGCCTGGCAGCGGGATTTTTCCTGCACAGTAATTCTTCTGGCAGTCCCACCGCAGAGGTGAGAGGAAAGCAGTCCCTAACAGACCTGTCAGGGAGAGCCCGGGGCTGCCGGTGTGTTGGAGGTCTGGCTGGCTCTGTCCCCTGTCCCAGCTGGGCAGCTGGGTGGTGCCAGTCACACCTGAGCCGTGCACCCCCTCCTGGGCTTGGCCAGGCTCTGTGCATCCTCTGCAGCTTGCAGTGTGGGTGGGATTTTTGCAGTGGGCATCCTCTGTAGCTTGCAGTGTGGACACGGTGGGATTTTCCCACTGATGTGCAGCCATTGTTTCCTGTTGGCAGCAGGTAACCTGTCAGCTCACAGAGTTTTAACTCCATTTCACTCTCTCTTTCATCTCCTCCAGNTTTTTTTTTTTTTTTTTTTTTTTTTTTTTTTTTTTTGATACATAGAATTTGAAGATCCATAGATTCATGTTCAGTTTTCTTCAGGTACAATTAATCCTTGAACTAATTACAACTGCTAATCTTGCTGGCTAGTAAGGAAACAGTTTCCTTTTCCATATTCTACTTAACATGATTTTTTTTTTCCGTTTGCTGGTTTATTCAAAATATTTACTGGTCTTTATCTGTACAGAAAATTGTCTTAGACAGTATGCAAAGGGAAACAGGTGTCACCAGGATGCATTTTGTCATGTTACATAGTGTAAGTTAAAAAACCACATCACCTAAAGGACCACCAGTGTTGTAGCTCGTCACACAGCCCCGTGACTTGCCCTCCAAATTATTTTATAAAAGGCTGTCTTCCCCACTCTTTGGGGTATGCAGAACCCTTCTGAGAGGATCAGGAACTTCACTAAGGTCAGTCTTTTCCAGGATTTGTCCAATTCTTGCTTCCTTAAAATCAGCAGGAGCCAGGACTGAGCCTCTTGGCGGCAACCTGTAGAAAGTTTAGGGGAGAGTAAAGGTGTCTAATGAAGCACAGCCTTTCTTTATAAAATACGTGTGTTTTTGTTCAAACATGTTGCAAAGGTTTGTGTGTTCCTGAAGCCTCTGCCCAGGTGCCAACATGACGTGTAGAAGGACATGGTGCAAATGTTGTGTCTAACACATTTTAAGCCCCCAGTGTGACGCGCGGCGCAAGTTCTGAGTTACGTTTGTGGACAGTGATGCATCCTGATCCCTCGTGTTCGTTTTCCAAGCTTCAAACCAAGTGACACTTTACCTGCAGAGTGGTGTGTAACAGGTTTCCTGTGGTCGCTGCGTGTCTTCCTCTTGTACTGTTGTTTCCAGCACGCTGTTTTACGGGGATAAAGTAACTCTGTCACACTCCTCTAGTAGTACCTGCAAAGATGAGTGATACACCTTTTAGTTTCTCGTTAGCAGCCCTCCGTGGTGACTGTTCCTGTGGGAGAGTGGGGATCACTATTGTACAGCTCCCACGCTGGTTTTAGTTCAGCTGACCCTGGGCCTCGGGCAGTCCCAGCTGGTTTTCCTCTGCTCCGGGCTCGCTGCAGCGGTGCGGAGCTGAGCTCCTCTGCCAGTCACGCAGAGCTCGGTGTAAGAGCAGCCTGGGCTGCTGTCTCTCTCGAGTGCTTCCTGCGTTGGAGGAACCACTGTCATTTCTGGGCTCCAGGACGATCCATGCCGCTGCCCCGTTCCACAGCAGCCGTGGCTGCTGGGCAGGGACTGGTGTCACGCCGAAGGAGGAAATGCAGAGCCGAGCTCTGACTGCACTGCCTTGGCAGCTGGATTTGAGCAAAGCCATTCAGCTGCCGCTCCGTGTGGAGCTACCCTGACCCGCGTGCTCCCAGGGGACCCTCAGCGTGGTGTCACGCCCCGTGGGCTCCGGGCGAGCGCCGAGGACGGCGCGGCACGGCTCCGAACCGCGCTTCCCGGCCGCAGCTCTGCGCGGGGACGGCGTGGCTCGCTCCTGGCACCAGCGCCGTGGCTGCAGCTGGAGGAAGAGGTTCTGCCATCAGACGTCCTGCTCGTGCTGCAGGAGCCCTGAGCTGGCTGCTCGTGTTCCCCCGTGAGGCTGGCGCCAGACTGAACTCAGCTCTCCACGTACCATTGGCTTTGGCTCATCCATTCTTCAACTAGATCCTTCCTAACAGGAATAAAAATGCTCTTAGGACTGAATGTGGCTGGTTTGTCAACAAAACAGCAAAATAATCTGCATTTATTTCTATCTTAAACATATCTACCTTACCCAAAGCAATGTAAGCCTGCTGGGGCGCTTGTGGGAACAGTTCCAGCCTGATCTGTGCAGGGTTGGCTGTGCCTGGGAGGGTCATTGCTCAGCTGAAACTAAAACTGTATGTAAAATGTGAAGTGGTTGG
>VZSE01002916.1:0-35846 GCA_013398275.1 Promerops cafer
TGGGGCTACCGCGGCCGGGGGCGGAGTCAGCACCGGGCCCGCCCCTCCGCGCAGCTCTCGCGCGGGCGGGCGGGGCCTGGGTCGCTCCGGCAACATGGCGGAGGCTGAGGGGGAGAGCCTGGAGTCGTGGCTGAGTGAGTACCGCGGGCGTGGGGACACCGCCCGGCCCCCTCCGACCCCCGGCCTCGCTGCCCCCTGGCCCATCAGCTCCTTCCCAGCGCCTCCCTGCAGCCTCCGCTCGCCCGACCCTGCCACCCCCCTCAGCCGGGTGGGAGCCCCGGTGCCGTCCCGGCGAGGCCAGGGGTTGACAGCGCCTTGGGGACGGGTTGGCACAGCCCCCCGGGCACGGGGGAGTTTCAGCACCCCGGGCACAGGCTCTGAAACGCGCCGTCCCGGGGGAAGAGCCGGGGCCTCCCCTCCCGACGGTCACCTCGGTGTGGGGCGCGGCAGCGGGTGGGGGCCGGTACCAGCTCCCAGTGGGAGATGTGGGCAGCGGGCAGGTCTGCAGCTCGCCTTGCTCAGCACCTGCGAGGCCGCTGCTTTTTCTTGTCCATAAGGGGTCATGGTTCGTGTCTGTCCCTCCTGCCTCTTCCCTTGCCTGGGTTGTGGCCCGCCGAGTGTACAGCCTGAGTACTGTTGAGGTTCAGAATTGTGGGGTTTCCCAGAGGAGTTGTATTCATGTGTTACACAACTGTGATTTTCAAGCAGACAAATCCTGCTTTATGCCTGGCTGCAGTTTCAGCATAGTTGTGAACATCCATTCTGTACAGGCTGGAATATATCAAAGCCCTTTGTCAGGATAAGGTACCTTAAAGGTTAGAGGGGACAAACCCCTGTTGTTTGGTGATGCCCAGCCCCTGCTGAGTGTCCCCTGCCTGTGTGTCTATCCGTGCTGCCCATGTCATGTGGCCTCTGGCTCTACAGAACACAGGGATGTGATTCCTGAATCAATCAGTCATAACTTTAATTGTTTTTCATATATTTTCATATAGCATCAAGAGCTCTTGCTGCTGTCCCTGGGAGGCTATGCTGCACATCATAGCCTGCTGCCTAGATTTTCTTCTCTTTTTTTTTTAATTGTTGTTTGATTATGGCAGCAAATCAAGTTCCAAGTAGTCAGGCACTGGGCAAACAGCAGAAGATGGTCATTACCCCAAATACCTCAGAGTACAAAACCTGTTACCCTTGGAGCTATCCTTCCATAAACAAGACTAGATAATTCTCCTTCTTTCTTGGTATCTTTATATAAAATTCAAACATGTACATGCTGTTATGATCTGTTATATGAGTTACTGGCTGAAAGATGTTTTCAGTTCTTCTCATTTTAGCTCAATCCGTTCTATCTCCTTATGTTTTTTTGCTCCTCCTCTGAACTCCCACAATTTGTCAATATCTTTTGTTGTAGCCAGTGAGACACAAGAAGGAACACCCCCATCCCTTCCTTGCAATCTTTCTCTGAGGAGAGCTGACTCACCCAGTTCAGTTTGTGTGTGAAAATGTCTCTAGTAGGAAGGATATTTTGGGTTGTATAGCCTGGAGTGCTTCCTGACTGCTTGTTTTGTGGGGATATTTTTTAATTGAGGAAGCTAAGGGAGAGGTGATGTGTCCTTGGCCAAGGGGCTAAAGAGAAGAGTTGCAAAGGCCTTACTCACTGTGAGAAGCGTTGCAGCGAGCCTGATTGCAGAGAGGCACACATTTTTCAAGGCTTGAGTGCTGCTCTCTGATTTAGGAGGATGCTTTTATGCCAGGTCACTGCTACAGTGATCGCTGCTGGTGTGGCTGTATCGCCCCTCCCATCGCAGGGAGCGCAGAGCCTTCCGTGTCAGGAATTACTGACGGAGAGGCCGGGCAGGCAGAGCTGGTGCAGCTCCCGGCTTTCACCTGCCCTCCCGAGGGCTTTTTCTGTAATCATGACAAAGCTTGAGGGTGTTCCATGCTGTACCCTTCCTAAGGGAATGGCTCAGCAGCACAGCCAACTTCTCAGCCATGGGAAGATGGAGAATTTCTTCTTTTCAAACTGAAAATGTTTGGGGTTTTTTTCCTGTGGTGGTGTGCAGCCTTCTGCTACCCTGCCTCTGGCATCAGGTGGAGTCACAGACCCATGAAGTAACATCATCCTCGAGTCCTGCTGCTGCAGCAAGATCTGCACCTCAGTCTGGGATGATCTGGCATCTGCATGTCCTGCCTCATTCCAGGCAGCTGAGATGAGAGAAGGTGATCCTTCCTGTTCCCTCCTGGCTGGCAGGCTCTGCTTCTGCTCTGAGCTGAAACAGAAGAAGATTAGGAGATAAAGTCAGTTGTACAAACACAACTGGAGCAACTCCAATGCTACTTCTCCTGCTGCATCCAAAAGGAAGCTTCTTGTATCCCGCTCATGTCAGGCTAAGGCAGTGTTCCACTGTGGAACAGGTGCAAATGGATAAAATATTATAATTGTCTTAATTTCTTTTTTCCTTGGTTTGTCTAGCTCATCATTCTTTTCTGCCCAGGACTGCAGAGCCTGACAGTTAGACTGGACGTGCCTGAGCTGGGAACCATAGGCTAAGCCTCACCTGGGGAAACTCTTTGTTGGGGTGGCTTTTGGCTCATTTCAGTAGAGAAGTGAACCCAGGAAAACAGGAGCATTCATTACCAGCCAGTTGATGGTCTGTGGTTCTCTTCATTCCAGCTGCTATGTGGTTCTCTGCTTTCCAGCATTGTTTCTCTCTAGAGAAAACAAACACCTTTGTTTCATATCTAATTATTAATCTGAATGTTGCCTCATTAGCATTTCAGTCTGACAGAGCACCTGAGGGCTGAGTGGCTCTGATAGGGTGGGCGTGAAACAGCTTTGTTTGTCCTGAGCATAAAAAAAAGCAGAAAACTGAGGCAGAAGTGGTGGCAGGACTGGGGTAGTGCCATGACTTCAGTCCCCAGATTTCTAGTTTAGGTTTATGTGGTTGCCAGTGTGCGAAATGGGATTTTCAGGAGGGGCCAGATGTGTCTCTGGACACTTATCTCTGGACAAGTGTCTCTGGAAGCAAATAACTGGTACCAAATGGGCCTTGGTGGGCAGTTTCAACAAAAAAACCAAGGACTTGATATTGCAGAGCACCAACTCTTCATCCTGGAGTGAATCCTTTCCCATAAGGGTTGAAGCATATTTAAAGAGCGGCACAGATGAGCTCCTTGCCCACATTTTAAGCATTCTGACGTGACACAGCTTCCTGTAGGGCTGGAAAGGTGAAGTGATTCTGTTCCGCTGGGATGCTGTGTTCCTGTGGCTGTGCTGAGACTGGGAGCAGCTATCCATACACCCTGTTCTGTTGTGTCATGCAAACACATCAATCTCCAGAGCCAGGGCAGGACTTGTGATCAAGCTCATTAACTTTTATGAACCAAGGTTTCATATGGAGGTTTTATGGAAGTTGGAAATAGGGAGTTTCTTCACGTGGAACAGCACTTCGCTTTGGCAGTCACTCTCTCCTTCTGAGACTTCACTGTCTTCACGTGAGAGCTTTTGCAGAAAAAACTTAGATGAGTCTGAAAGCATGAAATAATCCAGTGTCATTGCAAAAAGCTTTTGGAGATATTTGGAACAGCTTTAAAATTAACACTTTTAACATGGAAATCTTGGTTACATTTTCCTGTTTGTACCACATCATTTTCCTAATTTCAGGATGTGCAGCCAACAGAGTCCAGTTGGTTGTGTGTCCTTATCTGTTTGTGCTCCTCCTGCATTTATTAAGTAAATTTCCTTAATTCTAGCCAGGAACTGAGTGTTTTTCTTCTGGGCCTGCTGAGCACAAGAGGTGCTTTGGAGCACCAAACCACCACAGTGCTGTTTGACTTGCATGAAGAGGCTTTAGATTGTTGTAAGTCCATGGTTTCATGATGCTTCCAGGGTGTTCATTGGTTGGAAATGTGGTAATAAGGTTTAGGTGCCACGTTTGGAACAGCTTCCCTTGAATCTCTTGAGTTTAAGACCAGCCTGGTAGCTCAGTGAGTTCTACAGGATATTATATTGCAGTTATTCCTCCCTCGCTGCTGTCTTCTGTTTATCTAGGGTCCCATGAAGGTCAGCAGTGGGCACAGAGATTCACCGGTGGAATATTCTACCATGCAATCCATGGAAAAATTTACTTGCTTTACAAGTATCATTCAGTGAGGAGGAAAACCTGAGCAAACCTTGCAGGATGGGCACAGTAGGAGGGCTGAGGTGCACTGGGAAAGAGAGGGTTTGGAGTAGATGCCTGACAGCTGTTCAGCTGTCTCTGAAAAGGGAAAAGGATATGTTTTAATGATGATAAAAAATGACACTTGGTAATGCAGCATGTGTTTGTTATGCTTCCCTCTGAGATGAAAGTACAGGGGTATGTGCTTGGTTTTTTCCTGCCCTTCATCCCCTGCTCTATACTATCCAACTAAGCAATATTAAATTTCCTAAACCTCTTTCCATTATATTAAAATTTTTAGGGAGGTTTTTTAAATGCCAGCTCTTAGATATATGGAGACAGGTACAGTGCATTGTTTCTTCCCTTACAAGAAAGAAAAACCATCATGTCTGGTCATCTTGGCTGGAAAATTAGGTTAAAGCAGGAATCTGATCTCCTGTAAATTCATTGCTGCATCAGGGTTAAGTAAAATACATGGAGAAAATGCATTCATAACCAAAGAGGTGCTGATAGTCTCACTTCTGTGCAATCAGTACAGTCAGTGAGGTCCTGCTGCTTAAGGGAGGATCCTTCAGGAGCCTGAAATAGCCCTGTCAGTAAAGCGCTGATCTCTGAGCTTCAGCACGTAGGATTTGAGTTCCTGATCAGGTGCAGGCTGCAGTGTTTATTACCTGCAAGAAGAACTCAATGTATAATAATAAATTTCAGTTCATAAATCCCAGGAGAAATGCTAAGGCATCAATCAAGTCAGCTGGCACTCCAAAAGCAAGTGCTAATGCTAAATGACTGATATTAAGCATCTGATGTTCCAGCTCTTGTTTCTGCAAAATTCCCAGGGAATACAAAAATAATTTCATATGTAGAAAGTGTGAGGGTTTAACCTTTGAAGAGTTTATTGTTACAGCCCAATAGAAAGAGACAGCATTTCAGGCAAACTGTGAGCTGAAATATTTTATTCTGTGCTCTCATTTAGGATATGGGAATAGCCTGTCTCTAAATACTTGAGATTCGGCACCGGTCTTCTTTGGAAAGCAGTGGTTCTTGCTGGGTGTTTGGATGTCTCAGCTTGGATACACCGTTTTCCCTGAACAGACATACCGTGTGTGAACTTCTTTCTCCTGTTTTAGAGCTGGCAATGGATGTCAGATGCTTTTCTCCAGGAAATGTGTGACCTTTTATACTGTTTCTCCTCTTGATTGGTAATATGTTCTCTTTCCCTTGCCAAAGATAAAGCCACCAACCCATCCAACAGGCAAGAAGACTGGGAATACATCATCGGATTCTGTGACCAGATCAACAAGGAACTTGAAGGGTGGGTGCCCCACACTGCTCTAGACTTAATAAATCAACGTGCACAGTTTAAAGTGTGAAATTCCATTATCAAACATTTACATTTTCTTTTATATATACTGATATCACAAGGAAGAGCTGGCTATAACAGAGAGAAGATGCTGCCTCTCCTGTGAAAGGCAGCATGGCTAATCCAGACTGAGCACTGGGAAACTAGGAATTTTGAATCTGCTTCTAATTTCAGATTCTGAAACCAGCTCCAGGGTTCTCATCTGGCCAAAATTATTCCATTTGCCAGTCTGTAAAATAGGGTTATCACTGATAGTGCTGGTGGAGCTTCACATCTTTAGAATCTTTACTTGCAAGACACTTAGTTTATACAGCAGAATTTGTGAAAGTGTGAAAATCCTCTGTGGTGTTTACCTGTTCTGTTGCAGGCCGCAGATAGCTGTGAGACTCCTGGCTCATAAAATCCAGTCACCACAGGAATGGGAGGCAGTCCAAGCTCTGACAGTAGGTAGTCCTTACCCCTCCTCTTAAATCCAGGCATATATCCTATTGCATCACCTGGGTGGAGTAGAGGGGGTACAGGGAGTGTCCATGTGGTCAGCTGGGGACTGAGTGCCCTGATCCCCAGGAGGGAGTGGGAGGTAGGTGGGAGCACAGTTCCATCTCTTAAAGTGTCCAGAAACAACTCTGAGTTAGTTTGAGCTGCTTTCCTTTGTTATCTTCAGGCAAGATTTGTGTTTGTTGTTGAGGCCAAGTATTGAGCTAACACAGACCCAGATACACCTGAATGAGGGTGGGACACCAGCCCGCCTTGATGTGTCATCCCTGAAGATGGGAGATTGATGTCTGCATGGAGCAGGAATACTTGTCTCACTGACAGGGGCTTTCCCTCCCCTCTAAGCAGAACACATACTGTTGTAGGGTTTTTCTCTTTGCTTTGAGCCCCTGTTTCTGTTCCTTGAATGCAGGTGCTGGAAGCTTGTATGAAGAATTGTGGAAGAAGATTTCATAATGAAGTTGGGAAGTTTCGCTTTTTAAACGAGTTAATAAAAGTTGTGTCTCCAAAGGTTAGTCCCTGAGCCTTAGAGCTGTAGCTGCTTTTTGTTTGACCTCTGTAAGCTACAGACAGAATCCA
Organism: Promerops cafer; assembly: GCA_013398275.1. Taxonomy (NCBI): domain Eukaryota; kingdom Metazoa; phylum Chordata; class Aves; order Passeriformes; family Nectariniidae; genus Promerops; species Promerops cafer. Next base: position 6,589 of record VZSE01002916.1, read on the forward strand.
AAATATTTGCAGTGTTCTGTTTGGCTCATTGCACTTATTAGTCTATATTCAAGAGCAGTTGTTAGCTAAGCTCTTGTTGTTTGGGGTTTTTTTATGCTTTACTAAATTTCTCAGGAAGTTGTGCTAATTTGCCATCACTATGCAATCTCTGGGCCGTTCTAATCCTTCAGGTAACTTTAAAGGGATTCTAAAACTTGGGCTGTGTTGTTTTAAAAAAAAAAACTCCAGTGATGGTGGAAGAGAAATGTGATGCAGAGGTTAAAACAAGAGGTTTGACAACACACCATAGAGTTCTAGTCCTCATTCTGCTGACTTGCTGTGTAAAGAGTGCCAGGCTAAGTCCCTCAACATTCATTATGAGTTTAATGTGCTGGAAATCTTCCCTATGGCGTGATTGATGCAGCAATACATTCCCAGATTCTCTCCCATAAGACAGAGGAGGGGGTGGTTCTCTGTATTCCTGTAATTTTTAAAATAGCAAAATCCTGGAGCCAGCAGAATAGCTGCTTTTTCTTTTGCTGAAGATAATCACAAAGCTTCTCTTCACTGTTATTTCAAATCTATTAGAAGAGCAACTGTTCTTCCTAATGAGATGTACCTTAGATCATCTTGGAGCTTGGATCATGCACCTTTGAATGTATTTTGCTGAACTTCCACAGAACTTTGTTTTTAAAAAGAAATTAAGAACATGAAGAATTTGGATCTTTTTTCCCACACTTAGTACCTGGGAGACCGAGTCTCAGAGAAGGTGAAGTCCAAAGTGATTGAATTGCTGTATAGCTGGACTGTGGCATTGCCAGAGGAATCCAAAATCAAGGATGCCTACTACATGCTGAAGAGACAAGGTAGGGAGTCAACTGCTCGCTCATGCATTCTCTCCAGCCTGGGCTTTGAGCAGGAGTGTCACAAAATATACAGCTTCTAATTAAATGGTGTCAATGCAAGCTCTGAGGGGAGATAGAACAAGGGAGAAATTCTCTGAAAAGCTTTTCATTTTGTGTAAATGCCTTGGGCAGGGTTGGGTTGGCTCTGTTAACTAAATTAGTGGAATACTTTGCAAATACTTTTGTTTTGGTTTGAATGGCCTTCTCTAAGTTCTTTTTTTTTTGGTGGAAGTAGTTATTACATGATTTGAACAAGTCTAATTTAAAGTGAATTAAGAGCTTCCAAGTAGCTTTTTGTGTTCTTTTAACTAAATGGCTTTGCATCTGTTCCTTCAGTTCACCTGACACACGTTTCTTGTGTAGGCACAATGAAAAAAACTCAGTAGCTTCACAAGAAAAATAGATTCCATGAAAGTTCTGGAAACTATCCTGTCCTATTAGGACACACAGATTGCAAGTCATAACTGTTCCTTGCAGCACTGTGGATGGATAAACTAAAGGCTGAATAGGGCTGAAAATGATTCCTTCCCTTCAGAGGGAGAGTTTTAGCTCATGTTGTGGGGCTGGGAGAACATCCAGGTAAAAGTCAGTGTAGGGATTTGGATGTATTGTTCACTGGAACAGCGTGTCAGGGGCAGATGTGTGTTGGCTTTGACAGCAGCCTGGGAGTACCTGTGTGCCCTGCCTGCTGTGAGTGTGTGTGCTCACCCACAGGGGTTCCCTTTCTGCTTTCAGGGATTGTCATGTTTGATCCCGTGATTCCTGCAGACAGAACACTGATTCCTTCCCCACCGCCTCGTCCCAAGAACCCAGTGTTTGATGATGAGGAGAAATCCAAGGTACCGTGAAAGCTTGTGTCAAAATCACTAATGAAAAGTGATTACTCAGTGCACATTTAGAATAAGGAAGCAAAGTATAATAATATGGCTTTTATTTTGGCAGGGGGATGGTCTGTACTTTTGCAGGGTTCACTGCTTTGACCACCTGCTTAACCCAAAGTTCCAGTTAAAACCTTGTCTGTGTTACCATTATGGGGTTGCTCCTGTTAAAGTGCCATCCTGCTGAAGTACTGGAAAGCAGAGAATGTTTCACACACAGGAGGAAATATAATGTATGGGAGGAATAATTATCTAGTGCCAGAAGTCATTGAGATGTTGCAAAATATGTCCCACGTAAAAGCAGGAATGCAGCAACTCACATAGATAATAAACTCTAAATGACTCCTGCTGAAGTCCCTGTAACTATGGAAGCTGTGGGAGGTTTGTAATACTGGGCTGTATCCCTTTTCCCCTGAATTGTTCATATAGATTCCTTTCCCTTTGCTCAAGGGTCTTTATTTGTTTCCTGACTATCATCTTCTTGTCTTTCAGCTTCTAGCCAAGCTGCTGAAAAGCAAAAACCCAGATGATTTACAAGAGGCCAACAAACTTATAAAATCCATGGTAAAAGAGGTAAGAAATTCCTGTATGATTAGTTCAGGTCAGCAGTCTGCTTTCCAGGTTTTAAGCAATTTGACTTCAAATGGTGGAGAGCTTAGGATTTGGTCTCTAGTTTGTACCTTGTGTCACAGAAATGTCTACAGTTGGTGTCTCTGGTGGAGGATGGGGCAGGAATTGAATGTCCCTTGTTGTAAATAACCACATTCCCATCATTCAAGGTGGGATTTCAAATCAAGGTTTGGTGGGAGCATTGTGGTACCACCCCTGGATGCTGAGGACTGAGTCACTGCACTGGGTCTTCTCACAAACAAGTTCATAGAAACACCTTCCTGTTTGTAGAGCTGAGCTGCATCCACCCATGGCAATCATTCCAAACTCTGGAGTCCAGGAAATTACTCCCTGGGATTCTGGCAAATAAAAGGATACCTTCTGGACTGTAGTGGTTGTGTAGGTTACCAAAATATTTCATTCAAGCTCCTCTTGTCCCCAGGGCAGACTCTCCTATGTCTTCAGTTGGAATCTCCAATCAGAGATGGGTTGACGTTTTCCACCAGAGTGTGCTTGTTGTTCCTAGTAAATGTTTTGCTTCAAACATACCTCTTTTGTTAGAGGAACAAAAAAAAAAATCTTCTGGAAAGGTCAGAAAGGAACTTCTGGGAACTTTTTTTAGTGGTGTAATTATACATTGAAGTCTATTGAATGAGACTTTTTGGAAATATGGCATTGCCTGTAATTTCAGAATGGTGGTGAAAAGACAATAAAATAAACAAAGCTTCACATGAACGAAGAAGGGTTTTGTTTGCTTTTTTCTGGCTTAACCTTAAATAGCCATTACTTGACACGTTTGCAGATAATATCTGTGGTTGTGTTACTGTGAGCTTCTAGAAAGAAGCTCACCCTTTCTGTCTGTGCTTTCCACCCTGAAGGATGAGGCTCGGATCCAGAAGGTGACAAAGCGCATGCACACGCTGGAGGAGGTGAACAACAATGTGAAGCTGCTGAATGAGATGCTGCTTCATTACAGCAAAGAGGACTCATCAGAGGCTGACAGGGAGCTCATGAAGGTGGGTCTGAGCTGCTCCTTCTTCCCAGCAATCCTGGAGTCAGTCCTTTCTTACAGACTTGAGTTTTTCAGAGATATACAAACACTGCAGTAAAACGGAGAGCAGTAGTGAGAAACAGGAGCAGTTGCTGCAAACAGCAGGCAAGAAAATATCCATGTTTTTAGTGCCTTTCACCAAAAGACTGGGTGGGGAGTAGCTCCATTTTGTGTATGCTTGAAGTGAGGTGCAACTGTTCTCCAAAGGTGCAGTGTGGCAGAACCTAGAAGCTGCAGTTTGTAATTCTGGATCCTGTAAGGGCACACGGATTGCAGGTCATGACTGTCCATTGTAGCACTGTGGATGAATAAACTAAAGGCTGAATGGGGCAGAAAATAGTCCCTCCCCTTCACAGGAAGAGTTTTAGCTTGTGTTACAGGGTTAGGAGAACATCAGCAAAGTGAAAATCGAAACAACCACCAGGGATGACTTGGTAGGCCCAGAGTCTTTAAGAATTGCACATTATCTTATTAAAAAAATCAGACCCACTTATTTTTAACAACAAGGTCTTTAAACAGTGTTAAGATGCTTAAGAAACTTGTTTGTTTCTGTGAACCATTTTGTTATTGCCACCTTTCTTCTGTGTGCTTGCAGACTCAATAGTGGTTGCAGCACAATTGAAGCCTAATTGCTGAAGCATGATTCTGCTCTTCCTCAGGCTTTTAGGGGCTACTATACAAGGAAGGAACATCTCTTTTGGATTAGAACATGGCCATAAGTGCTGACGTGAGGGAGGACTGAGAAATGTGTTGGGAATGCAGGTTGTGTTACCCCAGGCTCATGTAACACTGCTCAGCATTGTGAGCTGGGCACAGAGGGCCATCCTGGCTGTGCAGCCACACTGGCACAGTCAGCACAGTGAGACTGGTCTGTTCTGGGGGTCGTTCTGTGCTGACTGGTGCTGCTGGCAGTGGCTCCTGGCTGGTGAAACCGTTTGTCCTAATCTGTCTTTAGGAGCTCTACGAAAGGTGTGAAACCAAAAGACGGACACTGTTCAAGCTGGCCAGTGAGACAGAGGATAATGACAGCAGTCTGGGTAAACACTTGTCCTTTATTAATTGCTTTTGTGCTCCTTGCCTTTGTAAGGGTTCAGCTATAAAATCATCTCCTCACTCTTGGTTCCTGTTGCTTTGATAAAGGACAATCCTTCCCTCTTTGTGCTTATCATTTCAGTTCAGGCAAGGACTGGATAGTAAAGTTGGTGGTTCAGGAGGATGGGAGCAGTAATGGGGGACAGCTGCTGCTTGGGGAGGGGAAGGGAGTTTCTGTGGGGAACAACCTTGGGCTCATTTTTTTCTTATTACTGCAGTGTGCGTGGAGCTAGAAAAGGTCAGGGTATTGCTTATAGAAATGTGGCACAGGCAGAGTGATGAAGCTCATTGCCAAATATTCATGGTTTTTCTTGCTGATTATTTAGCTGACAAATGAGCACTCTCAGCATTAGTGGGAGCAAAGTGACTAAAGCCTTGGAGGTCATTTTTGTCTGTCTTGTAGGGGATATTCTGCAGGCCAGTGACAATTTATCGCGTGTGATAAATTCCTATAAAAAAATAATAGAGGGGCAAGTGATCAATGGTGATGTGGATCTCCCTGGGATGTCTGTAGTGGAAGGTGAGTTCCTGGGAAGCCAGTTGTTTAATTTTTGAATCCTGCAATTCTAAGTCTTTTGAACAATGTTTCCTGTTTTGTTAAAGTAGCTTTTGATGGTTCTTGTGGCCAACAGTTTGTGAATCAGAGGGGAACAAGAAGGCTCCTGAGCAGTGAATAAACAATTCTGGACAGCAGTGCTGCAGCTTTGCATTCTCCATTGCTCAGTCCGTATTATTGAAACCTTTGATGACATCAGTAGCAAACCTTCATGTGAGCAGCTTGTGTGGCTGGAAGTTCTCATACATTTTCCTCCCCACATTTGTCCTGTTTCTTAATGGTAATGTGTAAGAAGAAGGTAATTTTATCAAAAACACAAGAGCTGAAGAGTAGGAGCTGGACCAGGGGTCCTTTTCCTCGTTTTGCAAGTAATTCCATTTGTGAATTCAGGCCTGTTGCCCACTTCACACTTCAGCTTCACCATTGAAAGCTCTGGACATGAGTGTGACAGAATTACCATTTAGGACTCAAACATTTTTGCTGCTGCCTGGCAGCATCTTACTGGGACAAGGCTGTTCTAAATATGAAGATTGAGACGGTACAAATTTCCTCCAGCTTTCCAGCTCTCTGGTAGCCTCTGTTTATTATAATGCTGTAGGATCTCCCAAAGCCTCATCTGAGTTCAAAAGATTTTGAAGAGATCATGAATTGTGAAGCACTGGGGAAGGAGCAGTTGTTACAGCAGATTTTCATGTGGAAATTCTTTAAGTATCTGTGTTGATTTACATAGTCCAGACAACAAAAAATCCTTCCTCTGTTATAAAGAGCCCTAAGCCATGCTCAGGTGAAAGTCTAAACCATCTCTCTGCTAATTTCTTCCACACAATGGGTTTGCTCTGAGCCTTTTGCCTTCTTTCCTAGTAGTGCTGTTCTCCTGTCTGCTGCAGGGAGTAACTCCACCAATAATCTCAACACCCTCATTGACCTTGCTGGACTGGACGTCACCAGCACCCCGCCACCTCCGATGCCACCCAGCAGCCTGAAACCAGCCCCCAGCACAGCCCCTGGCCCAGCTGAAATCCCCATCCTCCCTCCTCCCCCCCAGACGTTCGCGCCGCTGCGCAGCAGCTCCTCCGACCAGGTGGAAACAGCGCCCACTCAGCAGGGCAGCACAACCAACTCCCTGTCCTTGCTGGATGAGGAGCTCCTGTGCTTGGGTAAGATGCTGAGGAGCCTGCAAAAGGCCTGCTCAATCCATCCTAACAAAGGATCCCTACTTCTGTGTTCTCCATGTTCCTGGATTCCAGGGAACACTCCCTTGCATCATTCTGAATATAAGCCCTGGTCAGCGAGTCATTATTAAAATCTCTTCCCAGAGCTGGCTGCAAGAAAGTAACTGTTTAGTGCAATTGAAGTATGATCTCTGGGGCTGCTGGGACATGCTGTGTGTACAGGCTGCAGTTTGGGACAGATGAAGCCCTGATTGTGGGGTTGTGCTAAAGAGAAGGTGCCTCGGAGGGGCTGTGCATAGGAGCCTGCAGGATGCCTGTCTGTGGTGCCCAGATGTGAACAGCAGGAGGCAATGCTAATCAGGATGGGTTAGAAGAGCTGTGTGCAGGGCATGACTGTTGGCTGCTGGTGCTGTCAGTCTCTTCCTCATCATAGACTTGTAGTCCATCTCAGTGTTTCATCAGGTTCTTGGGCTCTGGCAGAGCTGAATCAAGTTTTGATGGTACTAAAACAGCAGCCAAGGAACAACACTGAATTCATTTTCTCCTGCTGTTGTTTTTCCATTCAGGCCTGAATGACCCAGCCCCTGCAGCAGCGAAGGAGACCTCGGAAAACAACCAGTGGAGCATGTTTGAGGTACAAAGGAGGATTCTCAGGGAAGGGGAGTGAGGGAGAGATTGACATTGTGGGAGGTCTCAGGACACACTGTCACCTTGGAGAAGCATGTGATCACACACACAGGCAAAGGCGCAGTCTGGCTTAGCCCTAAAATCTGGGATAGCTGTGTTTAAACAGAGTAGGTATCCCTGAACCTGGCTTTCTCAGTGTCCCATCTGTGCCTATGACATTAGTCCTTGCTTTGCTTAAATTACAGTTCAGATGTAGGCCTGACTTAGGCTGCAGACTTTGCTGCTTGTCACCCAGCACCTGCTTTTGTGGTAAACCTCTGTCCTTCTGTAACAGAGCAGTGCCATCTCTGCATCAGGGCCAGCAGTGAGTTAGAGCATCTGTCTGTTCTCTCTTTCAGAATGAGCAGTTGGACCTGGATTTCTTTAATCCAAAGATGGTGACCGTTGCTTGCAACCCTGCAGGGAACCCTCTTCTCCATCACACATCACAGACCATGGGTGGGACATCAGCCACACTGCCTTCTGCTTTCCCGGCCTCCCAGACTGCTCCCAGCATCCCAGCACCAAACTCAGCACCATTTGTATTTCCTGCTGTACCAGCTGCCCCTGCAGGGCCTCCTAAGACTATTCCAGCTGCTCCTGGGTACTTCAGCTCATCTGTGGGGAGCAATATGCCACATAAGATGGATGCATTGGGACAACTCCTTGAAGAAGCCAAAGGGTAACCAAAAGTTCTGACTTTGCTTTGGCTCTGCAGTTAGAAAGCCAAGCTCACTGCAGTGCCAGGTTCTGAGGATGTCTTTCAACTCTCTGGTTTGGTAGAAATGTGGGATTGAGATTTTTCTTCTCAGAGGTTTCAGTTTACAAACTAATACGAGTTTCCCACCTTCTGGGAAGGAAAGGCAGGCAAAGAACACAGCTGTACTGTTGCCTGATCCAAAGGTGTGGTGTGAAGGGGAACTAGCTGTTAAGGTACAGAGGCCTCATTTCCTTCCTGACTTAGAGAAGTGACCCCAACCTAACCACCACCCCTGTCCTTGTAGCTCTCCTCATGTGAGACCATGCAGCGTCACAGACTCCAGGCTGTTGCTTTGTCCTTGTGATGTGCTGTTATCTCTCTGTATTGGTGAAATTCCTGCTTCAATTCCTGCTCCATTCACCACGGCTTTTCTGTCTCTCTTGCAGGAGTGCCACCCAAGGCATGGCAACACCTTCAGTGTTCCCTGGGGTTACTTTGCCAACCACTGTCACCCCTGCCCCATTAGCAGCACCTGCAGGGCTGCCAGCCACTGCCTCTGGAGCCCCTCCACCTCCCTTCGCGAGCAGCTGCACTGCTGGATCAGGAAGTCCTCTCTTCCAGCCGGCATCATTCCAGCAGCAAGGCAGTCCCATGAAAGCACCTGAAATTTCTTTGGCCAATGTCCATGTTCCCTTGGAATCCATTAAACCCAGTAAGTATTTCAGGTTTTTCACTTTGCTCTGGATATTTTTAAAAGGCAAAGCTTCTTGGCAAAGCTCATGAAATAGAGAGAATGAGCAGCTCCAGCCGAGCATCCTGATCACCTGATGCTGCCTCAGACCATCTGCTGCAGCATGACCCTGGATCCTCTTCTTTCTCTCCCCGTGGCAGGCAGTGCCCTGCCCGTGACCGCCTACGACAAGAACGGGTTCCGGATCCTGCTGCACTTTGCCAGGGAGTGCCCACCGGGACGCTCGGACGTGCTGGTCGTGGTGGTCTCCATGCTGAACACGGCACCGCTGCCCGTGAGGAACATTGTGCTGCAGGCGGCCGTGCCCAAGGTAGGGACATGTGGGACAGAGACTGCGTCCAGGGAGGCCTGGCCATGGACTCAGGGACTTGGGACAGCCTGGTGTGACCTTTCCGTAGGCTGTGCTCTTTTTTGAGCACAAAGGTTCTTGTCCGAGGCAGAAAACACTGAACAGAATAAGTCAAGATCTGCCTTTTCCTATTGGGTTTTGCAAGCTGGGCTGGCTCTTTTTCCCTCATTCTCACTTGTGGGTTGATTCTCTTCCATTTGGATGTGTGCTGTCGTCCCCTCAGCCTGTGCATGCATCCTTCATTGTCCCCAAGGCAGGAGATAATCTCTGAGGTTCTGCTCTTTATTTCACTTGCAGTCCATGAAAGTGAAGCTACAGCCACCCTCTGGCACTGAGCTGTCTCCGTTCAATCCCATCCAGCCACCAGCTGCCATCACCCAGGTCATGCTTCTGGCAAATCCTGCAAAGGTGAGAGGGACAGTGGGATTTATCCTGCCCTCTTCAGACACGTTTGATATCAGCTGAACTCTGTGGAGGGGTGGGACCAAACATTCGAGCAGCTACACCTGTTTGTCCCTAAAAGTTTGGACTTGATGATCTTGAAGGTTTTTCCAACATTAATTATCTGTGATTCTAATGTGCCCTCCAGAAGTGGTTACTATGGAATGTTGGTGTTTCAGTTCAGGGCTAGAGGAGGCTCTTCCCAACAGTCTTTGGCAGGGAGAGGTATGAGAAGGGGCAGTATACTTCTTCCAGCAAAAGGGCAAGGATCATGTCAGGTTCAGCTTTAAAGGGTAGCAAAACTGCATTAGGAGTTTGACTCTCCTGTGTACTGAACGTGCCTGGCTTTGCTGATAATTAGATCAATGCTAAATTAACTGGTGCTGTAGCAGTACTTTTGATGAACCAGCAGAGAAATGTCAGATCATGTCTGTTCCATCATTCTCTGAGAAAGTACCTGTGACACAACGGGGTTGACGCTTCCCTTTCTGCTTATGATGCTAGGAGCATCTGAGAAGCTGTTTTTCCTTGTTGTAGTCACTCATTCAATCAGCCAGCTCTGAAAGCGCAAAGCTGAAGGACTTCCTAATTGTTTGATAAATTTAGATGTTTATACTTGAGAATTACAAGGAAAGTGCCCTTCAAGTATCGTCTGAAAGCTCTGAGATAAAAGGATGAATGTCAGAGGGGTTTAGTGGATGTTTAAAAAACTTTGTGGGTACATGAAGGTGCCCTCGTTGAAGGGCTGCTTCCATCTCATGCTTACTGTATTGCAAGGCATTTTTCAGAGCAGGAACTGTTTTATCTTCCTTCATATGATGAGGAATTTAATTTTTGGAACTTTTCCAGAAGCAGTCTTTAGGTTCTCTGGAGAGCAGCTGAGCAGCTGGCCATGTCTGTGCAGTCTATGTTCACTTCTTTATTCTTTTCTCGTTCTCCTCCACGCTAAGCAGTAAAACTTTTTTGTAAAAGGTGAATAACTCAGGTTTGTAAATAGCTGAACTCAGTGAACTTAACCTGAGCCCTCCTGCCCCTGCTCTGTACAACAGAAGTCTTGCGCTCTCTGTAGAGCTGTAACAGTGAAGTGTTTTGTTCAGGGCTGTTGAGCTGGGACTGTTCTCACATTGCTTTCGGGTTTTGTCTTTCCTGCAGGAGAAGGTGAGGCTGAGGTACAGACTGACCTTCACCCTGGGAGATCAGCCCAGCACAGAAGTGGGCGAAGTGGATCAGTTTCCCCCGGTAGAGCAGTGGGGGAATCTATGACCTTGGGATGCTGCCAGAGACTCTGACAGGACCAGGGCAGGATCCCACAGGACTGGAACGGATGTGCCGTGGGGAGGGACACACATGCTATCCACTGGTGATGTTCAGCTTTGTTTACATGTCCTGACCACTCTGCTTGTAGCTTTAGTCCAGAATGTTGTGCCCCACATTTGAAGGGGCCCTGGAACACTTATGCCAAGCATGAACTGAGAGGCAGCCAGCGACAGGCAGTGCTGGCTGCTTTTACCTAGCCCTCTGGGTGAATCTGGTTCTATCTTCCACTCTATTAAACTTGAAGTTATTGTATTTTGAGGGAAGACCTGTCAGCAGAAGGGGATTTAGTTGGCTTTCCTGCACTGCTGTCCAGAGATCCCGACTGGCTGTGGGGTGATGATGCCGCGAGCTCAGCGCAGAGCCCTCCCTGGGACTGTGACCTCCTTGTGCCACATGGGCCCATGAGCATGCTGAGCAAAAATTCTGCTCCATGAGGGAATGCTTCCTTTTTTACACTGAAATAGCACTTAGCTCCCTTCCCCCTCTCCTGCTTCATTCCCAAGGGCCCGTGTAAGCAGCCCCTCACTCCGTATGTGCCATGCTGCTGTATCTTTACTTGTTATATTTATTTTACGCTGCTGGCTGCTGCCCTGGGGCATTCATTTGGAGCAGCTGGGGCTGAGTTTTGTCTGCAAATGGTTACACTGGTTATTTTTTTCTGCCTTCATTGCATTCCACAGTGTGAGGAAAAGAGGAAATGGATAGTGAGGAGGAAAGAGGGCTGGAGGGTATTGGTCAGTATTGGAGGAGGACAGCACCTGGAGCACAGAACTGTCTTTACAATCACTAGTCAGGGCCAGTGTCTGAATCCAGGGATAAGGAGAGATGCCTCTCATGTCCCCTCATGCAGGCAGTGTTACTGGTATAGTCAAATACTGTGTTTTATTGAGCTGAGTACAATGACCTACAAGATGTAAATAATAGAGCTGTAGGGTATTAAAACAGAACAAGCAGGCAGAGAAGGAGGCTCCCCTGGGCTGTGATGGGGTATTGTGCTGGGTTAATGCCCCATTTTCTTTGTTCCCTGTATTAAATGGCAAAGTGCAATTGTCCCCACAAAGGGGAAAGCAGTTTTGCTGGACATCAGTGCTAACAGAAGAGCTGATCCCTTAGCTACAACCTCCTAGAAACAAGGTTTAAGTCACCAAAATTTGGTTCCAGCAGCCCCTTCTTTCTTCTCAGTTTCCAGTCTCAAGCAGTGCCTCAGTGAGCTCTGAGACAGACTGTTGTAAATTAATGGGGGTTTTTAACACCCATTGACACAAGCACAGAGATGTGTTTGCTCAGTCCTTGGACACTCAGCTCTGCATTTCCAGCAGGGCTGTCAAGCACCAGCTCTTCTCTAATGTAGAGTGGGAGCAGCACAGAGAAAAGCAGTGCAGAGGCTCCTGCCTCATGTAGAACTCCACAGAACATGATGCTGGAATGAATGGTAAAACCATTGCTGCAAACACAGCTTGCAGTTATTCGTAGTTGAATTTTCTTTACTGTGCTGCAGAGTAAAAATCCCTAGGGATGAAAAACAGGGGATTCACAAGCCTGAGGCCCTCATCAGAGGCACCAGGCAGCTGCAGGAGCCCCTGCAGGTGGAATCCAAGCTTATACTGGTCTGAAGCCTGTGGAGATCTCAGCCTTGTCAGCTCCCTGATGTAGAAGGCAGGGGAGAGGGAGGGGTTGTTTGGATCCTAAAGAAAGCGGTTTTAAATCGATGGACTGGGAGATAAGGGACAAGGAGAGAATTCTTTCTGCCTCAGACATGCCAGCACTTTAGACACACTAGGCATGGGGGCAGTGACTGGGTGAGTGCATCCTGAGGAGCAGGGTCACCGCTTCCCTGCCCGTGGATCTCACTGTGACTTGGAGGAAGGCAGAAGGGCACAGGTGCTTTCTATGAACAGCAGCAGCCACCCGAACATGGACACGCACCACGGTCCTGCTGCTTTGAAAATTAAACTATGAATGTTCCTTGTCTGTAGGGTGAGGTTCCTGCTTCATCCCCAGGAGTCCTACCTGTACATGCATCTTCAATGTGTCTGTGCTGCTGCATGTTGAATAAATCATTTTCCCTACCTGGCTCTGTGCTGGCCCTTTCTCATGCTGGCTTCTGCAGTGCAGTGCTGCTTCTGGAAAGCCTCAAACTCAAAATATCAACTCAAGACCTTCCTAAGCAAAAATAGAGAGGCTGCCGTTTCTAATACCCTACTGGTTTAAGAGGTGGCCTTAATTTCAGTTCTGGGTGTTAAAGGCAAAGAAAACATAAAATCCAAGGAAAAGCTGTAGTGAGGCTCACTTCACCAGGGGAGGGCTGCCAGACTAAGCTGGAACAAGCAGCCATAACATTTTGATGCAGGTCCTTCATAAAAGGTGAAAAAAAAGCCTATGTAAAGTTATTTCTGGAAGACAAGAACAAATGACCAAGCAATCTGCAAAACAAAACATTTATTCTTAGAAAAAGTCAGTTTATGTACAGCAAGCCCCAGAGGAAGAGGAACACCCTACAGTCTTCAATACCCTTCCACAGTGCCTTCTTTGACGATGACTCGTGCGAGGTTCCGTGCAAGGGCAAGTCTCAGCATTTCCACTTTGGTTGTCTCAACATCATCGTCCTGTAAGGGAGCAGAGCCTGGGTTGGGGGACTGCACACAGCAATGAACTGGTGACACAGGCTGTCTTGGGGTTTGGAAAGTAAAGATGCAGGTCAGTGAGAGGTATTTACCTGTTACAGGGACCTCTTGAGAAGAGCAAAAGCTACATTTCCTACTTAATAGCCCAACCCAAGCCTTTTCATTCCCTGGATGCTACAGGGCTTTGCATGTGCAGCAAATGATTCCCTGTTCTGTGCCTGGAATGCTCAGAGCCAGAGCTGCTGGATAGCAACACCTCAGCTCTTCATTGCCCATGTAATGTTCAATTATTTATCTTGGAAAAGCATCACGGTCCAGTGCAAACCATCAGAACATGAGGAATAGGAACACTCCTGAACTGGGTTTGTGAATACTTCAGTCTCTTCTTGATGCTTCATTTGACTGCCCTGAACCCACTGTGCCAGAACCAGGCTCTGGGACTTGGGCTGTCCCTCTCTTATGATCTCACTAGGAATATAAATGCAGAGTTTCCCTCCCTGACTCTTCCCACGGCCCTCCTCGATTCATGATCCAATTGTCCTCAGAACTGGGGCTACCTGGAATTTCTGCTTATCGGGATTCCCTGCTGTCAGGTCTTCCAGGCATCGCATCAACTCATAAGTCTGCTCTGCTGAAAATATGACCTGCGGAAACCAAAGTATTTACTGAAAAAGATCAAATTTACAGACATCACACAGGCTAAGAATATAGTGCAGTTGAAAGGAAGAGAATGCTTTTACACTCCCACAGATCCATTCCAACCCCTGAAATCATAGGGTCAAGGATAACTCAGGCTGGATGTGACTTTGGGAGGTCTCTAGTGCCACCTCCTGCACCAAGCAGGGTCAGCTATGAAGTCAGAGTGGCTGCTCTGGGTCTGTAACTGCTGAATTGTCCTTGTCTTGATGGATCTTAAAGGAAAAACTGTGCTTAGAAGAAGGAAGCACTGGAACAACCTTCAAGCCAAGTACCCAAAAGAGCTGAATGCAGTGTGTGCTAAAATTACCAGTGCAGATGAATTCCAGTGCTGTTGTAACAGCAGGGAACCAAGGTAAGAGTCAATTTACCCCTTCCTGGGTCCCTGTATGTTTCCACTGCTGGGACACCTGAACTGCCATGGACAGGTCCTGCCATGGACAGGTCCTGGCAGGAGCAGGAAGGGAGGGTCACCACTTTGAGCTCCCTTGTCAGGAAAAAAGAAGAGGCCCCCTGGGGGGCTGTGTCAGTGTGAGCAGGACCTCACCTCCTTCTGCTCCAGCAGCGGGAGCGCGTCCGTGAGCAGCGTCATCCAGAAGGAGCAGGGCGCGATGTGAGCCGTCATCAGCGTCAGCAGCAGCCGCGCCGCCTCCGGGAACCGCTTCTCCCCGTACAGCCGGTGGAACTCCCGGTACTTCCCTGCCACCGGGTGGGGGGAACAACGCATGAGAGGCTGCTGGGCCTTGGGAGATTCCTGGGGAGGAATCCTCCTGTGGGAGGGTCCCACAAAGCCTGTGGCACAACCACCCCCAAACAAAACGAGCCCAAAGCAGCCCGGTCTGGGAGATTGGAAATCTGGTGCATGAAGGAAGGAGCCTCCCTGAAAGGGCAGCCACACCTTGCTGCTGTTCTGGGTGGGCTTCAGGGTTTGCACCAGCCTGGTCAGTGGCTACTGCTGCCTCATGCTGAGTGTCTGCAGGGGCTTAGAGAGCAGAGAGAATGTCCTTTCTGAGGTCACAGTATCAGGAGGTCTGAAAGGCTGCACCATCTTCCTTGGTTGTTTAAATGGAAACTAGAATATCTGTTAATAGGGGAAGTTCTGCATTTGCTAAGAATTAGTGAGATCAATAACCAGCACGAGAGAAGTGGCTGAGGATGGAAGTGGGGCTCATTCTGTATCCACTAAACTGTCACAATACTGGAAGTTAATGATTTCCATTCAGATTCACCTTGACTAATACTTGAGCTCAAGGTGGAGACATGGGGATGTTATCCAGCAAAAGTACACCTGATGTTCTAAAAACCCCAAGGGAAAAACAGGCAGAAATATTTTCAGGCCTTTCAGGATTGTTTAGAAAGAGCAGAAAGGGAAAAGGCTTCTCTGAGCTGACAGCTACCAGATGATGCTGGGTATGCAGAGCTGAGGGATTACCAATTTGAAAAGTCATGTTTAGCTTCTAGACCTATCTTAGGATAAGCTTTAATAAAGGAAATTCAGTTCCAGTTTTGCAAGCTGAACCAAGTGGAAACATAAAACTCATGCTCACCCTCCCTGTAAGGGTGGCATCACATAGAGAGGAGTCGGTCCAATGCTATTCCAAATTCATATCAGATTCTGGCCCCTGAAACTGAGATTCCTACTCACAGCATCAGAGAAATCAACTTCCTGTTTTGGACCATGAATCAAAGGCCACAGAGCAGCTGCAGGCAGAGAGGCAGGTTACCACAGCCTGCCTTGTGCCAGGCAGGAGAAGGAAGCTGTGGTACCTGAAGGAAATGAACTGGAGGCCATCACTGTCTTCTTGGCATAAGTGCTCAGTAAGAGGGCAGGGAGGGCTCTTGTTCCAGTGAGCTTGACTGGCACACTGAACCCATACACTGGAGACTTTGGAAAACTTGGTAAAATTATAAGAAGGTCAACATAACTTAAACCAGTGGATTACTCTTCCAATGAACCCCCTAAGCTAGCATTTGTTGGTATTTCAGAGCCTCTCAAGGTAGTGATACAGTCTGGAAAAAGAAGGAAGGAGAAGTTTGGGGTGCCAAGACTTGGGCCTGTCCTGCTCCGAGCAGAGCAGGAACCTGGTGTGAAGGCAGTGGTAAAGGCCACCCCTGGTACAAGCTGCATCCCAAACCACATTCATCATTTGCTTTCCCCTCATCACTAATCCAGGAGGTAGCCAGATGGAAGAAAGCATAAATCCAAGTAATTCCATGGAGTTCTCCATAACCAATATGGACACCGTAGGCAGCTCTCACCAAGGAATGTGAGCCGGTCACTGAGCAGCATGGACGGGCCCAGGTTGTCAATGAGGTCCAGGTCAGAGAAAGACCCCCTTTCACAATAGTCCTTAAGGAATCTGGGGAAAAATTGGAACACAAGGAAAGCTTAGAGAAGAGGACATCATTGACATCCATTCTGTACCTCCTAATCCCTTCCCAGAAAACTTGACTGTACAGCTCAGTTCCATCTTAATCAACCTCCCCAAGGGTTTCAGAAGTTGTCAAACATTCCCTGAAGTGGCCAAGGAACTGGTGCAATGTACATTTAATAGACACTTCATTGATTCTTCTGCATTCTGTGGTAGTTGAGATCTATTTTTTAAAAGGAGTAAGTGAAGGAAGGCAGGCAGGAAGCTGAGGCTGGGGGATGCATAAGTAACACTCTCAAATCATAACAAAAGCTCTGTTTTTCTGCTGTGTAAAAAAGTTGATAAGCAGCAGGAACAAAAACAATGCTAAAAGCTTTTCATCTGTTTTCTCACAGCCTCCATTATGCTGCTTTCTGCAGAGCTGCTTCCTGTGATGTTTTTTTTCATCCTTCTGTTGAAGGAAATGTAATGATTTCCACTCCCTCAAATAACATACAAAAATCCCCCAAACCTCAGACTAGCAATCTCTTACCACTCCTTTTTCCAGTGCTGAAGACAGTGGTGCCTGGACACCTAACCTGAGTGTAATTTCAAAATTATACTCTTAACTATAATTAACAGGGACTGGTCTCTGCCTATTTTCAATCAACAAAATTCACACAACATGGATTGTTAAGAGATTACAAAGCATAAAGAGTTTCCAGAGCTTTTGCTGAGGCCTGAGCCAAGTGTCAGTATTGTCCTCACTTTGATAACAACCCTCCCATTCCAGAAAAGGTCAGGAATTTTGAGAGGCTCGTACAAAGCCAGGGACATGATAAAACCACTCATTGATGCAAATTTTTAGTACAAACAGTGAGATTTTTAGTAGAAATGGTGGCTTAAGTGACTCCCACTGACTTGTTTGGAGGTTGTGAGGTGAACTTGATTACAAATCATCTGCTGAATAAAGAACAGGTAGGGATTATCCTCCACCCAAATCAGCCCCCTGGGTCACTGTCCAGCCCATCAAACAGGTCTGTCACAGCAAGTGAAGGGCAGAAGACAGAAGGTGTTAGAAGAAATGTTTATCCACGTAAGGTCTAAGGAGGTTGGACTCTCACATAAAGCCAATCTGTTTTGTCTCTGGATGTCAGGAAGGAAAACAACACATAGAAGGCACAGCTGTGGGTACTGCAGGGGAGAGCACTCGAGGATGTTATTTTCTGGTCCAGAAGGCAGCACCTGGCCCCACCTGCAGTAGTGAGAGCTTTCCTGGCCCTTGACACAGCAGCCACCTTCCCCCTGTCCCCCCCAGCCTGGGAGCTGCTGGCTCAGCCTCACCGGTCCGAGATGAGGGTGGCAAATGCTGCATCCTTGGCTCGGATGCTCCAGGACAGGGCAGAGCCCAGGCGGTTGTTCCGCAGAGCCTTCATGGCCATGATCTTACAGATGCTGCGCACTTGGAGGGAAACACAGAAAAGGAGGGGAAGAATTAGTGTCACTAGGTTCAGTTGGACCACTGCAAAAAAGTGAGACTGAAAATGCACCACCTTGTTCATGCATCTGCCTCTGCTCACAGATCCTCAGCACCTTGAGGGCCTTCTGCTCCGTGCTGAGCGGGATGCGCTCGATGTGCAGCTCCAGGTACACCCGGCCGTACTCTGGGCAGTGGTCAAAGTAATCCACCCCCAGCTGCCACAGGCTGAGAGAGGGGAGAAATCACCACCATTCCAACCCTAGAAATCTTCAATGAGCCAACAGTAAAGCCCCAAGGAGAATCCAAGCCCACATTAGTAACTGTTAGCTCTGATTAACTTTGTATTCAGTCCTGAAATGGCTTTTCCTTTCTACCTGATGCCAATTCCCTGTAACATAATTTTGGAATGCCACAATTTTGGAATATGTGCAGCTCTTAAGAGCTTCAGTGCAAGGCACTCTGCCCAGTGGCAGGAGTGGCTGTGCCCAGGTCATGAGGTGTGAAGAGCTCTAACAGACAGCTTTTGTCTCCATTCAGGAAGGGAAATGTGCCAATTTTGTACAATCCCTGAGGGACACCTCTGCTGAAATTCCAAGAGTGGCTGCTCTAAGTTTTGCCCTTTTACTTCATGAACATGCAGTTATTTGTTTTGGCTGCCTCAGTGTAAGTCTGTCCTATGAGTAATAAAACCAAAGTTGGTACCTGTGATGGGAGAAGAGTCCCGAGGCATACTCCAGCAGGAGGAATTCACGCATATTTGAACCAAAACTGGAGGGAAAGAGAGCAAATATCCAGATATTATTTGCATCTCACTGGAAAAATCTGATGACTTTATTTCCCAAGTACTGTCAATTTCTGCAGCATGTTTTCTTTTGGGTTTGTTTTTGTTTTTTTTTTCCTCTGGGCTATCTTAATCAGCTTCAGTCAAAAAATGCAAATACATACTTACTAGAGATTGTGAGACTGCAGGAGTTTGCAGTGATCCAACAGGTCAGTCAGATGAGCCACAAACCACCAGTTGCTCAGGACAATGCTGTGTTTGAAGCAAAAGAAAAAACTAAGCCTAACACTGCCAGGGACTGTGTCAGGTTTTCCACAGGCATTTCTTACCAATACACAGCTCTGTTACAGTCCAAGATCTGGCTGCAATGTCCCAGACCTAATGGAATACTTTTAATTGCTGCCAGCTTCATGTATTTTTGCTGAATTATTTGCAAGGATGATCAGGGTTCTGTACCCATCCCCCCACCTCAAATACACAGAAACAATACTGTAGAACTAGAGAATCAAAAACCTTAAAACTCAACCTGCATTCCTTGATCACTTGATGCATCTCGAATTCAAAAGCTGCCATTAAAATCATGTCTAGAGGCTCAGGGCTGCTCTCTCCACCCAGGAACAGGTCCATACTAGACTGTGGAATGAGATAACAAGACATGATAAATGCAGAAGCAAGACATTTGTTTGGATGTAGCAGTTATTTTATGGAAAATGTCATAGAGGCTGAACACATTAACAAAATGGAATTTTCCCCATTTTAGCATAAGGGAACTGGGAAAACAATTTGCAGGAACAAGACTGGCAATGTTATGACACTGAAAAGTGGGTCTTCAACAGTTATCTGTCAACTTTATCACTCTCCCAGTCCTTTAACAAACTCCAGACAACATCTTACAGGCATGTAGTTGCTGTAAGACTTTTCCCTACGTTCTTCTTTCAGTGTAGTAACCCTTGCGTGCTGGAAACAGCGGAGAATATTAAATAATTGTATTTCCTACCTGTGCATAGAACCGCAGCTCCATCGGCTTCACCGTTGGGTGAGAATACAGGAGCCGGGTGACAAGGAAGTGATACCAAGTGGTCATGAGCTCCTTCTTCTCCAAAATGGCATCCTCATCTCCCAGCAGGATCTAATGGGACAAAAACACAGGAGGAATGCTGCACACTCAGTGATGGACACAGCTGTGCTCCAGCTCTCCAGAGGCACTACTCCTGTTCTGTAAAGGTGAGGATTTATTCAAAATTACATAACAAAGATCTTTCTCACAGCTCAGTTTCCAAATCAGCCTTAGGGCCTTCGACAGGGAGAGAAACCCATCTGCCCAGGCTGGCAAACCACCAATAGAGGACAGGAGACAAAGTTACTTATGGCTGCACTGGGCTCCTGAACTCCACAAGGATGGATTCAATACTTTAGTCCAAAGTTTCCTTTGTTCCCAGCAAAAACACACCTTGCAGATGGACTCCATGTGGGGATTGGAAGCAAAAGTTCCATCCTGTAGATACCGCTGACATTCCTCATGCCAGTGCTGCCACTTCAGCTCCAGCTCTGTCAGTGTCTGGGTATTGCCAAGCTGAACAGAGGGAATAAAGGAATACAGAGAATAAAGGAAACACCAAGTCAAATCACACCAGGCTCTTGGGCCAAACTCACAGTCACTCCTGATAAAAAGCTAAACATGAGGCTTTCTGTCATCTTTCTATGTTGATTTGTCACCTAACAGACTTTTATCTGAATTGTTGGGTCTTTGGGCAATTCAAGAACACAAATATTGTTACTGTAAAGGAGTAAGACTGAGATTTTCTAAAGGGGAACAAACTGTTACAGGGGACACAACCAGGTGGCTTTTCCCAACAAACTGCATGGAAAAAACACACTTTGTACATACACTGGGCACAGGCATCTTCTTCATCAAGTCATCCAAGATTCTGTACATGTTCATGGATGTGGGATTGGCACTGGCTTCCTTGGAGAGCAGGTGCCGTGCTTCATCCATCCGGCCTTGGAGCACAAAGACATCCACCTGCAAAAACCCCCTGTCCATGAGCTCCACACTGGGCAGGATTATAGAACACCCAGGAAAGGGATCAGAAGGGCATTTTAACCTGTGATTCAGGCAACGGAAGTGGAGTTAAAATGTTTGAACTGCAGGTACTGCTAATTAAAGTAACGGTGTAGGGCTTGACCTCTTAAGGGTCATGAAGGATGAGGATGGGAACGAGAATGGCTTCATCCTAAAGCCTACACAGGCAGAAAGCAATGAGGTGTCGTGTGCAGCATGGAAGAAGGAAAGCACAGACATGAGTTCCTTTTGTTTAAGAATCTTCCAGGTGGTGATACTCACCACGTTCCAGAAGAGCTTGTGTTTGGATGGACTCTCACTGTTCAGAACTTCCCGGACCATGCTGTCCACGTCACACACGTGGAGCCGCACCCAGTCCAGGAGGCGCAGCAGGAGGGGCCCAGCTGTGCAGACAGATTTCCCTCTGTCAGTTCCCATGTGTTTGTTCCCAAACTGCTCTCACACATTTCGTAACAGTTTGACATCACTAGATGAGATTTACTGACTGGATCTCTACCTGCCACCCCCAAATTACAGAGCTCCTTAGGCAGAGAGGCCCTGAGAGCACCCAGCCTCTGACAGGTTTTCCTGTGGCAATGCAGTCCATTAGAAAATCCAAACTTGAAGAAATAAAAAGTGAGTGATCCAGATCATAAATCTTGCAATACCAAGAGTCAAAGAGAATATTTCTGTTTATTTTAGCATCATTTTATTATTACTAACTGAATATGAGGAAGAAATTTGGCACTAGGTGATTAATTTAGATTAAGTAATCTATAATTTGTGAATCTCTCCTGAATTCTGGGACTGTGTAAGTAGCACATTTGTTTGCATAATATGATTTCCTTTAAAAATTATTTCCTACTTTAAAATGCCAATGTAAACAGACTGACTTAAAAAATGGCAACCTAAAGTTAAAGGAGTTGTATCAGAGCTGTGTAAATGTCAACTGGCATCAACGCATTTGATGCTTAAAGACATGTTTACGCTTATAAATAAAATGGATTGGCAACAACTTTTGGTATCCCTCCTCTTCATAACCTTTCTGACAAAGAAACAATTTAAATCAGAGTGAGAGAGAAAAGTAGAAGGCAAACTGAATAGCCTGACATAATTGAATATAAAGAAAGCAATTAACTGAGGCAGAAGGGGTATTAAAAGGCTTATTGACACTCTGCATTTCTCTAAAACATTAAACTATGACACAGTGAATGTGGTATACATTTTAAACAAATAAATATGCAAAGAAGAAACTCATCAGCCTTTACACCAGGATAGTTCGTGGCTCACCAGTAGCTGCTTCAACAAACAGAATCTCACACAGGTTCCAGATCAGCTCCATTGCAGAGAGAATGGAAACCTGAAGGAAAGCAGGGCCATGTTTCAGAGCTAGTCATTATTTCAGCTGGGTTTTTTAACCACACAAAGGCATCTGCTGTCCACAGCAACCAGTTCTTACAGAGAAATATCATACTAACATTTCAGAGATAAAAATTAAAACACAGGCCACAATTTCACACTTTTTTTTGGTCAGAACACTGACACTGTGTAATGAAATGCAGCAATAATCTGTCACCAGTGAGCAACCTAACTGGTCCTATTTTCAGCCTTTCTGCACTTTTAAGACTCAATACAAACATCAAAGGAAGAAAGAATGACCAATGAAGCAACATCACTGCAGCTGATAGGACAAAACTGGTGTGAGCACTCTGCTCTTCCCAGAACACTCCCATGGATCTGACAGCTCACAGTGAACACCCAGAGGTTGCTACAAGGCTCAGATGCAGCTGATTGGAATCTGAGCATTTGAGAGGTGAAACACCACCCAGCAAGTCTGAAACTTTTCTTGTCAGCTTTGGGATGGCAAGAAAACATCACATCTACAACAGCAAATATGTTTACGACATGGCAGTGAATTGAGGTGTTGGGCATCTTTATTGTTTTAGAAGTACAGGGATTAGCTATTTATTTCCATTTATTCTTGGTCATGAACTGCATCTCATATATAAGGCAGAGTTAAATATGAAGTGCCTCATGCCACAGTGAAGGCCTGATGAATTCACCAGTCAGTAATCCAAGGATTGATTAGGGATTGATTAATCTGACAGGACTGCAGATTACCTGAGTGCTGTACTGGCTTTGCAGTGTAGGGTCCCGGGTCGAAACTGAGAAAAAAACAAGGAAAGTCAAACAGCAATATATTTACCTTTGACAGTCCCTTCTGAGCTTTGGTAGCTTTCCATATATCTGCCACAGGAGATACGAAAAGGCTGCAAGTCCCCAGAAAATCAGTTACAATACGGTGGGAAAAAAACAATCCCTGACCAGATTTACAAACCAACTTGGAAATCTCCAGCTTGGAAATACAGTCTTGGTTATTACTGAAACCTACACATGCTATTGTACAGTAGTTGCAATAAGTTACCATTACAATCCTACTTTCATAATTGCAACCGGTGTTTCCTTTTCCTGCAGTAAGAGAACAAACAAACTTACCAGCTGCCTGGTGCATGTCCTCCATGCAGGCTCTTATCACTGACCGGTAGTTTTTACTCACTTGAACCAATCTGCCAAACACAAAAAGACTTTGGCTGGAGGGAGCTGTTGGAGTTTTAGTGTTATGCCCCCTAAAGCCTTGCAAGTTTCTCTGCAGCAGCAACTCCCAGTACCTGGGTGGATCCAGCTGGAATCAGTGAGACTGACTGAGTGCCACACTCTACCAGCGTGGTTATTGGAAGGATCCGAGCCTTGATTTGTAAAATCCCCCCAAAATGGTCATTCTATCTGCCCCGCTGCTGATTCCAGAGCTGGTAAAAGCAGCCTGGCCAACAGCACTTGCCTCACTGGAGGCATTTATCAGCCCTTGGCGCTGGCCCCCGGCTTGAGAAGGGGCAGCGGGTGCCTCCCACCTTCCCCATCCACTCACTGCGCCTTCCGCGACTTCCCCGCCAGGTCCTCCTCGCTCCGCTGCAGTCCCATGAAAATCCCGTGCGACTCGTTGAAGAGTTTCCGCAGGGTCTGGATGTAAATGTCCTGATCCCTGCGGACCACGAAGACGTGGGAGGAGCTCGGTGCTCCATCCCCGGTACCTGCAACAGAGCCCGTCAGCGCCCGGGCAGCAGCGCCCGCCCTGTCCTCACCCCAGAATCGGGATGGGCATGGACAGCGGGTCAGGCATCGGAAGCGGGACCCACCTGCGCGGCCGAAGAGGGTCTCGCACACCAGCACTTCCGCGGGGCCCCAGGCGAAGCAGAGCTGCCGGGCCGACGGGTCCGCGCCCGGCACTACCTGTGGGGGGACGCTGTCCGTCAGCGGCGCCGCGGCGCCCCAGCCTCGCACCGCCCACGGCCCCGCAGCCCCCAGCCTTGCCCTGCCCGCCCATCCCGCACCACGAGCGGCGGCTCCGTGTCCGGCTCGTCCATGGCGGCGGCCGCGCTGCTCCCGNGCACCACCGGAAGCGCCGCCCGTTCCCGAGGCCCCGCCGGGGCGGGACGCAGCCGCTCCGCCCCCGCCCGAGCCGCCGTCCCTGAGGGCCGGGGCGGGAGGGCGCTGCTCCGGGCGGGCTGTGGGGGACGGACGGACGGACGGACGGACGGACGGACGGACGGACGGACGGACGGACGGACGGACGGACGGATGGATGGATGGACGGATGGATGGATTGATGGATGCCACCCCACCACAACCTACCTCATTTTCTTGTCAGGACAGATTCAGTGCTGGGTGGGAGCATTGCTGGCCCCAGGTGTGTAGTGCACTGATGTAGTTGGTCA
Organism: Promerops cafer; assembly: GCA_013398275.1. Lineage (NCBI taxonomy): Eukaryota > Metazoa > Chordata > Aves > Passeriformes > Nectariniidae > Promerops > Promerops cafer. Next base: position 30,822 of record VZSE01002916.1, read on the forward strand.
GTCAGCGTTCACAGACTCACCGAATAGGTCAAGTTGGAATGACCACAAACTCAGATCCAAACTCCCTGCTCCAGCAGGCTCATCTCAGAGAACATGGCACTGGATTGTGTCCAGACAGTTCTGGGGTATCTCCAGTGAGGGAGACCCCACACCCTGTCTGATCTCTGTTTAAGTGCACAGTCACTCACACAGTGTTCTTTTTGTTGTTGCTCACTTCATTGACTGATTGCTGTGTAATAACCAGTGTCTCCTACTTGTTTATGCATGTTAAACATGTGCAGATAGAGAAGCCTCTGGAGCTCTTGGGCATTGATAAAGCTGACAAATCAATTCATGTGTTCTGACTTCAGTGAGCTGCCTGCAGCTTTCCCTGCAGGTTGGGAAAGGACTTGAAATGAAGCAGGATCGCAGAAGGAAGAACTGCCACTGTGCCTCACTCACTCCCTCGGGGTCCAGGAAGAGGTCAATATCCCCTGGACACTGGGCAGAGGTGCCTTCTGAGGCTGCTGGAGGCTCATCACCTTTCTGTTAATGCTGGGAGCTCACCTACCATGGCATTCAACTCAATAACCTGGTGTGATAAAACATGCTCTACTCCTCACTTCTGTGTACTCCTCACTTTTTGCCTGTGCTAGCCAATAACCAAGTTCTTCAACAATACGTTTTCTAAGACAAGTATAAGCAGTGCTGTTTTGTTGGTCTCACATCTGGAATCAGTCCCTCTTAGGCTGGTGCCTTCCCAGGACACTCACTAAAAATTAACTTTTCAAGATAACGTAAATAATTTGCTGTCCTCATATGACAAATGCTGCAACACTCCATGGCTAAATTGCCCTTTTTAACTTATCAGCTGCTGCATCCATCATTTCCAATAAAAAATAAAGCCAGCAGTTATCTCTGGGAAGAGCATGTCATGTAACCAGTCATGCTGAGAAAAGGAAGTGGTGTCTGTTCAGGTCAGAAGGAATGAATTTTTGCAGGTAGAACAAATTAGGCATTCAGAAAGCTGCTTGAGAAACTGAAGACTCATCCATTTTAAACCCCTTACCGTTTATCATGGGTAAGGGTCTGTGTTTTGTTATTTGAGGATGTGCCTGTATTTGAATATCTGCTGTACAAAGTCAAATGCACTTATTGTCTTACACAATGGTGCTGCTCTGTGCTGCAGACTTCTGAGGATGTTAGTGGGCATTCCTAGATCCAATATACCATTCTACACGTCACTAAAAGTCTCTAGATGCAAAACCGGATGTCTGAAAATCCAGGAGTATGAGGCCTCCTGCCACTGTTCTTCAAGGCTAAGGTGCTGCTTTTATAACTGCAGCAGTTTCTTGTGAGTGGCAGAATATATTTAGAATATCTATGTAATACTGTGTAGAGATCCACCATGTGGGAGGTGGATCTAGGAGTGGGACAGTGTCCTCTGCTGCTCCCAGGTCCATCTGTGTGAAGAGACACTGAAAGCTGGAACTCTTTGATCTTCTCCTGCTGTCTCTTGGCACACAGAATCCATTTTGCTCACTCCCTAAAAGTGTCAGTGGCTTTACATATCTGCAGCATCTGTTGTTCTTAAATGGATGACTCCTGCAGAAATCATCTTGGGAAAGGTGAATTTTAGTATGAAATCCTGACATTTTTTAGTCCTCCTGGCTGGAGCTCTGCTTGTATCTAGAAGGAAGACCTTGCTGCTCTGCGCGTCTCCAGTCCATATCATTGAGCAGAACTGGGAATTTCCATGTCAGCGTGGAACTTCACATTGCGCAGAAAGGCTTTGGAGTACAGGCTGTGGGTCCCGCAAGGAAAGCAAAGAGAAATTATGTGGTTTACAGGCGGGAGAAAAAGAAGAAGAAGAAAAAAAAAAAAGGTCTGATGAGGATAGGAGTTACTACCTTGTGAAAGAGAAGGTTTGGAAGCTATTTAGGGAACAGAGGGAATGATCAGCATCATGAACAGGGAAGGCATAGCATACGTAGGGCTGTAGGCAAAAGGTATTTTCTATTCCCAGGGCTAAGCCAGAATTAATGAAGAGCAAAACCTGACTAAAGCACTCAGACCTGCAGGGTCTGAGCCAGTAACCCGACGCACTCGTTTACACCTCCAAATTACTGTTTGCCTTCAGTTCTTGCATTGGACTCAGTGCAAAATAACACCCAGTTCTAAAGGGGCTGGAGTTGGTTTTGTAGGCTAATGCTTGCTGATGTGCAGGAGCACACACCTTCTGCCTGTAGCTGCTTTGGTGTCAAAAAACATTTTAAAATCCCAGCATGAAGAGCATATGTATGGAATGCCTGTGTTCCCTGCCCTCTTCATCATCAGAGGGTGGAGAATTAAGCCAAAGGGCTCTGCAAAATCTAGATTTCTTCCTTATAAAACTGCAGTACAAGAATGAAACAAAGCATGGAAATATTTTAAGAAACAACATGTGGAGTTTTTTTCTCCCAGAGATGGAATTTCTCAGGAATTCTCACTGTGATGCTTCCCCATTCACTTTCCTTCAGCTTGGTGCATTGAAGAGGAGGAGCTCAGAGGGACAAAAAGCTTTGCTTTGCTCCCCTCTGCTGCAGCCCAGACCCTGCAGGAGTAGGGCCTTTGTAGTTCCCAGTGTGGCTTCTCCCCCACCGCTCGCTCCCAGTGCTGCCGTCTGGCCAGTTCCTTTGCAGGTTTTAGCACTGATTGTTGTCAGCTCCAGTTTCTCAGAGTTTCCTCTGTTGCTATGTAAAAAGAAAAGCCACACAGAGATAAGGTTTGTATAAACCTGCTCTGTGATTTGGGATCTGTGTGATTGGTGGTGAGACCAGTGCTGGTGCAGCTGAAGCCATTTTCAGCCTTTCTGAGCACATCTAACTCCCATATGTTCTCATAAATTCTAGAGTATTTTCCAGTCTTTTTTAGCACATTTGTTCTATTTGTGATGCTGCCTTAATGTGTCTCACTTGACGCCATTCCTGCCTTCAGTTCTTTCATGCTGCTCTCAGACCTTGGCTAGTTTCATCCCACCTCCCCAAAAAATCCTCCTCTTGGGCCTGCAGCACAGGGATCTTCAAGGACAGAGGGGGAAGAAGTGACAAGAACAAAATACAACAGGACCATCAAGCCCCATGATGTCCTTCCTCACACTTCTCCATGATGTTGCATCATCTCTGAAAATAGAACTTAAGGTCCATTGGGAATCACAACTCATCTTTTGTTCTGCGAAGTACCCCATGAGTTTGGAGTTTTGCTTTAAAAAGCCATGGATGAGACAGAAGAGTGGGGATTAAGGTGCTTTGTTTCCTTGTTCTCACTAGTAGTTCTACTTCTTAGTGGTGATGATGGACTTGAGAAGGTCCAAACCAAGTGGCCCATTACTTTTCAGAGCTCGAATGAAAGGAGAAGGGAAATCATAGGAGCCGGAGGCATCACACATGAAAGGGGATTTGGGTAGAAGTACATCATCTTCCTCAGCCAGGGTGCTTCTCACCTCCCTTTACCTTAAACAAATAGAAAAATAAGAGCATGAGTAATTAAACACTGAGAAAACAGGCAGGATCAACTGATTGATCTTTTGATGATAAATCAAGTAAACTGATGCAGGTAGGAGTGCAAAGCAGAGCTCAAAGGAGGATCTGTTTGAGTCACAGTCACAATTTGAAACAGCATCTATTGCCTTCTTGGGTCAAACAGAACACTTCCGTGCCTGGGATTTTTTTTCAGAATTGACTCATTAAGACTCTTCAGGAGGAGTAAAATACTAAAACTAAAAGGTTCTATGAAATTTCAGGCTAAATTTTGGACTACAAGGGATGGTGAAAGACTTCACTGCTCACGTTTTGTGGAAGCTCAGGTGTCTTCCTGGGCCATCCTCCTGCCTCATGGCTGTGCCATTTTCTCAACTGGGGACTCAGACAAAGGTTTGGCTTTAGCTTCCTCTCCCCAGTGGGTGTTACTCTTCTGCAATTTCCAGAAAATTGCAGTAAAAGTCCAATCTGTGCTCAGAAGGAGGGAGCTGGAATGTGAAGTAACATGACAAAGGCAGAGGAGAGGGACCAGAACTGACAGTGAAAAGCAAGTCTGCAGCTCTGCCCATAAGTGAAGTTTCTCTTCAGTCAATATTTCACTATGTGAGCAGTTTATTCTGGACAAGGAACATCTCTGAAATGGTGCAGAAAGTTTTGTCCTGCCAGGAGCACAGGGTATGTGACCATGACCCAGAGTGTTCCCACACGGAGCAGCACCAGTGTGGAGTGATACCCACCTGGAAAATCCATCCCTGGGGGATCAACAGGGATAGTTTTTGTTTCTTTACCATCTATGTGATGTAGAGAAGCATTTGACAAATTATGGTGGCAAGTGTAATGCTGATGAAAAAAGGCACAGGAACTGTTTTTTGTGAACCTGTGAAATCTCTGGAGTTACTGAGAATTTCCTCCTCCCTTCCATTGGAATGAACTTTAAGAAATCACATAATTGGTGGTATATCCTCTGATTTATGTAGTGTAATTGTTGGGGTGCTGCAGGTGCTCAGTTCCCTCACAGACATTGCTTCTCTCCCAGGACAACTCCCCCCCCACCCCCCCAGAGACAGCCCAGGGTTTTGGGGGTCTGCCATGCCATCAGTGTCCTCCATAACACAGCAAGGGGCACAAGCAGGGGGGAGAGATTTGATGAGGCAAAGACGAGGGAGATCACAGAACCACAGGATCAATGAGGCCAGAAAAGACCTCTGAGATCAGCAAGCTCAACCTGTGCCCCAACACCACCTTGTCAACCAGACCATGGCACTGAGTGCCACGTCCACTCTTTCCCTAAACACCTCCAGGTACAGGGACTCCACCCCCTCCCTGGGCTGCCCTTTCGATCAGGAAAGTGTGTGTGCAAAGAACCCCGTGTGGGGCACTGAAGGGGCTGTGGCAGGCGGCCCGGCGGCATTGAGGAGGCCACGGATGCTGGGGATGGCTAGGGGAAGTTGTGTTCGGGAAGGGCGCGGTGTGAGGCGCGGTGCGGGGCGCTGAGGGCGGCCTGGCAGCCATTTTGCGAAGGACAATG
>VZSE01002916.1:36340-49450 GCA_013398275.1 Promerops cafer
TCCTCCTCCTCCTCCTCCTCCTCCGGGGCCGCAGCATCCCCGCCGGCCGCTTCGGCAGCCGCTGCCCTCACGGTCCCCGCACAGCTCCGGCCCCTTTGTGCCGCCTCTGGCCCCGCTCGGGGCAGGGGGGGCCGCGGGGGCTCCGCTCCGCACGGCAGGAATTAACAGAGGCCGCCGCCGGGGGGTTGGCTTTTTTTTTTTTTTTTTTTCTTTCTTTTGGCCGCTTTTTTTTTTTTTTTCCCCTTACTCCTTCTTCCTTTTTTTTTCGTTCTCCACACTATTTTTAAACCGACTTCGAAGTGGCTGAGGGCGCGGGGCCGCCCGCGGGTTGACCCATGGCGGGACCCGGCTCCCAGAAAAGAGGGAAAACAAAGCTGGAATTGGGGGTGCCGGACAGCCTCGGAGCGGGACAGCCCCGATCCTCGTCCCTCTGCCCTGAGGCCCGGCCAGAACACGAGGGACCGAGATGGAAGTTGATCCTCCACAGTTTTCCGTTCCGAGAGGGTCGCTTGATGTGGAGTTTTTTTAAAACATTATCTGAGGGAGAAGACCTGGGCCCTTTCAGGTTTTACCACCGTTTCAAACATAGCCCTTTAAAGTATCTGGGAAGTTTTAATAAGGACGTCAAACGGTAGGAAAGAGTTAGAGATGCAATGAGAAAGAGCCTTGCTGCTGGTTGGGATCACAGTTGTAACACAAATCAGCTATTATAGATCATAGTTATAACATAGGTAACTTAATTCCTTTTAGTGGGAACACTGCTGTTGCGTATTGTTGCACTTTTGATAGAAATAACTTCTGGGATTTTTTTATTTTCATCTGTTTTGAACATCTGGCCTGGTAATTCTTCATTGCTAAATTTCCAGTTTCCAGAATGACAGCTAATATCAGAATTTTTTTTTGTATGTGGCTGTTTTCCTTTAAATTTTCAACTGAAAAGTGCTGACCTTTATTCCCTAATTCAAGGTTTAAAGTCAGTAAACAGCGTTAATATCTTTATTTCCTCCTTTTTAATAACCTGTTGCACTTTGGTAAAATGTTAACTTCTTGTTTCATACCTTTTTTAAAAAGTGTTGTTTTTGTTTTTTTTTTTTCTTTTATTTCCTCCACAGGAAGGAGTGAAGACTGAAAACAATGACCACATTAATCTGAAGGTGGCAGGGCAAGATGGGTCTGTGGTGCAGTTTAAGATTAAGAGGCACACACCACTTAGTAAACTAATGAAAGCCTATTGTGAACGACAGGTATGATCTCAGGAGAATAGTGTCTGGGGGAGAGCTGCTCTCCACAGGGATAGAGGAAGACAGTTAAAGTCTTAAAACTTAAGTAAATATGCAAAATTATAGAGATGGAACAGAAACTAATTGTGCTATGGGAAGTGTATTGTCCTTGGGGTCTGTTGCAGGGTGGACTGAAAGGGTTGTGGCAGGAAATGGGTGAAATAAAGATTCCTTGTCATCTATGAAATCTGCATTTATAGGTGGAGGCTTCTGGGAGGTAACTGCTGCTCTACTGCTCAGAAATACTAGTGTGGAAAGGGTGGGTTTGGGATGAATTTAGGGGAGAGAGAGTAAGTGATCATTAGGGATTTTTTATAGGTCTGAGTAACTTCTTGGACTGGTCATTGACTTCTGATTTATTAGCTTAATTGTACTGAGATGAGAAGATACCTTGAGAAGGAGCTTGTACATTTAATGATGAGCTTTGTTTTTTCTCTTGTGTCCTGGTTGACAAATGAATCTTCTGAGAGACACACACACCCCATGGATTTGCTGATGTGGTAGCAGCTGCAGCCAGTCTGTGAGGCTGCAGGCAGCTGTTGCAAGTTTTAAAACACCTGTTTGAGTAGAGCTATGAAATTCTTCCTTCTGAAGCTCCTGATTAGGGAAATTTTCTCTGTTATCCATGATATTTTTTAGTGACTAACTGCCTTCAAAAAGTGCTAGCTCTACAAAAGTGTTCCGAATTTGTCAATTTTTAATTTTTTAAACATAAATATTCAAGGATACTGTTGCATACAATAAAGTCAGTATAAGATATTTGTGCAGCTATTTCATCACCAGGAAAAAAACCCTGTGGTTCACATAGAGAGTGGTAAAACCTCTTTGGTTTACCCTGTGCCACAACAGAGTAAGACTAAAGACAGGAAAAATTAGCTCTTGCTGAACATGTGAATATGCTCTTGTATGAGTGTACTGTGGAGAAATTAGTGAATGTTGGAAGCTGTGAATTTTGTTTTTCCTATCTCAGTCATAAAAACTCCTGTTACATTTTGTAAATCATTGTGTTGCTTTTTCTGGTCATAGGGTGCAGTTATGTCTGTCTTTCAGGGAATTTGAGGATTGGTTATTTGTCTATAAAGTCCAGGCATATAAAATTTTAAAAGTATCATTCATTCTTAGTTACTTTGAAACAAGCAAAAGTAATACTCCAAATTGTCTTAGATTGCCAAAATGTTTACTCTGCTTAAAGAAAAACAAAATGAAAGCCAGCAAAGAACCGCCCCCAGGTATCTGTTGGAGGAAAAACATCAGTAAATCTTGAGAATGGGAGACACTTTTTCTGATCTCAGTTTTAAGCTAATAAGTATCCGAAGAATACTTTTGTGGATGTGGATTTATCTTTAGGTGCTTACTTCTGAAATTTTGCTTAAAAGGGTTTGTTCTGCGTGTGTCTAGAAGTTAGATTTTATTAATGTATTTATTTACCTAACTAGGTACACCCCAACTTAAATCCTTAAACTGTGGACTTTAGATACAATTTTGGAGAGGTGATAGAGAGCTAAGCAGCTATAGTTATAGCTATATATATCATCACATGATGATAGTTATGTGTTGTCTGTAGTAGATATAAAATGGAAGTAACTAAACTTGAATGATCTGTTGAGAAGATCAAGACTATTTGTGATTATTTTAAGTGGTGAAAAAATCATCCATGGATGCTTCATGTTTTGTGGACACTAAGCTCACCAAAGGACAGTTTTTCAGTATGTTTTCAGCTAACATTTATTTAGCTCATAAAGTTGTCATGAACCTGGAAAAAAACAACACTCTGGTTATAGGAAATGCATGTTTTAAGAAACACAATGTCAGAGAAAAGGGCTCAAACCAAACGTTGCTGTGCTGAAATGTGTTGCTGCCATGAGACTGAGCCACACACTTTCCTTAGACCAGATAATGTTCTGAGTGAACACTGCAGTGTCTTGATCATGCTGGAGAAGGCATTTTGCTGTGAACCATAAAGTTAATAAAAAAAGTTTACTCACATTTACTGAAATATTTTTCCTGACAAATCTACCCCTCAGAAATAATTACTACATTGTTTTCTGTTGCGTGTGACATCCGCTCTTGCCAGGCTGAATGAAGGCTTCTCTTCTAACTCAGAGATGCCAAAGCACAACCCTGCAATCCATTGAATTGGCTTCAAAACCAGATTGGGCTCTTGGATATTTAGATACTCTGGAGAGAATGGATAGAACTGGAAAGGAAGTTTGTATCCCCAAATGTCACTGACCTGCCTTTGCAGAATGTGGGGTGCTGTAAAATATATTGGAAAACTCACTGGTGATGTGGAAGCTGATGCTATCAGTCGGAGAGGTTGTTCGTTACTCCCAAGTTACATTTATCAGTCTGTTGGCTCAGGTGAGAATGAGAGATACTTTTCTAGGGATAGAAGAGGTCAGCAAAACGAGTGTTGTGTGGCAGAAATGCTTATCCAAAATACTGGCTAATTTCTTGAAGCAGAAAATTCCTTTATTTTTTCCATCTGTGCATGGAAAAGCTTTTGATACATTGATTTCTTTATAATAGGAATTGGTGGTCAGAAAGTTCCCATTGTTTACTCTTTGCTGTTGCAGACTAATACTGTTGTTGCATTTCTGGAAGAAATATTTTAGAATACCTTTGTTTTTGGAGAAGATCAAAAATGAGTGTTGAGTGTCATTGTTGGACATTTATTACATAGAGTGTTGCACTTAGTTTTAAGTGAATTACTCAAAAGCACAATAAACCTGCTGGCCTTTGGGGTGTAGCAGAAATGGCTTTATTTTAACTCAGTCAGTGGGGGCACTGTTGCTTCTCCTGAGTTATTGGACACAAAACATGCAGTGTTTAATATAAAACAGATTGCAGGGATTTGGAGTGAAATGCCTAAAAGTCAGGGCATGAGTGAAAGATGGAATCTCTGGTGGCTTTTAATGATGGTGCTGCAATTCAGTGACAAGTACAAGAGTAAACTACTGAGTACTTTTACACCAGGTTTATTTCCCTTTGTGTTATTTCTCTTTGTCCAGGGGTTGTCAATGAGGCAAATCAGATTCCGGTTCGATGGGCAGCCAATTAATGAAACAGACACACCTGCACAGGTAAACAGCACAAGCAAGGCTAAAGAACTATTTGAAATTTGCTGCAGGAGTTGATGCTTCTGTTTCCTATCAAATACTTATGTAAATGTGTATATTACTGATAGAACTGGATCTTTTTTACCATTATTTTGGTGTAACTAGTTTAGGATAATTAGAAATTGAATCCAGGACTTTTGGTGTTTTGAATAATAAATCTATCACTGTAATAATAAAACAGAAAAATTAAGTACAGTGTACAGATGGTGAGTCCTGTAAAACTTCCTCTTTATTGGTTCATGGCTCCAAGATAAGGATGGTAAGTTAAGAATTGAGTTTTTCTTGAAGCAATGGCTTTATTTTTTATATAAAAGCTTGCCAGGATATTATCAGAGAGATCCTGTTTGCAAGCTTGCATTTGTAATACAAAAGTAATTTCTGTTGTTTGTAATCTGAAGCTGTTTCAGCAGCTTAATGAATACGGTGAAGTTTGGGTTGTCTGTAAGTGTTTGAATGAAGGCCATTCCAAGAATAGAATGGTCCCCTGTGGCTCTGGAGCATTTTTCTATCCTGCTCCACAGAGCTGTGTTTAATCAGCCTGACCAAGTGATAGTTTTATCTGCTGTTCAGAACTGCTTGTAATGAAATAACGGACTTCAGTTTTTAGTTCTGAATTTTCCAAGCTGTTGCTTCAAAGATTGTGCCTCTTCTGGCCCCAATTTATGCAACTTTTTAATATGCAATACTGATAATTGAGGCAACAGGATGATTCTTCTTTCCATCCATGTTTTGCTGATGCTTATGATCAGTCTGTTTATAGCTGTAGTAAATGGCATAGACCAGTTTGATTTCCTGAGCAGCAATTAAGTCTGTTCAGAAATATAACTTGAGTTAGTTACAGCAGCTCCTTCAGTTTTGGTACAGATTTTGTCAGTAGGTGCCATTAACATCCCAGGAATATCAACTGTAAAAATTAGGGTGAAAAAAGACAATTATATTAATGAAGTATTGCTGTTCTTCACTGGCAATTGTTACATGGTTACATGCAAAATGTTTTTAATTTTTTTGTGCTTGCTGATCCTTGGTTTTACTGTCTGATTGGGCAGAGGCCTTAATTCCAGTCTGCTTCCCCAGTGCTGTAGCCATTTGAGCAGCAGCAGCCAACTGGAATTGTGGCAGTGTTCTGAGGTAAACTGAGGGGGTAAATAGGAAAACAAAGGTGCAATGGCAAAGCAGTCAACAGAAATCAAATATTATAAATTTGTTTCTTAGGAGTCACACAGTGTACCCTGAAGTTAGTACTAGGATTCATTTTAGGTCAACAGTTATCAGTTGGCATTTTTTTTATGTGCAGTTTCTTTGCTTTTGAGTTTAGTGAGTTTTGTTAAATATATAAAAGGGTGGTGGTGAGTGGGGTTTCTCTGGTTAAGTTGCATAAAAAGTAAACATAAAGTCAGGAACTGTAAGAACAACCCAGGCTGCTGTAGAGATGTGAGAAGAGTTGAAAGCCCTTTTTTTTTTTTTTTTCCGCTGTAGTTGGAAATGGAGGATGAAGATACAATTGATGTGTTCCAGCAGCAAACAGGAGGAGTTTACTAAAACAAACACACAAAAAAGAACCTTCTACTTTCCTCTCCAGAACTGTGCTCCCACAGGCGACACTTCACAATTAGAAAAATGAGACTTGGTTCAGCCACATCCTGACTACTGCAGTATAGTTTTCTCTCTTCTCTCTGATTTTGTTTCTTATTCCTTTTATTGTACATAAAGTAACTGGTGATGTGCACAGACATAATGCATATTTTTTTTTTACTAAATGGCCAATGGTATGTTTTGATCAACATTTAATGGAGATGGGGTGGGAAAACAAACTGGTTCTGTGAAAATGCCCCTCTCTCCGTTAGTGGCATGCTCCTTCTACTTTTACAGAATCACAGAATAAGCCGAGTTATCTTTATATTCCAGTAAGTTATTTTGCTCTCACTGTTCAAAAACAAAAACCTTGCATACCTTGTTTGATTGGATAATTTCAATGTTTTTCTTTTATCATTGTAAAACCAAGGGCAATTTTATAACTTTTTTGTACGTAGCTGTTACATGTAGAGCAATCTCTGTCTAAGTAGGGGTAAATTACTCTTCAAAAAAAAAAAAGGAAAAAAAAGTCCTAGATAGTTTTCCCTTCAAGTAAAACGTCTTGTTGTTTAAATAAACTTCTTGTTTAAAATAACCAGTTTTCTTTCTTTTTCTGTGGAGTAATAGTACTCAGCACCTGTATTTCTTTCTCTGCAGCACTTTATGCTTCTCAAATCTCAGCTTTCTCTGTGGTAAGTAAGCATAATCCCCCCTGTGTAGGCAGATGACTGTTGGAAAAGGAAAGGCTTCCTTGAGACCTGTCAGTCAACAGTTGAACTGGAAATAGAAGTCAGTTTTCTCTTATTTTGATTTCTTTTTATTTTTTTGTGAATGTTCTGCTAAGCCAAAACTGTTTAATTAGGCAAACTGCAAAATACTGAACTACTTAGTAATGCCTTTGGGTTGAGCTCTTCTTGTCAGTCTTTAATAGAAGCATCAATGTTGTTGTTGCAGTAGTTTATTTAAGACTCTGTATTTGAATGCTTATGGATGTAAACATCAAGTTAAAGAGAGCAAATAATTTCATTAACCGTTCAGTTTACCATGGTATCAAATGGGAGCTGCTTGGAAATGTAAAGTAAAAATAAAAAATTGAGTTCTGTTTTTGGGTGTATTTAGCTGTGGTGGTGGAGATTCCCAGCTCTGCTATACCCCACTCTGCTGTTCTCCTTGGAAGAGGGAAAGAGGCTGGAAGTACTGAAGGGAGATAAAGTAATGGTGGTGTTTTTTGCAAGTCTTTTCCACAGTTTTTGAGTTCTTGGGGAACTTTTTGGGGGAAGTTTAGAGGTTGGAGTGAAATCTGTGGACATTCATGGAAGATATTATATACCTGTCAAACCCACAGCCCCACAGCATTCTCTGATGTCCTAGGAATGTTCCAGTATTTTATAGTGTTTGCAGTAAGTTAATGCTTTTTTAGGTATAAATTTCTAAGAAGAGGCCACTCTTTGGTGGTAGTTTTTGTAACAGTTACTTCAAGGAGTGATTATTACATGTGGGGCCTGTGCCTGCTTAACCTGAAAGTTTTGTGGCAGAATGATGGGTGTGTGCATTTAGCTGATGAGTTGTGATCTATTTGTCTCCCGTCAGGAATAACACATTTGATGCTACATTAGTTCCATCTAATGGAGATACAGGGAAAATAAACATCTGTTTTTGCAGTTGCTTTTGGCTCCATAGCTGAAGAATGTAATCTACTGTGTGCCTCTGTTTTAATTCAAGGAAATGCTACTGCCAAGCAGATTACTTCTCATTCTGGGATGTATCTTGTAGACTTCTGTGGTGTTTTGCAGGATTGAAATTTCTTCTTGTGAACAAATGTTTACATACCCAAACTCTAAAAGGCCTAGAAAAATCTACTTTGAAGAAAAGAAGAGGGTGGTGGGGGAATATATTTCAAAATCTTTTCTAGGTTACACATGGAACACATTGCTCCTTGGCTTTGGAATCTCTGGCTTTTAATCTGGCTAAACTTCTGATACCAGTGTATAAAATTCTTTCAACTTGATGTCATGCCAAGACTTCCCAGGAGAAAGCTGTCTTTATCTTGTTTGGCCAAAAAAGGTGTTTGGACTTGCTTTCGTTTCTGAAGAAAGGGTGAGGTCTCCTTAAATACAATTTTTTTTCAGCTCAACTTAAGATCATGAAGCTCAAAGCTCCGTGTTGTATCTTGCCTTGTACTTTTTATTTCCTGAGGCAACAGAAGTCAAGTGACAGGTACTGAAGGGCTTTTAAAAGCAATGTCTTCATTTCCTGAATTAGTCAAGTGTTACTTCATCTGTCATGATCTTATGTGCAGCACTCACCTACATTCCTCCATTTTTCACATCTTTTTGCTGTTACCTGGGCTTGCTCATGTTCCTGAAATGATTCCTCTAACAATGCTGAATGTTATGTTATGTTATGTTAGGTGAGTGTTATGTTAGGTGGTGACTCCAGCCAAAAACTGTTAAATAGTCTTTTCTGAGATAGTTTCTTGGGTTTTTTTAATCTAATTACAAAAACATCTCAACTTCAGTGACTTAGTTCCTCAAATGTTGAATTTCCATTAGTGTAGCAAACTAACATGGGCTGATTTCTGATTCTGGTTCTGATATATAACACATTTGTGTAACAGTAATGCAGAAATACAGTCCTTTTTAAAAAAAAGAAAATTAGCACTCTTCCTATGTGGTCTTGCAAATACTCTCTTTATGTCAGAACATGTTTTTGTCTGTACTGCTGCTCTGGTGCTCCAGATTTACCTGTGGATTCCTGATTGCTGGAAGCCTCAGTGGTTTTACTGTGACTTTTAAGGAAGCTGCTGCTGGGGGTGATGATTTGGAAGTGGTATGGAGTACAGGGATATGGACAATTTGAATCAGCTTATTTGGAGTTCACTTTGCTGCTTGGCTTGGTTTGTGGCAGTTCCCAGGTTTACACTGGTAGCCACATGGACTTCTATAAGTCCACGTCTCAGAGGATAAAGGAAAACTGGGCAAAGGTCTTGTCAGGCTAGTTGGGAGGTATGTTCTTCATGTTTTATTAAACAGCTGGGATCTTTCAAGAGCCTGGGAAAATTACATTATTACCCACAATTTTCAAATAATGTGTTCTAAAATGATTGCCTTGTAATTTAGTTAATATTTCTCCCATGGTTTTAAATGAAAAAGGATGGAGTAAATCATAATTGGATACAGTCCCCTGGTGAGTTCTGGTGGTTAGCTGGACCCTGCCTTCAGCCTGTGCTGGGGTTTTAGTCTCTCAAATGAGTTATGGACATGACCAGTTACTTAAAAATAGGTAACCAAAATTCTGTCAGGTACCTTAAGTAAGGCGTTTTTATTCATGTGCAGGGGAGATAATGACATTGAAATCACAGCTGGTTTGGGTGGTTGACACCTGAAAATCAATGCCTTTGTTTATATGCACAGTGGGGATCACACCCACCCCAGGGGGCTCCTGTGGGGGTCAGTGGTAACTGGCTCGAGGTGCTGATTCAAAAGGGGGTCAGGAGTGCAAGGGTGCTCTGACATGGAATCTTCCAGGTTGCCGGGACTGTAAGGAAATACTCCAAGTGGTAACATGAGAGAGATTCTTGTACTGGCATATGGAGGTGTTTTTAACAAAGGAAAAATCCCTAAAGTAACACTAAGATAATGGCTGCTTCAAGATAACTGCAATATCAGAACAGAGACAGCATCTCTGCAAGGGTTAAGGTCAAAGCAAGTTGGTTGTCCAGCAGGAATTTTCCTTTCTACTACCTTCACTTCATTACTTCCGAGTCAGTGTAAGGTAAGTGCTGTCATTTGCCTGGTGGATGCTGGTTCTATTGTCTCTTACTGAAACATTAATGAAAAGGCATAATGTGAGTGGCACAAAGAGAGGAGACTTCCTAGTCTTCAGACAGCTGGAAGTAACTGAATTTCTAAGGAATAGCAATTTGTTTTCAAAGCTAAAGATGAAAAGATGCCTCCTTGCTCATCATGTGAACAATAAATCCAAGTATTTTTCTTAGAATTTTAGTTAGTGGCCTCTCCTCAGTACATGTGTGTTGGCTGCTGTGATGGACTCTTGTGGAGAGTTAATCTAAAAGCATTTAAAGAATTTGGATTATTAATTATATTAGCAGTGTAATTAATACATTTAATTCTGTGGTTTATTGAGGTTTCTTCATTCTGCCTATAATGAGTTTCCAGACAATGTGTTCTGATAGGGAATAATCAATCCTTTAGTTTGTCTTGCTTTTTTAGTACTCAGTGGCAGAAGGAATTGGTGGCACAGCACTTCTCCTGGGTGATTAGGATGTAGGAGCGTGAGGATAAATGGAAGATGGAATTTTGATCCCTGTTCTCAGTTTTTGATTGACCTCCAAGATGTTTAATTACAGGGGTTTCCTGGTTTCTTCCCTAGCAGCTTGGGATGGTGATCTTAGTGTAACATGGAGGTGCTGGCAGCCCCACCTGGTGTTTATGCAGTGGTTGGAGTCCCTTTAAGGGAAGAGTTTTCCCTTGTTCTGGAAGCATTTCAGTTTACATGGGAGGGGTGAGGTGGGACAGGTGGTGCTGTGAAAGGACTGGCTGGGTGTCAGCAGAGATCCCAGAAGGGAAGGTCAGCAGGTACTGGAGAAGGACAAGAGATGTGTGTGAGTCAGTGAGGAGCTGCAGTGGGAATGGGGACTGTGGGGAAGGCCAGTAAGTTTAAACAATCCCAGTATGAGGATGACTTTGGAGTACTGGGGAAAGGCTAAGGTGGTGGAAGCCCAACTAGCAAATAGTTTCTCCTTTGGAAAGGAATATTCTTCAGGGAAACATGGATGCAAAAGATACCCTTTGTAGTGAATTTTGTGCTGGTTTTGGTGGCTTAGATCTCCCCCTTTCAGCACCCAGTCCGTGGATCCCATCAAAGCACATCTGATGCCCTGCAAGAGCTCTTGAAGGATCACTTGAATAAGAAAACTTCACTGTTTAAGAAAACTGAAACAAAACAAAACAAAACTGGGACACTGACTTCCCCTTCCAGTGATCCCTGCCTTTTCCCAGTAAGGAGGAACACTGGAACAATTCGGAGTCCATGACCAGGCTTGGTGGTGTTGGATGCCCAGACAAGAACAGCAGCATGAGTTGGGCACTCTGCTTTTTGTGTTGTTCAGGGCTACATCTCTACAGCTTTGAGAGGAGTCCGGGCACTGTGGTACAATTCCCCTTCCCAAGCAGTGACAGGCTGTTGAGAACTTTTCCTGAAGATGTAAAGAGGTACCAGAGCAACTTTCACAATTCTTGCAAACAGCAGCATCAGCTCTGTGGGACAAACCATTGGATCTGTAGGATACCACGTTCCACTGAATCTCCATGCATCGCTCCAGATGCAAAAATCTGACCGTGGCAAATCCAGCTGTGGCAAGGATTGTTTATTAGCTGGCACTGTATCTTCAGCTGTGAATGAAATGGGGCAAGAGAAGACTGAGTCAAACCCTCTTTTTTGTGCCTTGTGCTTGGAAAAAAGAAGGGATGCTCTCTGTGACAGCCATAAGTAGCAGAGACTGGCATGAAGAAACCCTTGGTTACAGAAGGATGACCAAGCTGAGGCTTTTCTCAAACCAGTGGTATCTCTCCTTGCCTAACCTTTGCATTTCCTGGAGTCTGGTTCAGACTTCCAGATGCATTGCGCGTTCCTTGCTGGTGGAATTTCAACAACAGGTGGAATTGTTTGGTGTCTGAGTCTTCCAGACAGCTGCTGAGAATTGTTCTGGTCAAATGTCATCATCCTGAGAGGGACTGTAAGCCCAGTTTCTGTAGCCATCTTCATAAACCCCTTCATCTTACAATGGATGAATAATCAGAAAAGCAGCTTTTATTTATGGGCCACCCTGCAGCCAGGCCTGTGAGAGATCAGTGGGCCCCCCTTGGAAACACTTAAGGTTTAGAATTTTAAAGCTCCGTGTGAAAACTGGCTTTGTCATAGGGAACGGGTTTTACTTCATCTTGACTTTAGAAAGTGGCTCTGTGTGTGTCTCAGGGGTACAAATTAAAGAGTAAAATCCTGTGGATTTGAATAAGAAGCATTTAGATGACAAAATACTTCTGCAAGTTCCTGAGAGAGCAGATGTTCACCTGTGTGCAGGTAGGAATCATTTGACTTCTTAATGCCCAAGCCTAAAGGATAATAGAATTTAAATAACTGTGTCATGTTACTTAAAATTTCCCTTTAATCTACTTCTAAAAAAATGTGGTGCAACAGAGAATTCCCTGGGGATCTAAATAGTGGTTGGACCTTTAAAAAAAACCAAAACAAAACAGTTTGGTTTTTTTTTTTAAATGGATCCTAGATTAGAAAAAATAAAACACTGGTCCTGTTTGTGTACATTTAACAGTTCTTCTCTTTCATGATCTGTGTTAATGTTAAGGCTGGTGTTTAATTCAGATGCTGGACAACTCATGTTGTGCATAGAGGGATGTAACACGATCCCTGTGTTCTCCAGACCAAAAAGAAATACTTTTCTCTAGAAAGTGTTTTGGGGGTATGAAGGGCTGTTATTAGTGTGGGGGGGGGTGGCTGGAAAAGATAGATTTTCTTTCCCCTTTCTCCCTCCTTTATGCAAGTGCTAATGGAAAAATATTGCTAATGCATACGTTTTGGAGTAAAAATTGTGATCAAGGAAGCATCTGTGTCCGTGGAAGTTGCAGGGAGCCCCCAGCCACCAAATCAAAGGTGGATGTGACAGATGGGTCAGCAGCCAACATGTGGCGATTTAAACTCTGTCCTGTGAGTTTTGTGCTGGCACGGGAGGGAGATGCATGACCCAAAATGTGCCGCCTCGTGCTTTTGACAGCCAGGTGAGCAGCATTGCTGGGCCTTGTACTCCAGCTATACTAGCCATGCTGGAACTCAATTTTCATGCAATAATCCAAAATAATACACCGACATTAGAAATTATTTTATTCCGCCATTATTTTTGAGGTGTTGGCATTCCCCACCACGCCTGTGGCTCTGCGTAAGAGCCACAGCCACAGCCTCTGTGTAAGACAGGCCCTTGGCTGTGTCTCAGCTCTCTGCGGATCCAACCTCTAAAGCCACGATGTGCCGCGATGGCCTCAGTGCGGTTCGTCCCTGTACCTTGGAGCTGCTCCATGACATCTCTGAGGCACCTGCAGGGCTTG
>VZSE01002916.1:50118-111484 GCA_013398275.1 Promerops cafer
TCCGCCCGTCTGCCTTCCCCCCATCGGCACGGCCCCCGCGCCCCTCGGCCCCGCGGAGCCGCCGCGGGCTGGGTGGGGCCGGGTGGCCTCCATTGTCTGCGCTGTCCGGCCCTCCCTTCCCGCCCCGTGCCGCTCTGCCCGGGGGGGCCCGTTCGGTCCGCAAGCTGCCAGTGCTCGGGGCCGGGGGGGGCCCCCCCCCCCGGGGCNCTCGGGGCCGGGGTCGCCCGTTCCCTGGGGCCACGGCCCCTCTCCCAGGGGCGACCCGGGGCTAGAAGGGGCGGGGAGGGGGGAGCGGAGCCTGTCTGGAAACAAAGAAAACTCGGCGGGTTGGTCTGGAGGAGATGCACGGCGCTAGGTCGGGCACCCACGGTCTCGGGAGTCACAGCTGGAGAGGATCATGTCGTTTTCCACGCTGCCGTGGCTTTTTTTCTGTAAGGTTTTGGCCTGACAAAGCGGATGCTTCCTGTTCCCTTTTAGCTTTCCAGGGTGCTTTTTAAAGCGAAAAAAAAAAAAAAANTGGATCCTAGATTAGAAAAAATAAAACACTGGTCCTGTTTGTGTACATTTAACAGTTCTTCTCTTTCATGATCTGTGTTAATGTTAAGGCTGGTGTTTAATTCAGATGCTGGACAACTCATGTTGTGCATAGAGGGATGTAACACGATCCCTGTGTTCTCCAGACCAAAAAGAAATACTTTTCTCTAGAAAGTGTTTTGGGGGTATGAAGGGCTGTTATTAGTGTGGGGGGGGGTGGCTGGAAAAGATAGATTTTCTTTCCCCTTTCTCCCTCCTTTATGCAAGTGCTAATGGAAAAATATTGCTAATGCATACGTTTTGGAGTAAAAATTGTGATCAAGGAAGCATCTGTGTCCGTGGAAGTTGCAGGGAGCCCCCAGCCACCAAATCAAAGGTGGATGTGACAGATGGGTCAGCAGCCAACATGTGGCGATTTAAACTCTGTCCTGTGAGTTTTGTGCTGGCACGGGAGGGAGATGCATGACCCAAAATGTGCCGCCTCGTGCTTTTGACAGCCAGGTGAGCAGCATTGCTGGGCCTTGTACTCCAGCTATACTAGCCATGCTGGAACTCAATTTTCATGCAATAATCCAAAATAATACACCGACATTAGAAATTATTTTATTCCGCCATTATTTTTGAGGTGTTGGCATTCCCCACCACGCCTGTGGCTCTGCGTAAGAGCCACAGCCACAGCCTCTGTGTAAGACAGGCCCTTGGCTGTGTCTCAGCTCTCTGCGGATCCAACCTCTAAAGCCACGATGTGCCGCGATGGCCTCAGTGCGGTTCGTCCCTGTACCTTGGAGCTGCTCCATGACATCTCTGAGGCACCTGCAGGGCTTGCACGGGCCGGGCATGGCAATGTGTGTGAGGGAGCCGGGCCTTGCGCGGCCAAGGGGGTGCCAGGGGTGGGTTTGGTGGCACGATGGCCGCTTTGGTGGTGTGTCCTGGGCGGTGTCTGTGGGGACAGGAGCCGTGCGCGGGTCGCGGAGGCACCGACGGGGCATCAGAATCGCCCTCACGACCCGGCCCCTCCCGAGGCCCCTCAGAAGGGGCAGCGCCGCGGGGACTCTAGTCTGAGGTACATCTGAGCCAATCACAGCTCGCCGACGATGAGCGACGGCTCTCCCACCAATCACCACCAGCAGGTGCCACAGCCCACAGCCAATCACTGCAGAGCAGACGTAGTGCTTCACCAATGGGCTCTTAGCGGTGAGGCGAGGCGCCTCGGAATAGACAGAGAGGCGGAGCAAATGGGAGAATGGCAGGGCGCTGTCCAATAAGAGCGAGAGACTGAGTTTGAACCGTCCAATGAGAAGGCCGAAGGTGGGCAAGGCTTGCGGTGTGTATAAAATGTGCGGCGGTGCGGGCGGCGGCCGCAGTTGTCACCGGTGGCGACAAAGGTGGTGGGTGCCAGTAGCTGTGTTCCGGGGACCATCACTGTACAGAGCCCTTCCCTTGGTCCGGCCACTCCGCCATGACCACCACGGCCACGTTCTCGGGCATGGACCCCAATGGCAGGAACAGCTCCAGGTCTGCGGGGGGCTCGAGGGCCGCTGGAACCTAGAGGGCGGTGGGTCTGGGGGTCCCCGGAAGGCATGTCCGGAGCGGCTCCAGAGTGGTGCTAGGGCGGGGTGCTGGGGCGGGGGCTCCGGCCGGGCCGGGGCTGTGGGTATGCGGTTCCTCCCGGCCTCTCCCGGGCGGGTTGGCCGGAGGCGGGAGCGGCCGCGCCCACCCAGGTGGGCTGCGGGGGTATCCCGGGGCCGCGCCGTGCCCGGGGGAGGGAGGTGCGGGAGCTGCCGAGACCCGCCCGGGTCTCTCAGTGCGGCCCCGCCGTCGCCGCCGAACANGCCGGGTGGCCTCCATTGTCTGCGCTGTCCGGCCCTCCCTTCCCGCCCCGTGCCGCTCTGCCCGGGGGGGCCCGTTCGGTCCGCAAGCTGCCAGTGCTCGGGGCCGGGGTCGCCCGTTCCCTGGGGCCACGGCCCCTCTCCCAGGGGCGACCCGGGGCTAGAAGGGGCGGGGAGGGGGGAGCGGAGCCTGTCTGGAAACAAAGAAAACTCGGCGGGTTGGTCTGGAGGAGATGCACGGCGCTAGGTCGGGCACCCACGGTCTCGGGAGTCACAGCTGGAGAGGATCATGTCGTTTTCCACGCTGCCGTGGCTTTTTTTCTGTAAGGTTTTGGCCTGACAAAGCGGATGCTTCCTGTTCCCTTTTAGCTTTCCAGGGTGCTTTTTAAAGCGAAAAAAAAAAAAAAATTTTTACAAAGCTTATTTCCAAACCAGAGCTCTTCCTGGAGCTGTGGATGGATTTTCGGTGGACATCATTGGGTATCAGGTGGAATTTTAACGGCATTTCATTGCTTGAAGTGTTAAACATGGCTTTCATAAAGCAGGTTACAGCATTTCAAGGCTTTGAGAGGCTTCTAATAAAATCTGTCAGCCCTTACCTGAGGTTGGTAAAATGGATTATTCGTTTTTAACAGTTTGAGCGATGGATATTTTTCCCCCTTCAGTTGCCTATTCTGTTAATGTCATTAAGTCTGTCAGTGGAAACTATTGTACCCTTAAGAGAGTACTGGTTTCACTGCTGTGCTAAAAAGAGGGGATCTGAGGTTTGGGAACAAGCCCTGCTTTGAACAGACTGTTCTTCAGATTAGTAACTGCAACAGCTGTAACTACGAAAATAAACCTTCTGTACGTTTCCTCAGAGAAGGAAAGATAAAGGAGTGATTCAAGACCATTACACTACATCTTGATTCAGAAAGGAGACGACAAAACAAGTCATAATAAAACATACTCTCCAGTCTGCTGGGATCCTCCCATTAGCAGCTGAGCTTTAGTAATTCTTAGAAAAAGAATTTTGTTAGGAAAAGTATTTTCTGGTTATGTAACAGTAAATATCCATGTCACACACCTTTAGGAATTTCCCTTGCCGTTGGGGTGTTTGAGCTGTGTAGGCTGGAGAAGCGTTTTTGTGTTGCAGCTGGAATGTAACAGGCACAAATTCTTCCAAGATGTGAGTTGTACAACTGGACACTTTGTGTTGAATTCCCAGGTTTGAAGCATTAACAAGCTGGGTACTGCTTCCTGTTCTAACTTTGATTTATTAAATTATTTGTTAAGAAGAAGACAAAGTAGTGTGCATCATCCTTAGTTTGTCATAGTGTTCATTTTGGAGCACTGGAGATCTTGAAAGCCCATGAAGCCCCAGGTTCTGTTGGTGTCCTCACATCTCTCTGGGAGTTTTGAAAGTTCTCACACACAGTTTTGTTCTCCTGACTTTTGTCTGGCTTCTCCAGCTAACCCAAGATCTCCTGCTTATGAAAATAAATCAGGAGGAGTTTACGTTTCAAGATTTATTTCGCTGCAGCTGTTCATTTTGATTGGGTTCTGCAGGTTGGAAAGCAGCCTGCAATCAAGCTCTTGAAGTACTGAGCAGGCTTCTTTTGTGTCTAAGAGCAGATTGTTAGATTTAGGTTACATATCTGGAGCTTTGTACGCTTTGTCTCTCCTAGTAATAGTCAACTCCAAGCTGTTTAATTTCACGTTTTACTTCTAGACCAGCAGCATGGCTGCAGACTAGAGGGTCTTTTCCTGAGGAAACAAATCTATATAGAGGCTGCAGCCCCCAGCCATCAGTGGTGCAACCAGTCCTTTGGTTCAAACTTCAGTCTTTGCTGGGCAGCCAGTTTGAAGATTAATATTAACCTTCCCAGGATACTCTCAAAAAGCTGGAATTTGACATGCCCATGTAGTTATTTTTATTTTTTATTTGGCTCAGACTGGTGGGAGCAGCCCTTGGTGTGATACTGGATGGAACAAGGGCACAAGTAGAGTGTGAGAGCATTTTATTTTTTAAGTGCTACTGAAGAGCAGTGGAGATACAGTGCCAGGATGGAGTTCTGGCAGGAGTACCTGGGTAGTTGAAGTGATGTGCTGGGAGTGCAGCTGGGGGCTGGCACAGGGTGTAAAGCTGCCTCTCTCCACAGAGTGCTGCGTCCTCCTGGTGGCGGCTCCAACTTCTCCCTGGGCTTTGACGAGCCTAAAGAACAACCAGTGAGGAGGAACAAAATGGCATCCAGTATCTTTGGAACTCCTGAGGAGAACCCACCTTCCTGGGCTAAAGCACCAGGTAAGGCTGTAGTGCTTTGTTTCCTCATCTGCTGACAGGCATTGATTCATTTTGTGGCTCAGCCTGATGCTGCTGGTGGCTGATGTGGAAACCAGAGTTCCCTTCCTACTTGGTACTTTGGGGTTACAAATGATGCCTGATTGCAGAGAATTGTTTATTCCTCATTAATTTCTTCCAGGAGGGTTTATTTTATGCAAGTGTTGGGCATGTTGCAAGTAGAGAATTTTATTTTGGATGCAGTTTCTCCAAGTTAAGTCAAACAAGTGGACTTGTCTCTTACTGTTTGGAGTAGCAGTGTTTGGTCTTGATTATTCAGAGGAAGTTTAGCCTCGGGTTCTCACAGCTGGGTTTAAGCTTCCTTTTCTGCAGAGCACTGCTGGTATGGGTGGCCTTGGGACCCCAAACTCCATCTGTTTAAATGACACCCTCACTGCATGGGGTGCTGCTGTAAGACAATAATTTGTGAGGTATTATCTAAAGGACCAGGACTTCTTAGAATTGTGAAGCTCTAATTTCAAAGAAAAACCTCTCTCAAATTACCCAAACCTGTGACTATTTATGATCTGCTTTCACATTAAGTTTATCTTGCAACCTGAATAGACTCAATCTCTGCTTGTAGGGGCTAAGCCAGATGAAACCAGAGACAGTTGTGAATCCTCTGGACCACAAAGAACAAACTCAACTGAGGCAAACTGTGGAGACTTCGTAGATCCCAAGGTCAGTACTTGCCTACAAAGAGCTTGATAATGGCCAATTCACACTCTGTGTGGGATTGATTATCACGGATATTCACACAGTTGGAAGCATTGTAGGATTTGAATCCTTTCTCTCAAATTTGTTTTTTCCTGACGGTTCCCCTTTCCATCTGACATTCTTCCAGTATGCTGAGGAAGGAAGGGCTGGATTTTTCACAAGGATCACTTTGTAGAGGTCTTAACCCATCTCATTGCTGAGACAGTAATGGAGTGATGTGAAATCTCATTTCAGCTGTGTGTGTGATTGTGGCTTTAAACATCTCACAAACAATAGTTACTGCAGCAGACTCTGTGTGGGTCTGACAACGAACTTGGTTTCACATCCCAGCAAATTCTTACCTCAGTAGTATCTGTGTTTGTTTTGTTTTAATAATACCAGCGGATGTGTTATTTTCTATATGAACTCCTTACCTAGTAGCAATATGGAGCATGATTTGTAGTTAAGTGGTATTAAGTAAAATTTGCTAGATGTGTAATTACATTTAATGGGAAAAACAGGGTTCTTTTGAAACACAGTAAATTCAGTAAAAAAACCCAGTAATTCGTCTGAACTTAGATCCTTAGGAATGTAGGATAGCCTGTATTTGCATGAACAAAGTGGAAAAAAGAAATCTTGTTTAAAATTCTCTACCCTTAGGTTTTCTGAAAAGAACTGGGTAGCTAAATAATTATCTTGAAGGTTGTAGCAGACACCTTTTATCTTAGGTTTTATTTTGGTAATTGGCATCAAGCACCACAACCCATTTTTGTTATTAATTGTAGCTTCAAGTCACAAAACTGTTCTTTGTTACAAAACATGTCTTGTTTCAATTTAGCAAATACAAGCAAGTTTATTTTCTCTGGTATATTTTCAGCTTTAAATTTAACTGTTTAGTCGAATTCTTTCTAAATTGTTTTAAATACTGTGGTTCTCAGCTTTGCAAACAGGTTCTTCCCATGTGGAATACTTTACTTTTATGCAGTAATTCAGCTGCAAACAGCCTGAGACTTAAGGTGATACATTTGTGTCAGTTTCTGTGCTTTTTTTTGGTCCCAATTTCTGCAGTTTCACTGTGTAATTAGCAGTGTTAAATCTGTGAAAGTTGACAAACCTGATGCCATTGAGGAGCCTTGGCTGCTGCTGGTAGACTCCCTATTTTTGTGTCAAGCTGCAGCCTGCGAACAGATTTAGCATTTAAAGAATGTTTAACTGTGTATGTAGTGAAGGAAACTTCATGAGGAAAAAAAAAGCTGATCTGTGTTTCACAAATGAAGTTAAATACCCTGGAAAGAACAAATGCTCTTGGCCTTGCCAACAGATAAATGCAAGGAGTTACTCGGTAGAAAGCAGAGGACGCTCAACTCTTGCTTGTTGCTGTCAGTGTGATTTTTTTTCCTTTCCTGCTGGGCAGTGGGAATATTCTGGATCCTGTCAGTCCTGCTTGATGTGGGATGCTCTGTACAATAAAGTGTTCTTAACCACCTCTGTCCTTCACTGTGGGAATAACAAATGTGCCACGTGTCAGCAGGGTTACTCCGATATCTGTTTCAACTTCTAGAAGTATGTTAGGCACATAAAAAACTGGTTAAATTATAAGTCAATCCGTAAGAAATGGTGCTTACAAACCCATGGTTTCAATCTGCAGAATTATGAGTGCAGAACCCTCTGGGCCACTCTGGGTTCTGTCTCTCAGAGCCTGTTGCTGCTCCAAAAGCGCCTCCCTGAGCCTGTGGCTCAGAATGTGATGCCCAGTCACCATGGTCACACCATGGAGGAGTATCCACTCCATGGAATAGGAAAATGCTTTGTGAAACATGAGATGTAACATGTTCCTCTCTCTTTTCTAGGGAGGAGATGTTGGTAGTGACATTTTTGGTGAGTAACTTCCTTGGACTCCTTTGTTGCAGGTGGCTTTGCAGTAGAAGAGGATGTAGGATCTATAAATGGTCATTTATTAGGAGAGAGGCAGCCTGGGGTTGTCCCTAGAACCCATCAAATCAACAGTAACCAACTGCTTCAGTGGAGTGTGGGCATGGAGGGAAATGGTGGAGTGCTGTTGCTCATCAGGGTGAAAAGGAGAACAGTCCTGTTGGTTTATTTTGCCAGCAGCTGTTGGTGTCAAGATTTGTCTAAGTACTAGAAGGTAAGGTCGAGACTCTTGCAAAGAGTTGAGTGATTGAAAGGCCATGCTGCTGTTAGAGTTGCTTATAATTAAATAGGACAGTCAACATAATTCATTTTAGTTTAGCAGTTTCTTTCTTTCCCGTTGTCTTCTCATACAGCAAACTCCACATTCACAGAAAGAATCAAACCCAGCTACTGCTTCTGCAAGTGTCTGCATTAACCAGCTTTTGACTTCCTGTTGCTTTTTAAGTGCTGATTTTTGCCAAGGAAGTTAATCTGCATACTGCAAATCTCCTGTAAACAGACATTTCCCCTTCAAGTACTTTTTCTAGCTCTGAGGCTGGAAATGTCTCCTTTGCAAGATTCACTTTAGGCATATCTGACTACTTCCTGATGACAGGAATGTGTCTGTTGACTGCTGCTTTCCAAGTGCTACTTTCAACACCTAAGATTGGTGGGACATCCCTGAGGCCATTAGCACCTCCATGTCCTGAAAAGACTTCTGCTGGGAGGGGGGAGAGCTTTTCCAGAACATTTCCACTACCTCTGAGTGGTATCTGTGCGTAAAATAAATGTTGCCTCTCTAGCAGGCTGCTTCTAATCCAACTGTACAGGCTCTAGGATTTCTTTCCCATGTCTGTCTGATCTTAATTAGCACTCTAGGCATCTAGTGTTTATGCCTTGAGTAGGAGGATGTGGTTTGCTAATAGAAGGAAACTGCTTTAAGGGGTCTGCTGCTTTTCCTGGTGCTTGTTTAAACCAGCTCCCCACAGGGCAGAGGAGATCCCACAAACAGCAGGGAGGTGAGAAGGGCTGAGATGCCAGGAAGCAGAAATAGGGCTGCCTGGGATCAGGACAGCTGGCTGAAATTTGGAGTGCAAATTGGTATTCCTGACTTTTTAAAAAAGTTCACATTTTCACAGGTGTTGTATTTGTCTTTTGGTTTGTTTCTGGCAAGTGACAGTGAAGGAAGTTCTTACAAGGGTCAGGTGAATCTATGCTGGGAGGTGGTTAAAAAACAAGTGTTATGGAAGGTAACTGGGATTGTTTCTTCTTGTGGCCATGACTGAAAATTAAATTTTTGAAGGTGGCCAAGATGAAATAAAAATGGCAGGCAAAGGTTTGAATTTTAAACTTTCACTGATGATACTTAGGAAGGAGTAGAAATTAATGCCTCCTGGAAATGGTGTCTGTGGCAGATACCTGAACATCCTGATGGATTATTAAATTAATTCCTACCATTGATTGCTTTGGGTGTTGTAGCTCAGTGGAGCCCAGTCTCACTGATCTGGCTGTCACTTCTCCCCTGGATTTTCCTGCTGTGGGATGGCAGACCTGGGCTGCTGAACATCCCACTGGCACACCTGTGACTTTTTACTGGCCTAGTAGGGCTGTCTCTAGGGTTAGGAAAGGAACAATGAACACATCTCCAAGTAAAAACTGTCTGCTAAAAAGTTCACAGCACAACTAGATTCTTAATAGGTTTCCATCATTAAAAATACTTATTCTTTTGAATGTGGAAATTATTTTCTGTACGTAACTGATTATAAAACCCCAAGTATGTGTCAGGTGGGATGTGTATATTTATTAATCAAGCTTGTCTAGGGTAAAAAGACCATTTCTTTTGCAGCAGGGTTCTTGTTTCCTCTTTGGAAGCTGTAGTTCCTTTCTGGGCATCAGAGTTCCCAGTGGCTTGCAGTGCACTCAGCAGGGAGCTGTTTCAGGGATTAGACCCTTTATGAGAAGGGAAGAGCTTTAATATTTTATCCGATCCTGTTGGTTTTACCACTTCACTCATCAAGTTGGCAAACTTACCTTGATTGTGTGGGAAGTGCTAACATATATCAGCTACACAAGGAGCTACAGAAACTTCCCCCAAAGCCTCCTGTGCTGGTAATTCTTGTTTCTTTTGTGGTTCAGGGGCAGTGTGAGCCGAATGAATGTGAGCAGCTAAGGAGAATTAGACAGTGCCCGACTGAGTGTCAGCAGTGCCTGACTGTACATGACCCACAGGAAGGTGGAGCCTGGATCCTGCACAGTGCTGGGACTGTCCCCAGGCAGGGACTTTCAGCACTTGCTGAGTCAGCAGACACTGGGACACAGCAGCTACAGGAGCTTCAGGCTTAAAATGTGGTGTTAACTGTTTGTTTCAGCTGTGCTGGGTTAATGAGCACAGCAGAGAATCTGTAGTGGACATTATTCCTGTTTGCATGGGGACTGTGCTCAGATGCTGGAGTTCCTTGAGATTATTATAAGCATGGATATAGGGGGAGTTCAGTGGACACAAGAGAGGTTTTGGAATTTTTGCATTGAAAAAAAATACGATGAGTTGACACAGGATATGAGGAAAGCTGCTGCTGGGGGTAGGAAGAATAGGAGGCAAAGGGTAGGACTTAGTAATTACCTTTCAGGTTGGAAAAATGAGCTATGGGAGGTGATGCTGGAAGTGGTTTTATTCTGTGCCTTTGTCTGTGACCTGGAAAAGGTAATGAGCAGTGACGTCTCCAGTTTTGTTGGTGATATTACCTCTTTCAAGTAGTCAAATTGTGCTGATGATGGGAAAATCTCACTGCCAGAAGGACTCAGCTAAATGAGGCAGGCAGGTATAAAGGCAGGATAATCCCTGTGTAAGCAAGTGTAAAGTAATGAATCTAGGGGGGGAAAAATCCCAAAAACTAAACCATGGCAGCCTTGTGTTCTGCTCTGTGCTGTGGTGCTCCCAGGATCTGCCTTGAGTCCTTCCCCTGGAAATTCTTTGAGGTGTTTGGAGGTGCCACCAAAATATTGAATGTCATCAGGGAGAGGATAGAAAACTCCATCCTTTTTTCTGTAAACAATGGTAATACCCCCATATCTTGAATTGTGTACAGTCCTTGACACATGAACAGCAGGGGGCTGTAGTGGAGGTGACAGGGAAGGTGAAGGGCAAGATAAAGGGCTGCAGTGGCTGCTCTGTGAGGGGAGATTGGAATAGTTGTGCCTATTCAGTTTGAAGAGAAGGCTGGGGGAGCGAATTTGATCAAGATCTACTAAATCATGAAGCTTAAGCTGAATGTGCAGCAGTTCTCTGAATTCTCCCAACCCAGACTTAGTGATCATGAGAGGAAACAAAGGGGTCTATTGAAAATAGGTGAGGTTCACCTTCACCCCCAGTATCAGGAGCTGCTTGGTGCTGATTTGGGCCTTTGGCTCAGAACTGGTCATGCTAATCTGTAAAAATGTGAGATGCTGATGTACTTGCTGTACTCAATTGTCAACAATACAGATACATTAGTTGTTTGCTCCAGTATCTAAAGTGCTTCCTGTGAAGAATTCCTTCTGTGCCGTCTTCACTTGTGGTTTGCTCAGAAGGATTTAAAGTAAACTATCATGTGCTCTCCAGGGAGTGTACAATCAGAACCACCCCATGCATGGCTGTTCCTTGGTGTGTCCTGTGTGAAGCCTCAGAAGTGTGTCAGATCTTTTCCCTCCAGTTAGGAAATTGGGGATGCAGTTTGAGCTCTTGCTGGTGCTACTGTGACTCCCAGCACTTGCTCAGACCTGAGTGACAATGCCAGAGTCACAACGCTGACTGATTATATGTAGAAGACTTAAGGCTTAAGCTGCTTGTCACTAAAAAAAAATGAATTGCTGATGTCCCCTAATAGCAGCTGGCTGAATGTGGCTCTTGCTGAAGGCCTGAGACTGAGCTGTAAGGCCTCAGATTTGATCTGAGAAACACTTCTGAGGGCTTAGTCTGCCCTGTCAGTGGGTGACAGCTTTGGAGTGTGTCTGTACCCCTGGACAAAACTGACAGGAGCTGAGCTTCTGTCTGAGCCAGCCAACCATCTGGCTCTCATCATCCACATCAAATACTTCAAAAGCTTCTTTTCTTCTAGAAAACACTGAGGCTGATGTAGAAGCTGCCCCAGGTCAGAGTGAAGAAAAGTCCCTGCCTGCTGCACCTGTTCCTAGCCCAGTAGCACCAGCACCTGCACCCTCCAGGAGAAATCCACCCGGTGGCAAGTCCAGCCTAGTGCTCGGTTAAACCTTTCCCTTCCTGACTGTTTTGAACTCGTGTCTGTTTTCTTTCCCCCATGCTTGTGAACTGCACAACTGTACATCTGTACCTGACTGTACATCTCAAATTTCTTTCATTAAAAAGAAGCACTTTATGTACTCCATCTTTTTTTTGAAATCAAGGGTTTTTTTCCACTTCTGTCCTGTGTTTCCCCCAGATCTACTGGAAGTGACATGAGTGTTTTCTAGTGATAGACTTGAGGGAAAGCTTTATGAAGTATTGTAATGTAATTCAAAGGAGAGTAGCTTGGTTCTAAGTGTGCTTAGAGGGTTTTTGTACTGAGATTTTTTTTTTAGAACCTCTTAGCTTTACAAGGGTCTAGAATCCTGGTTAACCAGGCCACCAGGCCAGCAAACAATCAGCAAGAGCAGTCCCTTCCTCCACATGAGGGATTTAGGTATCTAAAAGGCTTCATTGACTGCATGTGGTAAATGCCTTGAGCCCTGCAGTGCCATATAAATCATTAAGTGGTTAATGTACACCATGTTGCCTTTAAAAACAAAATAAATCTTGATACTGGGCTACTATGACACAGAGTCTGTGCCAAATAGAGGGCTGATGACCAGAGCCACCTGGCCTAGTGCTGGGAAGGGGCTGATTCAGACTTTATTCAGTAAAGGTGGAGTGGATCATATAAATAAGAATTACAGGGCATTTTTTTTTTTTACAACTGACTCAATGCTGTGCATGATCATGCTGGTGCTTGACCATGAGGCGAAAATCTCATCCTTTAAAGTGTGTGTTGTAACTTCACAAAGCTGGATTGTCGCTTGAAAGTAAATAATATAGAAATTTTGAAGCAGTGTTTCCTGTGTGGGTTTTATTTCATGGGTTTGGTTTTGCTTTGTTCTCAGTTGTCCTTGTCTCAGCCAACCTTCCCTGCTCTAACAGAGGAGAGTTCTTACACCTGGCTCGAGGTCACGACTACGTGCCATTTTCCCCTGAAGAGAGAATCTGACTTACCTCTTCATTTTTGTCTTCTAGATCAGAGAGCTGTGGAATTTGGCTTGATGTATACAATCTGTTTTATCCAAAATACTGTTTTTTTCTCAAGAAAACTGAGAAAAGTTTATTTTCCTCATTAAAAAGAAATAAAAGGAGGACCCTAAAAAGGGAGGGGATGGAATTGAGACCAACCCATGAAGTTCTCTGCTGTCCTGGAAGGGCTCTGCTGCCCAGTGAGCCATAGCAGAGGATCTGTATGGAGCTGCTGTGTCTGCTGGTGCCTTTTCCACCCTTCTGGAAGAACTGGTGCCTGAAAGCATCCTGGCTTTCCAGATCACTGCTGGAGAAGCCCTGCCCTGGGGTGCTGAACCTACCGAACTGGATTTGCTCTGACGTGCTCCTCCTTTCCTCCATCCAGGGGGGATCCTGTAGCTGATGTGCACCATGCCCTGCACCGACTGCATAGAGAGCATGGGGAATAACCCATAAATTAATATTTCCTTTGCAAGCCCCATGCCCAGGGGAACTTGTTAATGCTCCTTGATGGCTGCTGAGGCTCCACTGTGCTTCTTTCTCCTCGAGGCGGGGACCTGGCAGCCGCATCCCGGCCACTGCGGGGTCTCGAGGGATGGCAGGGGGCGGCTTTTGTGGGCTTTGGCTCTATTGCTGCTGGAGCCCAGCCCTGTTCCCGCGCGGGGCTGCCTTCGAGGCGCTCCGCTCCGCCTCTTCGTGCGTATCACGTCGTAATACATATGCATGAGCGCCCTCGCGTGTGCCGGAGCCGGGGGCGCTGCGGCCGCGTGTGCCGGGAGCGGCGAGCCGGGGTCTGGGATCGGGATGGGCAGCGCGGCTGCGCCGCTGCGGGTGCTGGTGGACATGGACGGGGTCCTGGCCGACTTCGAGGGCGCGGTGCTGCGGGGATTCCGCGCCCGCTTCCCCGCGGAGCCGCGCGTGGAGCTGGCGGAGCGCAGGGGCTTCTCGGTGCGGGAGCAGTACCGCAGCCTGCGGGAGGACCTGGCGGTGAGTGCGGCTGCGGGGCCAACGCACCCTTCCCATCCCGCTGGGAAACCTCTCCCTGCCTGCCGGGCTGTGCGAGCTCAGCGTGGGACCAGTGTTTTTTAAAAACCCCTTTAATTACCTGCAGGTTTTTTTGTCCTTGTATACCTAGATGGGATTCGTTTAAGGAATACTCACTTAAACAATAAGTCATGTTTGTTTATGTATGATAATAACCAAATTCATGTCTACTCACTACATTTGCAGGTTCCTAGTTCCAGGAACTTTTGACCATCAGTAGTCATCAATCAGAACTCTGGCAGTTTGGAGCCTGTGGAAATGCTGACTAGATTCATACTCCTGTCTGTCAGCCAGTGGCAGGAGCCTGTACTTCTCTGTAGGACAGGAGGGAAATGAAATTATCTTTTCTTAGCAGTAAAAAACCCTTAGGCTCAATACATGATCTTAAAATGAGCAATGAACTTCTCAGGGAAAGTGTTCAGCACAGCCTGGATCAGCATCTGTTCCATTTTCTTAGAGTCCTCGACTGTCCTGTGGTGACCAGAAGGATGGGTGAAGTCTGGATTTACAGTATTTGTAATTTTGCCTTGCAAACCTCTCTGTTCCTCATTCAGCCATTAGCAAACATTAAAAATGGCAGCAGTTTGCATGGACGGAGGGTGTTCCACCAGCTTTCTCCTGCTGTTCCTGATCTCTTACCTGCCGTGCTCTCAGGGCATGTCAGGGCATGCAGAGGGAATATGGATACAGGATTTCATTCTGTACAAACCCAGACAGAACATATATAGTTCTTGTCCTGCTGTGGAGCCGTGTAAGCACCTGCAGGGAGCTTTGACTAAGTTACTGTTTTGCTGCAAAGCAAGAGCAAGAACATGAGTAGGTAAAGAAGAAGATGGTTCAGTGAATGGTTTGATGGCAGAATTCCCACACACACATCCCTCTGTAAAGGGCTGGCTATCCTGGAAGAAGTCACTGATTATCAGTACACAAATTAAGGCTGCATGAAACACAAAATTAGAAATACTGTAAATCCAGACTTCACCCTTCCTTCTGATCGCCACAGGACAGTCGAGGACTCTGTAAGGAAACTGCTGGTCCAGGCAGTGCTGAACACTCCCTGAGAAGTTCATTGATCATTTTAAGATCCTGTACTGGGCCTGGGAGTTTTTTTACTGCTAAGAAATGACAATTCACATTCATTTCACTCCTGTTCCATAGTGAGGTAAAGGCTCCTGCGTCAGAGTAAGGGGCAGGAGTGCTGGATCCAGTCAGCATTCCACAGGCTCCAAACTGCCTGAGTTCTGATTGATGACTATTGATGGTTAAAAGTTCCTGGAAGCAGAAACCTGTAAATATAGTAGGCATCAATTTGGCTATTACATTGCATAAACAAACATGGTTTTTTATTTAAATGAGTATTCCTTAAACGAATCTTATGAACAACAACAAAAAAAGTTGCAGGTAATTTAAAGGGTCATGACTTTTTATTTTTTCTTTTTTGGAAGGTCTACAATCTGATGTATCAGAAAATTGCCCTTTGTTCTATTTCTGGAATCCTCATTCTCTAATTTGGTTCATGCTCATCCTGTTCTTCCCCAGACCTTAGGTGTGGCAGTGAAATAACCAGATAACTGGTTTGGATCTCATGCACACCACCAGTGGCAGAAAGCTCTTATCTTGCTGTTCTAGCCTGACTTCCTAAGGAAATAAGCTTTGTGGAGCTGTGCTGTGTGTCTGTCTCCTTCAGTAATCTCCGGAGATTTGGGCTGGTTTAGGTATGTTTGGCAGAACAATAAAGTTACAGTTTTAAAGATACGAGGCTCTCTGGGTTTTATGTAAATGCCATACATTAGTTTAAAAACAGAGCCCTTATTTGTTCTGCTATGGCTCTGTAGAGTGTCTGTGGGACAGCAGAATCCCTTTGGAAAGTCTCTCCTTGGCTCCAGCTGCAGGGAAAGCTTTGGCAGGAGCCAGCAGCCCACTCAGGGCAGCTTGTGAGGCCATGTGTCCATGCAGGGAAACTGAGCCTGCAGTTTGTCAGTGCTGAAAGGAGGGGATCAGCTGGACACCAGGCTCTTTGTGGCAGGTGTCAGCTGTGTCTGTCCGTGAACTTCCAGGGTGTGGGATATTCTCGTGACAGGCCGGGGAAGTGCTGTGGTGATGATTTATGCATCACCTCTTCCTGAGTGGTGTACATGCTTAGTTGGTGCTGAGCAGCTGCCCCTTGAAACTTGAGCCATTATTTCGTTTTTGTTTCTGTTTTGATTGCAAGTTGATCATTAATTTCACCCTGTAAATCCATTTTATTTAGAAGGACTTTAATCAATTTTATTTTGTTGAAGATTTTTTCACTGCACTAACCTACCTGCCCTCCTGTGTGTGTGGCCATTTTGTTGGTGGGGATTTATCCCCATGTTTCCTGGCCCCAGGCAGTTTCAAGAAAAGGATTCAACATCCCCACCAGTGGTAAAAATTTCTAGAATTAGTTTTAAGTCCTGCAAATGGGAAAGCATAGGGACAGATGTATTCCCTCCAGTTTTGTATCCAAATTGTTATCTTACTAATGGAAGTTAAAAGGAAATGTTCAGCATTGGTGGCATGAAAATGAGGAAAGAAAATACTTTTACTTTCTTTTTCTAGTCGCTTTTTTTTATGAGAGGAAATGGCTTTTGGTTCCAAGAGTCATCAAATCAAATTTCTTTCTCCAACAAAGCCAGACTTTTTTTGTGATGTGGTGGAAACTTGCCAGTTTCTGGTGTCTTGCTGTAGGATAAAAGAGCTTTCAGACACGAGCCCCAAGTCTGTAATTCAGTCTCTTTGGGAAGAGCTCCAGGCAATTGTTGCTGGCATCAGGGGGGTTTTGCATGGAAACAGATCCGGGCAGATCTGATTGCCACGGCTGAACCCAGACAGGCTCCTTAACCTCTTCTGATCTGCGTGTGAGATCAGGCACTGCTTCCAACTTTCTGGCTGTTGATTTATGAGTATTTGTAGGTGGTGATAACTGAGTGAGCTTTGGGATCTGGGAGTGTGCTTTAATGCTGACTCTTCCTCACTGCTGCTAAATTGAAATGGGTTTTTGTTGATGTTCCACTGGTGATATAGAGCAAGGAGACCTTCAGCTGGAGTCTAAAGAGCTGGACTCTTCTAAGCAAGGGCTGCAGCCTGCCTTTGAAGAATACTAAACAAGAATTAAGTTTTCCAAACTGTTCAGTGGCATGGGAATGTATGACTTCAATGCTTGTTGAAAAATGCTGCTTTGACACCTCTGAAGTTCACTATGTGACCCCAAGGAAGTTAAGATTCATGTGTCTCAGGG
This sequence comes from Promerops cafer, assembly GCA_013398275.1. Classification (NCBI taxonomy): domain Eukaryota; kingdom Metazoa; phylum Chordata; class Aves; order Passeriformes; family Nectariniidae; genus Promerops; species Promerops cafer. The sequence goes on from VZSE01002916.1 coordinate 66,966, forward strand.
TAAAGAGATATTGGAAGCTTAACCTCTCTGTCTGAAGGTGAAACTTAGGCCTGGAAGGGGCCTCAGCCCCTGGTGCTGCTGTGGGTCCTTTGCCATGATGGGATGTGGGATAAGGAAGAGGAAAACCCATCAGCTGTGACCTGCTGTGAAATACTCATTTAACACAGGCCACTGCATAGTCAGCAGGGAGCAATTCTTAAAATTAACTAACCAGAGCTGGATTCAAACCAGTAAATTTCCTAATAATAAAAGGTGTGAAAATGTCTTACCAGTAAATTAAGAAGAAAAAGGACTGGAAGGACAGTCCTACCTGGAAATTGCCCTGGAAATACTGCTCTTCCTTTCAGAGATTAAAGATGCTACTGTACTCTATCATATTAAATACCTTTCTGTCCCATTTTTGGCTACATTAGCCTGGGATAACATTGCTCCTCCAGTCAGCTTGTTTCTTTCCTATTTTTACTCACTTAAAAATTATTCTACCTTTAGAGCTAACCTCCTTCACTGCTTGTTTATCATTAATTTCCTCTCTAGTTCATGTGGCATCCCACCTGCCTGTATGGAAGGTGGGTTTACACCGAGAGCAGGTGCAGACACAAAAGGGATAAAGCCCTTAATTGCAGAGCTCAGCCCAGTGCTGAGTCAGGTGAGGGGAGCAGTGTCCCACAGCACCCTCAAACCCAGCCCAGATGGGGCTCATGGAGTGCACAGGTCACCTCAGAGAGCCAAAAGTTCTTTGGGAAGCACAGGGATCACCTCTGAACTTCCTGCTGCAGTCTCAGGCTCTTTGGAGCAGACTTTGCACCAGCCCATGGCCTCAGGGGCACAGCTCCATCCAGGCTGGAGCCAAGGCCACCTGCTCCTTCAACAATATTTTAAGTGAGTGGTTGAAAATACAAAAGCAGCAAAGACATGGAGCTTTCCCAGCACTCTCCTCCTCATCCTTCCCTCTTGCTGAAGGGATTCCCCCCCAGGTGTGGGGGCCTGGCCATTGGCACAGTCACCTCTGTACCCTCTTTGCTCTGAAGAAAAAGGGGGCTGATTGGCAGTGCCTGTGTCTGTTTACCCATCCCCAGTGAGTGCCTGGGCCCTCAGCTAATCTCAGCCAAATGTGACAGAGGAAAAGCTTCCAACTTGTTCCTTTGGTTTTCACCAGTCAGCTGAAAGACACCTGCTGGGAAGGGGTGGGGTGGGAGTTCTGCCTCCCTCAGCACCCCCAGAGGCTCCAGCGGGTCAGGGCTGGTTGTGGGAGGGAGCAAAGCCAAGTCAGGGGCAGCTCTGCCTCCTCATGAGCCACCAGAAAGTGACTTCTCCTTCTTGTGTGTCCAAGCTGGACCTTTCCCAGAACCCAAAGGTGAGAAATTTTATAATTCACTCTTGGGGGAAGGCACCAGGCTGTTACACAGGGGGTGACTGGAGAGTGCTGTGACAGAGCACAGCCACTGCTCATCATCCTCTGTCTCCTGCAGGCCAAGGTAGCCAGTGTCTATGAGTCGCCTGGCTTCTTCCTAGACTTGGATCCAATTCCAGGAGCCCTGGAAGCTGTGCAGGAGATGTTCCACATGCAGGAGTAAGGACACTTTGCACCCTGCAGCCCTTTTCCAGTACCTAACACACTTTCCCCTGACTGCTAACAAAGGCTATTTCTTTTCAGCACTGAAGTCTTCATTTGCACAAGCCCTCTCCGGAAATACGAGCACTGCATTGTGGAAAAGGTGGGAGAGAATTGTTTTTATTGGGTTTAAGGTTGCTTTTGCAAGGCCTTGCTGTTTCATACTACCCAAGTTGGAGCTACTCCTTTCTAAAGACAGTAGCTGCTCCAGCTGCCAGGCTTCCCTCAATCCCTATCTGAGGGGTGGCTTCCCACACACAGAGCAGTAACTCAGGACAGGGAATCTCCAAGTGCCACATGGTGCCACTGTGGAGAACGTGAGCCCTGGGCTCTTGGAGCTGGGCTGGGACCACCTGTGTCAGCAGGTGACGGCAAAGGAACTGTTGTAGTATGGCCCACAGGGATGGGGTATTCCCAGCGGATTCTGCTCTGCAGAACCACCAACCAACTAAACCTACTTCAGTTTAAATCTGGAGCCTGAGATGTCCCAAAAGAGGTCAGTGCTGTGTTGAGGAGGCTGTAGTGTTGGAATAAATTCTTTTTGCCTGTGGCACGAGAATGGAAGGGGGACTTTGGTCACTGGAATGACTTAGATGGGTACAACCCACGTGCTCTAGGCAAGCAGCCAGTGCTTCTCACAAACTCAACAGTTGGGCACAGCCAGGGCAGTGCTGAGTGAAGGCTGTCACAAGCAGGTTTAATCAGCATTCTGGGCTGCAGCCAGTCTCCATGTGGGGATTCCTAGACACAGATGAAGGTTTACAGGGGGAAGAAATTGCTCTATTAGGGCTGGTCTGACACGAGTGATGTGCAAACTGAGAGCACAGCAGGATTTTCTCATATTCCTTGTCTCTGCAGTATAAGTGGGTAGAGAAACACTTGGGACCCGAGTTTGTGGAGCGGATTATTCTGACTCGAGACAAGACCGTGGTGGCTGCTGACCTGCTGTTTGATGACAAGGACACCATCGAAGGTTTGAACAGCACTTCCATGGCTGCCTGCTGCCTGGGGAGCCACCTCCCAGCTGATTCCAGCTTTTCCCCCCTTCCCACAGGCACAGAGCCAAACCCAAGCTGGGAGCACATCCTGTTCACCTGCTGCCACAACAGGCACGTCCAGCTGCCGGCCCCATGCCGGCGCCTGCGCTCCTGGGCCGACGACTGGAAGGCCATCCTGGAAAGCAAACGCAGGCGGTAGTGCAGGAAGGGGATGCTGTGCTCTTCCCACTGCCAGGGAACAACCAGCTCATCCCCTACCGTGCCCAGGAGGTACTGTCACTGTGGGGATCAGCCATAGTAAGAAATGAGCTGCTCCTGTCAGACACAGTGCTCTGGGTTTCTGGAAGATTGCTCTGCACTCAGTTAATCTCTGTAGCATTTTGGATGTTTGCTGTTGGAGAAGAGAAACTATAAACTACAAGCAGCTATGGTTGGATTTTTGTGCGTGTTTAACCTCACTCCTGTTTGGTTTGTGCTGTCTGGAGGCAGAGGGGAAAGAAAGAGAGGAAGAAGGCTGTCAAAAGTGAGCAGATCCAGTGTGGGTGTCTGTCAGGAAGCACTGGGCTCAACAGTCAAACCTTTTAAATTTTATGTATTTAGCCACCCTGGTTATTGGGTGATAATGAAAAGAGACTAGGCTGGCTTTGATTTCTTGGCCCATGTGCTTGAGTAAGAGTGGGCAAAGGCTGCAAATGCTGGAGAAAAATATTCATGAGCTCACACAGAACTGATTACACAGCATTTAAGTTAATGTTTTATTAACAGAAGCTTTTATGAGACAGCTGTTCTCATGAGCCAGACTGCCATGAGCCCCCCCTTTTTTTTTTCTTTTTTTTTTATGTCACCTTTCTCACCAGTGGTAATGAAAGACAAATTTACCACTTCTTCATTTATAGGGTAGCCACAGCCTGCCCTATGTAGTGATTCCCTAGCTGGCTGCCTGTGCCATGATTAGAGGATGGCATAACTAGTGCCACAGGGATGGAGAGATTGTGAACTGCCAGGGCAGGGAAACTCCTTTCTCTGCAGGAGGAATAAATTTCTGTGACACTTCAGTGACTTGAGTTGACGCTTAGCGTCACTTGTCACAGACAACAAAGGGGAGAGGCTGTAGCACAACTAGCCAGGAACCGGAGTGGACAGAATTCTGCCCAATAACCCAAGGAGAACACCCCTCATTGCTGGGAAGGGTTATTTGTGCAAGCTGGGTGCTGAGCTGCACTTGGCAAAGTACTTTCCAACGTGCAGCCACGACCTGCTTTACTTTAAATATTTGCAGGCTTAGCTGCGTGCTTGGCCCAGCTGCCATGTTAGTGCTGTTCTATCCTGTTTGTTAACTAAACACCAGCACTGGTGGGACCAACTCCCCTCTTTAATGCTGCTCTTGACCTGCTGAGCAGAAACTGAGAACAGCAGGAGGTTCCCCTATCCACAGCCCTGCTCAGTCCTTGGGTAGAGGAATCCCCACTGCTGTGTGCTTGCTGAGGTTCCTGGCCTCCTCCACCTGCAGAGGGCTGCAGTAATCCTGCAGGAAGATGGATGCCAGGTTACTGAGGCGCGTGTTGGCTGAGAGCGAGAAGCGGAGCATGCACTCCACCACGGGCAGCGCAGTGGTCTGTGCGCGTGACCGCGGCGTCGTCAGGAACATCAGCGTGGTCACGGCCGACACCACGGTCTCCTCGTTGGAGCTGGACAGGCAGTTGATGATGGGCTCCACCCCGTTGGCCTCCAGGATGTACTCTTTGTTTGTTTTATCTAAGCACAGGTTGCAAAGACCACCTGGAACAGCAAGAGAAAAGGGTCTGAGGTGATGCAAATTCACTGCTCATCCTGTTTCTGACATCCAGATCTTCTGTATGGATGGAAAATTCTTAACAGTTCCCTAGGCCATGTGTTTTTGATTCTTTCCAACAAATTTCCACCAGCGCACTCCTCCTCCTGCATGTCATTAGAGGGCACTGTTAATGCTGCACTTAACTGCTTCCATAGAATGATTCCAAGAATGCTCACTCATCCCTAGTGGAAGAGCCAGCAGTTTATTGCAGGTGCTACAGAAAGCCAGAGAATGGAGGTAACAGTTAGTAGCCAAGAAGCACAGAATGTTTGAAACTTGAAACTTTGAGATGCAGCTACAAACCTTGAAAATCAAATACATTTAGTATCATCTCACAGAACCACTCACAGCATCTGGCCCCTTAGCTTATGTTCAGACCGTGAAAAAATCGCAGTAAGGCAGTTCCTCAAAAGATTTATTTAAAAATGTTAACTAAGCATTCTAGAAGACCAGTTGCCAACAGCAGAATGGTTACATGGATCTGTACAATGTATCTGGCAAAATCCATGTATTAATGACTGCTTCCCTACAGGTGAGTTTTCAGTAAAAAGTTAATCAGGTAGTGTTTAGGAAAAAAAAAAAACCCAAATCCTTTCTAGGTAGTGTCTTCATCTCTAAGGATATGAAGGGTCATGCCTGCCTCTGACTCCTCTCCCATTCCGCATTAAACGAGGCTTTATCAGCACAGTGTGGGTTTGTTTCTGGAGCCCTGCGTGAATTTGGGGCAGATTAATGACTAAACCGAGCGCGGGGCCCGGTGTCCCCTGCCCAAGCGACAGCTGAGGGTGCTCGGGGCAGCCCTTACCCATGGCAAACTCCACGAGGGTCTCGTTGTCCTCGGTGAGCATATCGAGGAACAGGTCCAGCACCTGGAGCTGCCGGAGATACTCGTAGTTACTAGGATCGTAGGCGAAGTTGGCCAAGTTCGCCAGCACCTGCTCCTTGGCCTCTGCAAGGGAAAAGGGTCGGCTATGTGAGGAAACGCTCGACATGGTGAGGGCGACAGAGCAGCGGCGTTTGTTACCTGTGCTGTCCGTCACCTGGAACTCGGTGACGAGCGCCTGCAGGTACTCAAGCCGACCCAGTTCCATCAGGGGACACCGCACCGGGCTGCCCGTTCCCCCGGGCAGCATCGGCTCAGGGAACGGGTGTACCGGAGCAGCCGCCTCCGCCTGGCGGGAAAATCCCGCCCGCCGCCATTTTGTAGGCGGGACAGGGCGGCACCATCTCCCCTCAGACGGGGAGGGAGCGGCCGCCATTTTGTGGGCGGGAGGCGGTCTTTTCCTCTCGGGGGGGAGGCGGCTGCTCTTTGTTTCTCGCTCTCTCAATATAGTCTATATAATTGTATATTTGATATGTAAATATTTTAAAATATATAAAAATAAACGAGCCTGTGTCGAGGTATTTGACTATCTCATTATATGGCAAAGCTTTGCTGTTTAAACGCTTTGTTCTGCAAAGCAGCTAACCTTCCCCCACTGATTACTTAAAGAATTTTCACCTCTGTGTATGTTTCGCTCTTCCATCCCAATGCTGCTGTCCACAAGGTGGTGCTGCTCCTGGATCAGTTCCAGTTTTTATAAAGGGATTGCAATTCGTGAAGCTGAGGGAGAAAAGGTAAAACCAGGGCACGATACGTGCACAGTGAGGTAAATTATCTGGGAAAAAATGATACAAAGCCAGGGAGTGAATTAAAAGAGCAGCAGGTGATTCCCCCTTGGTTGTACCATGGCTTGGCCACAGAGCAGAGCAATTCCCTCATCTTGAACTAACACAGCTCAGTGAAATCACCGCAATTTTACGTGCTGCAAGAGGGTTCAATTATGGTTCATGTCGTGTAAATATACTAAGCAAAGGTTAATAAAGATCATAAACTGTGGGAGTGGACTCTGTAGAAATTTGTACTGCTTTTATTGAAGCAGTTACATGCATGGCTGTTCTTCTGTCGATAAGGCAAGGAACAGGCCGTGAGAACATGTTGTCTTTTGTGTTATCTCAAATACAATTGATTTTCATATCAAGCAAATGGACTGATCCACATGGCATCAGTGACAAGAGTGGTGGGCTGATAACCCACACAGCTGAGGGCACTAAAATATCTGCCCATGACTACATTAAATAGAAGGATGAGCAAAGAAGCTTCTCTGAATGCAGTAATGCTAAATATTTACCATTTTAATGGTGTGGGAAGACACAGAACATGAAAGGGAAGATATTTATTTCTACCTGGTATAAAAGTTTAAGCTAGGCTAAGAGCTAGCAACTTCAGCTCTTAGCATGATTATCAACTGAAGTTGGTATGTATTTATGTACATGTCTAAATAGATAGGTGTATTTTTATCTGCATATTTGAGTATATCTATCTGAAAATGATCAGCAAAGGTGCTACAAACTATGTCTATATTAGAATGTTTTGCTACTGTAGTAAGAAATCTCTTCTAATGTGTGCCTTTGTAAGTGGTAAGTGTTGATATACTTTAAAGCTTCATCTGTCATTAAATAGAAGGTGAATGAGTAATGTGGGAAAGCAGGAGCAGAGATAGCAAACACAGGGAGCTAGTCCATACAAACAGAGTGCTACTGGGATTGACTAATAAGGGGGGGAAACTGTTTAAAAAGGAAAAAATGCAATTACTTCTGTTTGTAAGAGCTGTATTTACCCACCCAATATTGGCCGTATAGTTTAATGGTCTGAGTGCTCCAAGCACTTACTGTTTGCCAGAGCAGTTCCTAGAGCAGGGGCTGGTCTAGCCAGGGTAGTCACAGCTCCAGGGGCTATTCTGGTGATTTCCATAGCACACTGAAGCCAGAATTCAGGAAATTTTAATTTCTAGTAGTTCTTTCTTTTCTTATAGCTACTAGCTATGTCTGCTAGCCAAGCTCTTAAATTAAGTCATTTTGCACTTCAGGGTGTCTTAGACTGTGTAAGATTGCTGTAACCTTTATTTGGGGTTTATTGCTATTAAATATAAATAAATAATATTAATATTAACCTTTCCCAGATATTACCCTGGCAGAGAATCTTAGGCTTTTAAGGATCACGATCTTGCAATATTTCAGTGTGAATTTCCCAGTGAATGTTTCATTTCAGTGAGGAAAGGTGCTTCTTGCCAAAATACGTATCTTGCGATGGTCAGAATGTCTTCAATGATAAGGAGAGCAGGGGAGGGGCAAGAGGGGACGTGGGGAGCAAGAACATTTAATTGTGGTCACTTTTTGTGGCTCTGCTGTTTTTCAGAGATTTGTAACCTGGCTGAGTTATTACTGTTTGTCCCAAATTAAAGCCAGGGTTATTTTACTGTCTGCAGATGTTAAAGAAACTGCTTCAGTGGGGCTGCAGTTGCCTTGTGTAAAGGGCTGCCCTTAAACTGAGAGGAACTTTTATCTCTTTCTTTTCCTTCTGGTCCCCAAGATTCCTAAGGACTGAGTGTTGCTGCACCTGTAGGATCCCTATGAGGGGGAATATTTATTATTCTGTAGCATGCTCAGGTCCCTCCTGTTATCCTTTGCCAAGCTCCTGCTCAAGGCAGCTTGGAGTTCAGGCTGGAAACACACATGGGAGAGGAGACCCGTGGAAAGGAGATGAGGGTGGTTGTTTTCTCTGTTATGGGAACTCAGATGTCTTACTCACCTGTGGAAACACAGCATAAAATGCTACTTCTTGTCTGCTGAGGATTGCTTCAAACCTGTGGGATGTGGATTACATTTAAAGGGTCTGTGGAAAGTAACCAGGGGAGACAACCCTGTTTTCATGCTTGAGTTCTATTAGAAAGGTTTCAGTCAGCAATTTGAGGAATGTTAAAATAACAGGTGTGTGAATTGGTTGTTTTTCTTCTCAGGAACCTCTCTCTGTGCCTGCGAATAAGTTCCAGTGAGCCCAGTGACGAGTCTGGGAGTATCAAAAAGCACTTCTGAAAAGCACTCTTCTTGCCTTCCATCCTAAATTATCTTGCACTACTGTGCACAATCAAGAAATGATCAAAACAGGTATCTTTGCCTTGGTGTAGGAGGAGCTGATCTGTGTCAGCTTCAGTTGGTGAAGATTTTTTGGTTTTGCCCTTTCATAAAAAAGGTACATTTCCTTTTTTATGAAGCAGCCAGGGCAAAAGCATTCAGGTGGATCAATTGGCTCCATGCAGGAGATGCCTTCCATTGCTCCTTCACCTAACCTTTGTTTCCTGTGAGAAATTTTGGTGGATTGTAGCTTACATCATATCTTGCCTGTTTTGCCCAGGACATTTGTAGCAATGGGAGGATCTGGAGCCACATAACCTCATATTTCCGTAAGAAAACAGAAAGGGAATGTAGAAAGGTGAACAGAATTTAAAATTTAAGAATTACACATAGAGAAAATGGCAATCTCTTCAGCTGCTTAGCTGTTTATTTGCAATAGCTAGAAGAAATTTGTGACTTAATCCCTTTTTATTGCTTTTTTTGTGAGAGAGAAAGCTCCCTCATTTTCCTAGGAATGTACAGCAGTCTCTTTTGGTAAGTTGAGAAGCACCAGTCCCTGTTTACTTCATAGTTATGGACCATGTAAGCATTACATAAGTTAATAAACACATGTGATGAGAGATTAGGTATGTGTATCTCCCCCTAATAATTTAATTTAAGTATAGGTTTGATCAGAAAATGCAAATCCTCCTGGGTCTGTAATCCCAGGGCAGTATTGGAGAAGATACTGAGCTGTGGGAGCAGGAACCCTTCTGAAGGGCCGATGCCCGTTCTGTGTAAAAGCCACGTGTGAAGCCATCGTAGTCTCTGAAGACTTTAGAGTCAGTTTTCCAGTGGTTTCATCCAGAGTGGGGTTTTTTAAATTGTTTTTTTGTTTTGTCTGGGGAGCTCTAATGAAAGCTGTGGGTTTCTCACTAGGATTCTGATAGGACAGTTCTCCAGATAAGCACAGCTGCTGAGTTTGATATAACAGTTCTTAGACAGGCACTGCAGTTCCATTGGAATCTGTTACTTCTTCCATTTCACTCCCATTTTGTGCTTCCATCTTTTTGATTGTTCTGATGCGTTGGGTTATCTTTATCCGCGTGCTTCACGAGCTGTTATCTGCATCTGTCGGATCAGGGATGATACCGAATATGATCAGTTTGCATCCTGAGCTGATGCTGAGGCTGCTGCAGCCATTATCTGAGCAGTGACAAGCCTAAATCCTGGGAATGTGGCAGAGAAAGCCACTTACAGTCCAGGCTGTATGGATAGAAGGTCAGCAACACTGGCTTTTGTCAGTATGCTTTCCCCTCAGATTTCTTTGTAAGTTTTGCTTGTGCTTATAAGAAATATAAGTTATGTTTGTACAAAGTTCTCTATAATGAGAATGCTGGTGTAATTAGGTTCAAAAGTCTAAGACTAAAGAGCTGATCTCTCAAAGAGGAACTACAGTTGCTTTGAATTTTGCCCTATGAAAAGGATGCATATCCTTATTCTTAGGTCTGATATCACCCTCCCTGCCCCAAATGGGTTCCAGTTAACTCTGAAGTGTGTTTACATGAGCCATGAATCCTCTTGTATGATATATTAAACAGCACTTGACATATCAGTAGTTATACGAAGCAGGCACTCCAAGGCTTGGTGGGTTGTTTTTTGGGGTTTTTTTTGAGGTTCTGGAGTTGAATTTTGAGGCTTTGAAACTGTCCTTGACATGAAGAACTCCTGTATATGCTTCATAGGAGAAAATAGTTGATCTTACTAGAGATTTGTCTGAGTTCTACAACCCACGTGGCTGCTTTTGTATAATATTTAGAGATGTGGAAAATAATAGCACGCTTCCTGTGGAAAGTGTCTTGCCATCCCCAACATGGGAAGCAAACAGGAAGCCTGTGCACCAAAATTGCATATTCAGATGAGGCAACAATACTTCTTTGTGAAAAACTACCCATTAATATGTGCTATCCAGCACTTCCAACTGGAATGTGCTTGTGAAATTCCAGTGGCTTCTTAACCCAATTGAACTGTCCCAGCTTTTGTCTCCCAGTGCTGGGTCCCATGGCTGTTATCCCATGGTTTGCTTTAGGAGAGCTCAGATCTCTTTGTGCTTCATCTCCTTGGCTGGTGCTGGATTCTGGGCTGGGTCCATGGACTGGGTCACTGTCTTGGAGTCTGACAAGGCCCTATGGAGTGGAAGTGCAAAAGGAAGATGATGGAAGGAAAGGAAGGATGGAAAAGGAAGGAAGGAAAGATGATGGATGGAAAGGAAGGATGATGGAAAGCAGAAAGGTTTTTTCTCATCTGCCATCAGTGTTGGGCCGTGTGTTGCTTTGTACAGACCACTTCATGGTGTTGCTCTTTTTCTCCCTTCTTTATTTTCATATGCTCGTGATGTACTCAACTGCTGGAGGGGATTGACTTCCAGCCTTTGGTTCTGTTGACGTTTCACTGTACTGATATCTGGAGGGATTGTCCAAACGTGCTTTGGAAGCCTGTCTCAATTTGTTTTTTTTTTCCACAGCACAGAAGCTGAGCCCCATAAATAATGCAGCTGATATCAGGAAGAAGCTGGAGTTGTAGAAGACATAGTGGAAATCACTGGTTATGTCTACCAGGAGACCTGGAATAGAAGTCATAGCTTAGCCAAAGAGAAGAGGTGCACTAAAGGCATTAATTTACATGAATGTTAAACCTGAATCGTTCAGCAAACTGCCATATACAAAAGACAAGCATTCTCTGATGAGTTAAGTTCTCTCCTCTTCTCTGGGTTCTAGTGGTTGTTTAGTTTTTTATTTGTAGTCACAAGTCAGGTGATACTTCTGTAGAAAGTATTTCTCAATAAACAGAGAAATCAGGAAAGAAAGGAAATTGTAATTTTTCCCCAACCCGCTGCTTTATTTCATTTGCTCAGCAGAGGACCCTTGTGCCACTACCACTCAGTGGCTTTTGGAATGAGTGACCCTATTACATCCAAGGGCAGAAAATAGAACAACTAGATAGAGAAATAGCTCAGAAATTGACATAGTAAGGTCTCTAAACTGAACATTTGTCTCTAATCCTGTGTAATGAGGGATAAGGAAATTCACAGCACAGCAAGATAATGAGTAACATTAAGTGACCTCAGTATAAACCATTTAGAAACGTGAGATATGAAGGGAGTAATTTAACACTAATATTAGAGATGGAAAAGTGATACTTAGGCCAAATACATGATGCCTTCCATAGGCTGCTTATCAATGTGGAAATACTGGAATAATGTTTATTTGCTTGTATTTTACAGTCAAGATTGGTGATGTTTCTTTTCATAGTGTACTTTTCTGTAGCAGAGTTTAGGACTACAAACAGAAATGGAGCTGCTTTTACTGTGCTTTGTTTTGCCCATCTGCTGCTCCTGTCAGAGATGACCAAGAAGGGACCTTTTTTGCTCTTTGAGAAAAGTGACTGACATGCTAATGCCAGGGAGTACCATGAAATACACTGCATGTTACCATCACACTATTGAACCAGACATAATTTTCCTGCTGAGTGGCCACAATTCATTGTCTGGAGAAGAGAACTAAAGTCTCCACTGAGGTTGCCATGCTCAGGATGACATTTATTGTTTGTTAGTCTTTTGAATTTACTGCTGTACTGCAGGAGCAGGTGTGTCTTGGACAGGTCACTTAGTGGCATTTGGAGTCGACTGTGAATAATTTATTGGACTGAGGGTCATAACTAGCTCCTTTCTTGTCTTCAGAGAAAAATGAATATGCTCCAGTACTTGGAAAGAAGACTGAACAGAAGCATTTACTATGGGGCTTTTGAATAATGTAGGACTGGTAATAATTTTGAACACAAATAATTTGATTAATGGGATGTTCACAATTCCTTGAGACTTCATGGATAAGACAATGCAAACTGGCAAAATGGTGAAAAAGTTCATAGTAATTCCTGTCGGCTTCTTGCCACTGGAAAAAAGCTGTCATTGCTCCTATACATATCAGATCACTTACCAAGTGAGTAACTTTTTCAGTGTGCTCTTGATGCAGCTGTAGAAATTACTTTCCAGCTGTCAGAAGGGGCTGATGATTCCTTTCCGACCCTACCTTTTATACTGCCCCCTTTGCATAACTCACCTACACCATGGGTCTGGAAACTCCCTGATTCCTCTCCTTAATGCTCCCAAACACCTCTCACCATTTTCCAAACCACCACCTGTCCCTCAGTCAGCTTTCATAGCCTCTCTCACCTGTGAGCGGGGGCCCAATGAGGAGGGTGATGCTCTCTAGGATGGTGAAGAGCCCTAGAGCACTGGAGAACCTGTCCATCTCTACCACATCCATCAGCACCTGGAAGGTGAGCGCCCCGACGCCACTCATGGCTATGCTGAGGATGACGCAGTAGAGGATGAGCACACTGAACTCAGCTGAAATGACACAGATGAAATTGCTGAGCCCGCAGAGGAGCACGGCCAGGCTGAACAGGTAGATGCGTCTTCCTGTGAAGACTCTGTGTCCTGAGAGCAGCCCTGTGAGAGGGCGGATGAAGATGTTGATGAAACCGATGATGGAGATGAGGAGAGCTGCCTTGCGTTCCTCCACCCCATTGTGGATGGCATAAGGCACAAGGTAGACATGGGGTAAGGCAAACCCCATCATCATCCAGGTTACTCCAATAGTGTAAATCTGGTAACCTTTGTTTTGACAGAAGATGTCAAAAGCCAGGTACTTCTGCAGCATCTGGAAGCATATTGTCCTTTCGGTGTGCTGCTGGAGTGTGGGGTGGTGAGGAGATGCTCCATTGGACAGCTGTGCTGCTTCTGCTCTGCTCCCTGCCTCCTCTTCGGGCTTTGCAGACTGTGGAAGTGACCCGGATGCCAGCTGAATGGGTCTCATGATGGCTCCACAAACACAGCAGTTCAGTAGTATTCCTCCAAAGATGAGGAAGGTGTTTCTCCAACCCATCTCATCCAGCAAGTATTGAGACAGCAGCGGCCACACCGTGAAACCAAGGGAGACACCAGTGGAGGCCATGGCATTGGCCAGTGTTCGCCACCGTACAAAGTAGTAGCCCAGCACAGTCACTCCTGCCTGGAAGCTGAAACATGATCCCAGACCTAAAGATGAGAATAAATGATCCTTCTTTGTTGTCTTAAAGGGTGAAAAGAGCCCAAATTCAGGGTGTACCCACAGATGACTTCATCTGCCATTGAAGCATTTTCTGACCTGCCAGGCCACACAGCCCCCAGGGATTGATTAATACTCAGAAACCCCATACCAGGGATGAAGAAGGATGTTGTGTGTAAATTAAACTATTTGTGTTCTTGGGTATAGTAAATATACTGATCTAAACTGACATTTTTCTGGGACACACTGTAATTTCTAAAGTTGTTATGGAATTTTTCATTAAAAACTTGGGTTTTATACCACATGCAACAAGCAGTGATGCTTTCCTGATGGTTTTGTCAGGGCTCAGGGAGTTGCTTGTTTTTCTTTCTATGCAGCGGCCACTGCTTAACTTGCAAGATCCAGCAGGAATGGTTCCAGAGTAAGGGATTAATTTCTCTGTGTTATTAAAAACCTAGAGCTGAACGTCAGTTACATAGGAGAAATATTTGGAAAGGAAAAGTTCCCATCTGTTACTTCTGTTCAAAACCAACAGGGTCTTAGGATAAAAAAAGATGTCTCCATTCTCCCCCAGTTTGGGAGTGGCGAAATACAAGCCCAGGGAACCTGGGAAGGACATTATCCCAACACATTATGTTCCAAGATTGGAAAAAACAACAAAACACCTTTCCTTCTTGAAAGACAAAAGGCTGAGAAGCTACCAATTAGAAACAACATCCCTTTTCTCCATTTTACCCTCTGGCCACCTGTAGCTTTTTCCAGAGAGAAGCACTTCCCAGCGAGCTTGTGTGGGTGAGGTGTGTGCTAAAGGGGTGTGAAGGCCAAGTCTAGTGGCTGTAGGATTTCTGCTGTGCTGGGAGGCTGTTGAGTTCTCCTGTTCCATAGATGAGTGGAAAAATGTGGCCACTTAATCGGGGCTCTCCCATTTCCCATCTCCAGCACAGCAGCTGAGCTTCCCTGCTCTCTAGTACGTACCAGTGATGAGGCCAGCTGTGAGGTACAGCTGGCTGATGGACTTGCAGAAGGAGCTGGACACCATTCCCAGCCCACTGAGCAGCCCACCCAGCATCACCGCAAACCTGCAGCCAAACCGCTTCACCAGGATGCTGCAGAGGGGCCCTGGAAGTAGAGAAGGAAAAGGGAAGCAGTTAGGGAGGAAGGAAGTATTTTGTATCTGCTGGATTGCTGCAATTATCAAGTGATGTAGTCTAGAGACCCTGAGGGTTGTCCTGGCAGCTTAATGTGGTGGGGGAGACAGGAAGAGAAAATATATTCCTTGATCCTCCCAAGTGCTTGACCAGCTTGTTGGCTGAGGGGAAGTCCGTGATCTGCTGGGATTTTGACCATCAAGTAGGATGTGATGGATTTTCATTAAAACCTTTGGAAATGGACTTCTGGTGAATTCCATGAGATTGTGATAAATTACTTGTTTGTTAATGACATTCAACATCCTTCATTTTGGAGCAGGGAAAGATTAGTTCACACCTGCAGCCCACCAGTGGGAAGGTGCTTCTCTCTGCATGCTGTGGCAGAAGAGGATCTGAAGGTAAAGTTTCTTTTCCTGTTCCCTCGAGGATCCTCAAAGTTTTCCAGGTTTTATTAACTTTTTTCCCAATTCTGAACCCTTCAGGTTATGGAAGCAAATACAAAATGACTGTAAACTGCAGAATTAGGAGTTAGTCAGTGTAGGGAATATAACCTATGACATATTTGTGACCTAAATCAATGTCTGGTTTGAAATAAAATCCACACAGTCAAGTGAACAGTGGAACATTATTAAAATTAGGAGTGCAGCTGTCTGTATTTTGATCTGCTTGGGAGATTTTCACCTCAGACTTCACTGGCCTTTGAAAAAGTGTCCAGCAAATGTGACTGGGTTATTTTTCCTCCTGTTGAAGACATTAAGGATGGTACTGCTGTTTAACTAGCCCAAGAAGGCATACATTGAACACTACAAAATAATGAGATTGGCTCTAAAAACCACAAAGGTTTTTCATTATTAGTTCCTGGTTACATGTTGTCAGGGTTTCAAATGTTATTTCTCACTTGCCTGGGGCTTTTGTGCATTCTTTTGCGAGAATAATACCAACAAAAGTGCTGCATTTGTATGCGTTAGTGCAGAGTGTTCTGTGTGCATGGATATCTGGGAGCAGGAACCTGTAAGGGCCTGAAATCCCCTTTTGGAGACAGATGGAGGACCCTAAGTCTCTCAGATTATCTTATAACAAAATAATAGTTTATGGATTTTACCTAGGAACATAGCACCAATAATGGGATATGTTTGGCTGAGTTATGAGCTATTGTTTGCCCTGTGCCCTTCCCCATTTCCTTCCATAGCTCTCCTGCATGGAACCTTCTCCCAGTACTGGCTGCTCTGAGAACAGGCTGCTCTGCCCATTTCCCATCCTCTTCCAATTTTTGCAACAAATAATTTTTTTCCCCTTCAATTCCTCTGAATTAAAAAGAAGAAAGGTGAAGAAAAGAGAGTGGCACCTTTAAGAGATACTGGTGACAGTAGCTTGCAATTTTGGGAAAGATTTAAGTGCTGAAATGATGGGTATAACTGGAGAACCTGAATCAAGTAAAGCCTGGCTCCCTCCAAAGGAGGTCAGAAGCTTCAGCAAAAGCCATATGTACTTGGCCTGAGAGGAAAGCTTTGATCTCTGTTTATTTTGTTGGTTTTTTTCCTTCTGGTTTATGTTAGTGCTGCCTCGTGCTACTGGGGGACAAGAACAAGCCCTCCTGTGCTTTAACACCCTGCAATAGGAGACATAACTGGCAAGCAAAGTACAACTCTCTGGTTGTGCCCTAACAAATTGTATTGTGAATATCAACGCAAGGCTGTTCTTTCCTTATCTAATTTATAATTTTTGGATCTATGCATTGGCTGTCTTTGTATTACCTTTTACTGTGGTTCTAGCCTCCTACACAACAATTACTTCATTAAAGATGTTAGGATAATTGACATTCTTGTGGATACTGCCAGAGTTGTCCTTCCTGGACATGCTGTGACCAAGCTGCTTCTAAGACCATTTCCCAGAGCCAGCAGGTCCCAGTTGGATCCTTCCCACTAATCACAGAAGGGTCACAGGGGCTGGAAAGCAGGATGGGGAATGCCCAACAGCTTCCAAATTCCAAGCTCCAAGGATACTGCTCTATTTCTGCTGACTCTCAGATGTGATTCCTCCTCTTGTCGCTTCCCTCAACATCTCTTTCCATCTGCACCTTGATATTCTGGACCCAGCTGCTTCTGCTAAGGTGCAAACTCTCAATTCCATGCAGGTGGCTGCCAGCCATATCTTGCATGGTACAGACTGAATCTGCCATAGCCTTTGCATCAGTGTACCTCAGGGCTCTGAGGTTTTTTTTCCCCTTTATAATGTAGTATCAACTTTCACCAGCATTGGAAGAGAGCAGAAATGAATTCAGGGAGAAGCTTGGATACATGGGCAACGCTTGTAACTTTCCTTCTGTTGCATGGTAGAGTTTGGGTCATCTGTTTATCAAATAAGCACAGGATTTGTATAGGTCACAAAGTACAGACCACTCACTGGGAAGTCCTTGAGCTGCTGGAGATTAGGTTTTCTCTCTGCAGAAAGAGAAAAGAATCCCCATATCTGTGTGTGGAATCTGGGACCACTGCCCTGTGCTGCTTCCGTATTTTATTTTGAGGGGAAAACCAGTGATTCACTCCACTATCCACAGAGCACAATGCTCCTTCCATGCCTGCAGCTGGAGGGTGCTGCCTGACCCACATTCTGCACTGATCCAGCCCTGCTCATATCCACCCCGATGCCTGCGTAGGTGTGAGCTCCGTGCCACCACCCAAGGAGCTGCTTTTAAGGCTTTGCCTCAGCTGGCAGCTCTGAGGAGCTCAGCTTTTGGCATTTCTTCAGCCACAAAGAACAGAGCTGTCATGTGGCACTTGGAAGGAGATGTGCTCTCTGGACAAGATGAACCAAGAAAGCACCAGAGCTCCAGCACTATGTGCTGGCTTATTCAAAGAGCTTCTGTGAGAACTAGCTATGTTCTTGCTGATCTCGAAAAATGGGGCTGAGAAGGCGATTTGCCTTCTGTGACCAAAGGTCTTGGCTGACTCTGAGAGTGACAAAAGGGAGCATGGAATCTGTGGACGTTTAGCTTTGGATTGTGGGATCCAGGTGGCTTGGAGATGCTGTGTACTGCCAAACAGCCAGTCCCTTCCACCACCCGCCTTAATGAAATGCTAAAAGTATCCTCATTACATTACCCCAGCAGCACAAGGTCAAGAGGTGGAGGAGGCCATTCCCTGCCGTCACTCACCCCCTCCATGCAGCACGGCCACCATGATGGATGGGAACCACGATGTCTGGCTGTTGCTGGCCTGGAACTCATGCTGGAGGTCCGTGAAGAAGACACCGATGCAGCAAGGGAAGCCCAGCGTCAGCCCCTGCAGCACCACTGCAGCCAGCAGGACCATCCATGCCCATCCCTGATCCTGGGGCTTGGCAGTGCTGTGTCCTGCTGCTTCTCCTTGGGACATGATATCTCCGTTCTCCTCTAAGCCAGCCTGCTGAGGAAGGGAGTGCAGCTACCATGCAACCCTCAGCCCAGCAAACAGGCCTTCAGGGAAGAGCTGATGGTGTTCCTGAGGCTCAGAGCACCAGTGTGTCCCACACCTTTCCCAGCTGACACTCTTGACTTCTTGCTCTGCATTTCTTCCAGCACCTCCCTTCCTTCTCACTACAGGATCCTGGCACCAGATTGTTTAAGAAACCACTGCCTTCTCCTTTTATATTTCACAAGACTGTGACCACAGCCAGGTAGAGGACAGGACCACACCTCCTCTGAGGTATGAATTGGCTTTACCTAGTTCCGCCCTTATTTTCCCTTTCACCTGCTTTCATCATATGGAGTCCCCTTGCTGGCAGTTGCTAAGGTCACTCAGTCCCTGTGCCGAGGAGGAAAAACTGCAAATGCCAAGTAAAATAGAAACGTATAAAGGTTATGTGTCACAGCAGAGGCTCAGTGTGAACCTTTCAGGAAAACTACACGTACCTACAAAGTGCTGGTGGTGAAAAAACATTTTAAAAGCCATTAATTAATTAGAATCCAGTGATGGCAGATAGGCTTTTGCTTTACCTCTCTAGATCTAGAGCTGCTTCTGAGAGATCCCTGTTTGGATTTCTCTGAGACTGACAGCACGAAATGTATAGCAATAGCATTCCACATCCTTTCCACATGAATGAACATGCATAAAATAATAATCTCTGGCAGCTGGATGAGCTCATAAAAAGTGCCTATAAGGTTACTGCACAGCACAATATTTACTTAGCACTCAAATAGTGTTTTTTCCCTAAAACAGCAGCTGCATTTAGGTTTTGTGTGCACCTTTACAGATGAATAATAGTTTGATTTTGCTCATAATTTCAAATATGCCATGGTGGCAGAAAGTTAATTTCGTACCTCAGGCTGAGACCAGAATTTGTCAAACGAAGGGCGGCACCGTGTGGCTGCGGCTCATCCCCTGTGTACGCAGCCCGGTCAGCTCATGGCCCACGATCAGACCCTTCTGCTTCAGTAGCAACTACAGGCTTTGATGGTCTTTTGCAATATTAACCTAGGCATCATTTCTGTAAACAGGGCTCTTATGCTGGCTGGCTCACAGCCAGAAAATGAAAAAAAAGAAGGCTGGGAGCAGAGGGGGCCCGTGGGAAGGGGCTCTGAGATGCAAATCACGGTGGTGGTGCTCAGCACACTTTAATCCTTTGTCCAATTTAGCTGGGCGTAGATAATGCAACTAATTCAAGTGCTTGTCTCTGTGGTGTGAATTAGCTGGATGACAGCCTAAAACCTCTCCCCGGCAACAGCAAACCTGCAAAAAAAAGGCAGAAGCACAGCTCTTCTTTGTTCCCAGTTGCCCTGTCCAACTTTTGAGTTTGTCCAGCAGATTCCTGGCTCCACTCACATCTCTCTGGGCGCCTGCTTACGGGGGAGGACTTTCCAGTGGGGCTGCAGACCCCATGGCTTTCATCCACCTTCTGCCCCTGGCTGCAGGATACATTTTCCCCCGGGCAGCCCAACCTGCACAGTCTCTGCAAGGACCCTGGGGATGTGCTGCCAGGCGCCACACGACCTCCTCACTGCCTCCTCGATGCCTCCTTTACAAAGGTAAAGGAACAAGTTTTTTCCAGCTCTGGCTTAGGCGGCTGTGCCACACCGAGCAAGAGCAGCGCCGCAAACCTTTGGATTAACCCTTCCAAGGTATCCAGATAGATTGGATGGTGTGAAAGTGGAGGGCTGGTGTGTGTTGTCCTGTGCACGTGGGCTTGATGCTCTCAGGCAACCTGCTCCTGGTGTGGAGCAATGAAAGTGACAGGACTGAGACACCTGTGAAACACAGGCAGATTTTCACACGCACGTGATCATCCCATATTAGTAGCGTTGGGAATAGGATTGGAGTTCACAGCAACAGCCACTCCTGGGTGCCTCCTGCAAACAGTGTGCTTTTGTTGGGAGCAGGTGAACAGTGCAAAGGTGCTTCTCTCTACCAGCCTGTGGAGCACCTGAGGACACGAGTGCCCTGGATGGGACACAGGGAACAACTGCCTGTTTCACTCTTTCTCTCCAGCTACTCTTTGACAGTCACTGTCTGCCCTGATAAGCTAATCCTCTCTCGTTCATGTCTGAATGTTATTTCTTCTTCCAGTGATCCCCAAGACATCAGCATCCAAACCTTGTATTTCCCTAGCTGTTGTGAAGCAGCCCTGGTAGCTGTTGTTTATGGCAGCAGACCAGGAATGCTCACAGATTGACTCTCCCTGCTTCTTCTGTGCCTCAGTTTCCCTCAGCTCCAATGGGGGACAAAGACCTGCTGGCATAAGGGCTCCTGGCTGCTCCCTGCAAGGACAAGGAGCCCTTTATGCCAAGAGACACAACGGCCTGGGGCATTTATGTAGCTCACCTCAAAGGAAGAGGTTTATATTTCACAAATTCAGGTTTATGTTATGCAAATAATGATATTTATAGTCTTTGGTGAGAGCTTGTAGCTGGTGGCACCTCTGCAGGGAGATGAGCAGCCCACTTCTTCTCTGGAGCCACTGAGGAGGAAGACCCAGCCACAGGGTCCAGCAGGGAAGTCAGGAGTGTGACCGGGGGGATGCAGAACCACTGCCCAAAGCAATGGGGCTTGGAGGGGTGTTCAGAGACTGGAAAATGCCTGCAGCTTGAGACCAGGAATGGGAATGGAGAAGAAGGTTTCTTGCACCTTCCTGCCATTGAGTTCAGCCCTGGGATGCACTGGACACATATTTTATGAATGTGTGAAGTAAGCTGCATGTACAGAACATGTTTACTGTAAACTGAGCAGGGTGGTAAACTGCTTTTTGGGATCACCCAGTGTCTGTTGAGGGTAGGAAAGCCAAGCACTTGTCTTGGTAAATACTTTTATAAGTGACTTTTAAAGTACCTTTTCATCCTGAGACCATGGCTTGCTTTGTCATCCTCTCCCCTGTAGCTTTTATTATATCCCAGCTGACTTCTCCAAGGTCATCCAGTGAGGTGACAGCAGAGAATCCAGATTTAGCTCTGATTAAAGCATCAGCCCAAGTGGTGCAGCCTGGCCCAGTGCTACAGGCTTGTCTCTGCTGGATGTCACTTGTCAGCAGTTGGTTGCAGCCTTCAGGGGACAGGCTGTGCTTGGGGCATGGTGGAGGTGGCTGCAAGTCCCCTGCTGTCTCCCTGTCCTTACCAGCATGTTAAAGCTTCGCAAACCAGCCCTGTGCTCAGGAGCCTCAGCAGCAGCTTTGGAGCTTAAAAATTTGGTTTAGTGGTGGCCTTGGTAGTGCTGGGTTAATGGTTGGACTCAATAATCTTAAAGGTATTTTCCAGCCTTTGGTTGGAAATGGTTCTGCGATTCTTTGTGGCTGGAAACCAAAGTGCAAATGCCTCAGAGCTTGCAAATCACACTTGAGAAAGACCAGTTGAATTTGTTCCAGAGATCCAGATTAGCAAATCCTCTGGCAGATTAATTCTTGCAGAGGAAGTGTGGGGGGTTGTTTGGTTTTGGGTTTTGTTTTTGTCTAAAGCAAGGGAAATTAAGTGACATTTCACCTATGGGATTGCAGAGCACTTTGTGGCAGGGAGGTGTTCCTGCCGCAGGTTCAGTCACAAATTAAACTCTTGCTCTGATCCATCTCTGGAATGTATACAGACCCAACAGAAACCGAGGTCTCAGAGCACCTGAAAACAGGTTCCTGAGGCTGTGACAGGATCTGAACAACCCTGGCAAAATGCCTTTAGACCAGCTCTGCTAGTACTGAGAAAATGGTGCTGTGCCAAGGATGGAGGAACTGCTGGTTTATACTGACTGTCCCAAGCAGTTCCCATAGCGTCACTCCCACATCCTCTCCCCGTAAAAGGGATCAGGGTCCTGCCTGCACTAATTCATCTTAATTAGCCTGACCAGCCTCATCTGTGTCCTCCTCCCACACCCCCTCCATCCTATTTGCTCCCCAGCGGCATTTAAGTCCAGATCCTTGCATGGATTGCTTTTTGTTGAGTTTCACTGCTTCTTTCTGCTCTCCTGGGCTGGCTTTGGTTCTGCCTGGCTGTTTTGTGCTCATTAATGACTGACAATGTAGGTATAAGACCAGGTGAGAAATCCTCCTTTTGGGACTAGGTTTAATGGCTATTAGCCAGTGCTGGGATAACACGGCTTAGCCTGGAGATGGGAAATGGGAGCTGAGGAGGCAGCTGGCACCAGAGCATGCACTGACAGCTCCCACTGGCCTGCAGGAATTCAGCAAGTTGTGGCTTGTCACTCATCTTTATCCCGGTGGTAGATCTCTGGCTGGTGGACTGCAGGTGGTTTGTGTGTATGCTGGTCCTTGCCCTCCTGACTGCTACCATCCCCTCTGGTCCCCAGCTGGCCCAGAGCCTGTGCTTTGTGTACAAAGTGTGGTGCCAAGAAGGGCAACATTCCCTGAGGCAATGGGTCTCTGAGATGAGTCTGAGAAAGACATTGCATAAACGCACGCTGAAGGTGGCTTTGGAAGCGGCTCTGGTTCATGCTGTGTGACACCCTAGCCTGCCACACTGCCCTGGCCTGCCCTGGGAGTGGTCAGAGAGGGACCAGTGGTGGCATGGAGTATCTGAACAGATGGAGGTCCTTGCTAGGAACCTGTCTGAAGTTACTGAGGATATCTGGAAGCTGCTGGTGCTTTTCTTCCAGTAGTTGCCTGCATTTAGGAAGATGAGGGTGGGGGGTGGGGGTTGTTCCTGGGAGAATTAGGGTTTTCAAGAAATTAAGTTACCTTGTCATTAGCTGCAGGAAGACTCCTGCAGTAGGTGAGGATGTGACAGAGGAAGGGAGAAGTGGGATGTGATGCAACTGTGGGTACAGTCTAGCCCTGCTGCAGGGCATCTCTTTAATAGATTGACATTTTGATCCTGAGCAGTGGCTGAAGGTTCCCTCTAACAAGCTTTTAAATTTTCATTTAAATTGGCTTTTATTAATAAGGAATAAGGGACTCATTGGGAGTAGGATCTAGAAAAGTGTTTCCTTGCGGCTGTCTGCTGGATCCATGGAACAGGTGGAGGAGGTTGTGGGGGGTTGAAGGTGTTCAGCCAGAAATTTTGAAGCATGGTTTTTAGGAAGCCAGCTGGTTTTTGAGCTCCAGCTATTCAGCTTTGGCTCTTTAGCTCTCAGCAGATGCTCTGCCATCCCAGCCAGGCCCTGCTCAGATCTCCTGTCCAAGGAAGATGTGCTGCTCTGAGGAAGATATAGGTGATGCTGAAAGGTCACAACAGGGTAGGAGAGAAGATACAGCAACTTAATGCTGACACTGAGGCTCTTCCTGCCCATACCTAGAGGGATCAGGATGTTCAGTTTTGTGATTTCTGGAAAAGGAAAGGCAGGAACTCTTTATCCCAGTGGGAAGTGCAGGTCCCTGTGTGCCTTAGGGTCATATGGTTGGGAGGGTATGGAAACAGCAAAACGTGGCCTTGAGCCTTTGTTTCATGGGCAAATCCCCTTTGGTTTGGCAAATATGACCCTCTCCTTCTTACTTTTTACATGTTTCTTTGTATTAAAATTTTAGATTAAAACACATTGGAACATTAGGTTGAGGATGACCATTTATTAGGTATTTTCTATCCATCTAGTGTCTAATCTGCTTGCTTTTCTAAGACATCTTGAACTCAGTGCCCAGGTTAAAGGCCTGTCTCCTTGCTTGGTTGCTCAAATGGTTTTCCTCATTTTTAGACACTGTCATTTGAATTCATCAAGATCACTGGTGCATGTTTTCCTGGCTGTGGTAAAGGACCTGCTGCCCAGATGGCCCTGAGCTCAAGGATATTCTTAGTGACACAGAGACCAGTTGAGTTCTCAGCTCACTGGTGAAACTTGAGAACTCAGTGGACTTCAGACTGCTGATGGACTTGGTTCAGACTCCCATCTGCTGAAGTCTGGGAAACACCTAGGAGAGATGGAGGCCTCTAGTAGGAAATATTACCAGAAGGTCAAATATATTTTGAGATAAGCCTTTGCTCATCTGTTACACCACAATCTGAAGGTAATTACTAGGGCATTGCAACTCTTTCTTTACTGTGGTTTGGAGTAATGAATGTGTTTCTCCAGCCTGGAAAGCAAGAGGGTATGTGCTGGTTATTTACCCATGTGAAAGTTGGCTTAAACCATCAATAACTGCCTCAAAACCAGATCTAGGTGGAAGGACATGGCCAAGGTCCTTGTTTCCCAAACAAGTTAGTAAGCTGAGTTGAAAATGTCTTCAGGCTTCCTGTCTGCAGACAGATCTGGCTTGGTTACTTTGTTCCGGGTGAGGGTGGGCGGTAAGTGACGAATTGACCTTCGTCTGTGTGTGAGAGCCTGAGGCAGAGCAGGAAAGCCTGTGGAGGGGTTGTGCAAGATGCATGTATGGCTGTGGCAGGACCTCTGCACCACTGCATTTCACCCTCCCATGTGTGCAGAGGGGAAATGCAGCCTCAGTTTCCACTGCATTTTGCTGGAGCCCCAGGCCAAGCAGTTGGATGCTGATAGGTGCTTGACACTGTTAAAACCCTTTCCTATCTTTAATGTCGATTACTATTTCCTCTTTGTCCAGGACACCAGCAGGCAGGCCAGAAAAAACAATTAATTAATTGCGTTCCAGGCAAAACTGTCAGGGGCAAGGTGACCTGCCAGCTGGGGTGACTAATGGGAGTGTTGTGGGGAGGTGAGAACCAGCCCCAGGGAGCCTGGTGGGCCCTGGCCACAGCCTGGGGGACAAGAGGGAGCCTGAGCCTCTCTTTCCAGAGGAGGATGTAAAATTGCTCCTTTTATGGGCTTTCCAATGCAGAAAAATATGATGAGGGATTTTCAAGTCCCTCTGCCATAGCTTAGTGCATGCACTACCTACTGACTTTACTCTGGCTATCAGAAAATCTGTGATGTTTCATCACTCATCTTTCCCCCAAGCACCTGGCAAAGACACATGGAGAATTTTTTCTGCCTAGCTGTCTCTGGGGGTAGGAGGGACCAAATCCTGCTATAGGCAGGTACAAAATCCTTTGGGTGTTTTTGTGGGGCCATTCACCTCCTGCCTTGGTGGTGACACAGCCCCATGGACAGAGCCCCTCACTCACAGGAGTTGCTTGTCCCTGGGGATGTGCCTTCACTGGGTATCCCACATCTTCTTGGGGCAACGGCATTTGGAGGCAGCCTGGGGTGCTCTGATCAACCCAGACAAGAGTCAGGGCCATAACCCTCTGCTGAGGCCAGTTCTGCTGCAAACCATCCCCCCTTTCCCTTCTGCTGCTGCAGCAGCTCTAGAGCAGCCTGGGTTTGGCAACAAGGAGAGCTGAGCTTTGGGCTCCTGGCAGCAGCAGGACCAGCACATTAAGAGCTGATGTACAGGGTTGATTTTTATTTCGGGTAAGTTAACATGCACTGCCAATCCTGAATAACCTCTCATCACTTGGTAATACTGAGGCATCACTGGTTTCCTGCAGCAAGTAAAGAAATTAATTTTTAAAGGAGTTAATATGTTTCACAGCCTTGGTTGGGAAAGTGAGGGATGGTGCAAAGACATGGCAGCTCCAGCTTGCTGTTTCTGTTGGAGCCACTGAGTAATGCTTGTGTCTCCTGTGTGGTGACATGGCATTGTGTTAGAGGAGCCACCTGCCTGGCAGATTTGGAGCTGGTTAAAGGTCCTGCAAAAAGTCTTTTCCAGCTTATGCGGCCTTATAGGACAGCCCTAAGGTGGGGTAGCAGGGAGGTTATGGAATTATGTAAATGCTGGCTGTAACCTGAATTTCTGCTGACAAGCCCTCCCTGATGAACAAATACGTGTGTGGTGTCAGCAGTGCCAGCCCTGCAGTTTCCGCCTCTGCCCAGGACTCTGCTAGGACTTGAAGTGTGGCTTTCCTCTGGGCAAATTCACTGGCCTTGCAGACCTGCAGTCAGGTCTGGGATAGAAGAATGGGTCAAGAGGTTTGAAAATACTGTCTTAAGTCATGCTGTGTGGTGACTTGGCTCAGCCATGGTTTCTGGTGAGCTCCCTGTGTCGGGAGAGTCTCATCCTCTTCCACTGTGCTGGTGTTAAACCCTGGTTTGGGGATGTGTCAGCCCATCCGTGCTCTGTGGCTTTGAGGGTCTTGTGGCAGTGAAGATGGAGACTGGCAGCCTTCAGAGTACCCCCAGAAGGCAACAGCCACTTGTAATCAGGAGTAGGATTAACTCAATCCAAGACTTCCCATTCTTTATTTGTGTCCTTGCTCTTCCTTTTAACTGTGTTGGGCCTGAATTGCCAATGTCATCCAACTTCTGGCAGCACCAAAGCTGAAACAGTCAGACCCTTCCTCCATGTGGTCCAGTGTTGAGTAGGGGTTTAGCAAATGACAGCTGACCAAAAAAATCCTCTTCCTGTTTTAGCTACTCACATTTAGAGGTTGTATTAATGTTCTACTTGCTTGTGGTTATCAGTGGAAATGGTTAGGATAAATGTGGAATTTGAAATTATTTTATAGACGAAAACATCAGAAACAAGCTTCAGTTGTACCTTTATCCCTGAAAGCAGCCTAGGAGGACTCCAGAATCTCATTAGATTCTCCTTTTGACAAGTGATTGTTAGAAGTGAAGCCAGAAGCAAGTGCCCAGTCTACACATTTCTTCCCCCACAATGCAGTATCTGTGTAGTGCAGGCAAACCAGCAGGCTGCAGACTGCCCTTCAACCTTTTCAAACCCATTTCAGAATTTTTATTGGAAAAAAAATAATCACAGCATCTCAACTGTTATTCAAACACATTTAATAAACAAAGAGAAACAGTAGCAAAGGGCACTGACACGTGACAAACTGTACAAAACCTCCGGGTAGGAGCCCATGGCCCGGCTGCTCTGGCCCCTGCCCTGCAGCCAACCAGGCCCCCTTCGCCTCAGCCCACTCAGTCACCCCTGAGAAAAATCAGTTTTTAAAAATGTGCAGAAACAAAGACACTTCAAGAGGTTATTTCCAGTCTTGCCATAATGGGACAATTTAGGCCACTGGGAAAGTTTTTTAAAAAAACCAAACCAACGCTCCATTCCCAGGATTAATGCTTTAAAGTGAACCTTCCCAAGAGGCATAAGCACTCTTGGACAGCCAGTAGATCTACCCCTGCTCTCCTACTCTACTCACCACAACATGCTACACTTTTTTTAGAGTGAACGGGACAAATTTCATCCTAATTCAGCACTAATTTTGATATAGTTGTGACTGAGTGAAAGGCAATGGAAGGAAAAGCCCTGTTTGAGCACAGAAGGGATGCAACTGGTGCATAATGCTGAGACCAGCCCTATCTCAGGGTAAAAGTGGCCTAGCACAGTCAGGGAAAGAGAATCCTTCACTTGGAATGTACCTGTTCTGGATGGACTTCATGCCTGGTCCTAAATATCAACCAAAAACTTGAGCATCCAGTACCAATGATTGGTTTTCTACCATAAACTTGTTCTGCTGAACTTCAAAGGACCGTGCAATGGAACTCAAAGAGTCCATGGTCCCCTGGCACCTTCTCACTGCCAAAAGCAGAAAGGGAAAACCAAGATGGAACTCTGATCTTTCTTGTGCTCATCAGTTAAGCAGCTGTGCCATTCAGCTGCTAATGGTCACTTTTAGGCTCTCTCTGGCTCAGAGGGGAGAGCGATAGCATCATTGCATCAGGCAAGCCTCCAGTGGGCTTCACCATGTGTGGCATTTTTGGTGACACAAAGAAGCCAGGGAAGTGTTTGTTATTCTTATCTACTTGAGCTGTACTGGACAGAAAGTCTCCCTCAGCAGCCAGTGTTGCTTTGAGTTCCACGGTTTAACAAGGCGCTCAGCTGGTATCAATGTGACAAACACAGCCTGACCAGTTCCTGTTGCCTTTAGTTTGGTATTTCTTAACCAGTTCCCAAAAACTCCCTCCTCTGAGGAAGGGGAATAAGACAAACGAGAGAGTTAAAGGGCTTTTCAGGCTGCTAACTTGCATACATGTGCTTCTTGATTTCTTAGCTATGAGCACAGACAGTGGCTGAGGCTACAGGATACGGACAGAGGAGGGAGATCTGTACACATCACAGTGTTGTTCAGGCCCAGCCAAGGTGTGTAGTCTGATCACACCAACACCAGCTCACCACATTATAAACAGGGCAGATGGAGGGAAGCAGAGCTGGGTTTTTCAGTGTGATGGAAAGCAGAGCTGTGATTCAACAGCCTGTCACTGACACAACGTAAATTCAAAGACATTTGGCACAGTCTGTTGTTACCAGGACTAATCTAGCACAGACAATTAACCAGTCTGTCTTGAGAATGAGGCAAAGGCTCCACCGGAGGAGGTACACTGGCAAAGCAGGATGGAGGACAGGGAAGAGGACATGCAGAAGGACTGGAGAGAGGCAGAGCACAGCGGTGCCACTCAGTGTCTTTGCTGCACATCTTGGTCGCTGAACTGGTTGTTGGACTGTTGGTAGGACCCTCTCAGCAACAAGTGGTTAAGATGGAAAACCTGCCTAATTCTGTGTCAAAACTTTCAGGAGAAGATGGGTAGCTGAAGCCCTCCAGAAAGGAGCCCAACCCCTCAGTCCAGGTGAGGAATTTTCTGGTAGCTTATTGAGAAACATCTGCTCTGAGCTTGTCAATGTCTGAATTCCAGCATCTCTGAAGCTTTGCTGTAATGTCAGTTTGGGACTTGACTGAAAATGACCCGAGTGCCAGGACACCCGGGCTACAAAGAACAAAGCCAAGGTGAAAGGGGAAAAACATGCAGCAAATTCCTATGAAATTCCATTTACCAGACTAGGAGGGACATGCCCTCGGTTAGGGGTGGCACAGAATAACAGAGGGGAACCAGTGACTGCAGTTTGGCTAAGATTAGAATTCAAGAGAGGCACAAACGAACATTTTGCACATCCATCCAAGGCATTCCAAAAAAAAAAAAAAAAAGGAAAGAAAAGTCACAAAAGTTGACACAACACTTTGGACAAGAAACATTACAATAGTTTGGCAACTTTTCACCAAACCCCCCCACCCCAGCTCTGTGATGTCCCTCTGTAATTTAAGGTGATCTCTTAAAGGTGGGGACATGAGGGGGCTGCAGGTAAATCACTGCGTGTAAATAGGGGATCTCCTCCGCAAAGGATCTCGTGGGTCAGACAAACCTACCTGCTTGGTACAGTACAAAAGAAGTTCTGCCTGAAGCCCTCCCTGGTGAGAGGGAAGGAGACAGAGCCCACACTGCTGGAGACAAACAAGGCAAAGCTGAACTTGGCAGCAGCAAGTCCCTAAACCTTTTAACTTTGCACCAGGCTAAGATATGGCCATGGCAGGGTACTGGAGGGGAAGATGTCACCCCTCTTCCTCTGTGGAGAAGTGTAAAGGACAGGATTTTATCACTCTATCACTATTTTGGGTGAACACAGGCCTCTTTGTTTATGCATGCAAAGTAATGGGCTTTGGAAAATACCAGGAGCCCATAGGGAATAGTGTTACCAGTGAGACCTGTGTCAGATGGACACACAACTCCTCTCCCCTCAGATCTAAACTCAGCTCTTAGGTATTGAACAAGGAACAAATACAAAGCAAGGATGGAAAAGTTTGTGTGGGTTTTTTAGGAGTGGTTGTTTTGTTCCTCCATTTAAAGCCCCGTTCTTCAGATTTGGGGGAGAAGGGGGGAGCACTGCAAGGTCCCTGCAATTTTCTGGTGGCAGACCTGGGTACAAGAAATGGCACAGCTCAAATATGGACCTTCCCACCTACAGCAGCCTGTGGAAGGTGGGATTGATTACAAGGGCCTGAGGACCTGAGCAACCTTCACAAAGGCTCCGACTGGGAATCCGGCCCAGCCATTGTCGGAAAAATGCGATACAGCGCTGGCCAAGTAAATAAAACAAATACTTGTGGAAAGGACTATCCAGCTGGAAGAGTCTTTTCCTTTCTTGGTTTCCAGGGTAAGAAAAGAGCCTTTGGTTATGACCAAAATTATTTGCCATTGGCAGGACAGGCTTGGCTTTGCTTTGCTTAGCTTGGTTATTGTACAAGGGCTGGGTTGCTCTGTGGAGAGATGCTCTGCCCAGCTGGACTGTCCTGTGACATCCGGGAGTTTAATGGAGTGGACACTTGAATTACATTCGGGATCCTCGCTCCTGAAGAATCTGAAACAGAAGAGACCTTCTGTGAAAACTTTAGACAAGTTTAAATGCAAAAGTTTCTGTTCAGTCCTTGTTTTTTGCAGATGAAGGAAGCACGGACTAATGCGAGAGCAGCTTGCAGGCTTTTTTGCCACAACAACTAATAAGCTGGTTAAGAGTGAGCCAGCCCCTTGTCTAGAAATCCTGCTCAGCTGCTTGCCAGAAGGTAAAGATGTTGCCTTTTGTTTCTATTCTGGGAAAAAGAAAAAAAAAGTGGATTCATAGAATGGTTTGGTTTGGAAGGGACCTTAAAGTTTATCTTGTTCCATGGCTCTGCCATGGGCAAGGACACCTTCCACTAGACCATGCTGCTCAGAGCCCCATCCAGCCTGGCCTTGAACACTTCCAGGGATGGGGAGGATTGAAAGAGAAAAAAAATCTTGTTTTTCCCTGCAGCATTCTTCAACCACGAAACTTGACTAACCTCAAAGGTCCTTGTTACTCTGTTCTCCCTCTTCAAGTTACTCTTTCCTTCAATATTATGGCCGTAATTTGAAGTGCACAAAGAGCCTTAACTCTTGTCCTACAGTGAATCATGAAATCTTCCAAGAGGGCGTGATAGAGAAGGCAATGGGAAAGCTGATCCACAGAACTACTGCTGCAGCTTGGTGCAGGAAAAGTTTTTCTTTCTAGAGGAATTCAAATTGATATATCTGAATAGGTGCCTTACCTTGGCCTTCTCACTTGGCTCCTTGACAATGCCATTGGTAGAATTGTTGAGCTCCCTGGACACAACACAGAGGAATTCTGCCTGGTCTTCATTTCCGTAGTTATAGGAAGATCCAATGCTGATCAGCTGTGCAACAGGAGACAGCCAAGGTAACTATCAATAAGTCTTGATTTTATTCCTACAGTTGCTGTGAGATAGGACTGTCCCGGGAGATCTGTTCTGGACGAAGTGTCCCCTGCAGCCCCCTCTGTGTGTGTGTGAGGCAGGGACACATCCGAACTCCACAGCCCTCTAGTGGCACCTGGAGCCCCGGGAAAGAATTCCAGCTTGAAACTAATGCTGAACACAGCAGAACATTGCCCAGTTTCTGAGGGTGGAAAAAGGGAAAACAGATTGTGCAATATATAATATCCAGTTCACTCAGATGTGGGCAGGCATTGCAAATTGCCTGGTCCTTGCTGAACTCAGCTCATAACCTGCCTTGTGACTGGTGTGGAAATGGGAATTCTTTACCCCAGGCAGATGCTGGATTAACTGGGGACATGTGGCAAACAGACACTATCCTTTATGCGGATGCTGCCAAGATGGAGTCTGGTATCTGTGTAAACGGGATTATATTCTACTACTGTTGTGTTGAGGGGGTCTGGACTCAATCCAAGAAATCCCATCTGTCTCATTCACCATTATTACATTAAAAGGACATACTGGAGTGCAGAGCTAATTTGTCATTTACAACTCAGCTCTGCTTTCCAGAAAATAAATCCAAGTCATCTGGAGAAAGCATTGTGACTCTTACCAACTGTGTGTGTCCAGGAAACTTTAATGTGCAGTGTGCACCTTAACTTCCATGTCCAAATAGATTTTGGAAGAGCCAGCTCTATATTTATAGATTATAGATTTGAAAAGGAAGGTTAGGAAAGATCTAAGGGTACAGGTTCCCATGAAAGGTACTGCCTGTAGCCTCAAGGTTTTGGGGGTGTAGATACGGATGTGTGAAAGGCAGATTCTGTAAACTGCTGGACAGGAAAACCTGGGTGTTGGAGAACTGCGTTTTCATGGAGTAGTGAGTGGTTCTTGGTCACAAGATTTCACTGTTTCCTCACAGTGGCAAGTTTTTGGCTGCCTCTCCACTCTGAGATAGTTTTCAGGCATCACAGAACAGATCCATAGGAACAACTGATGGGAAGTGCTAATCCTCTGCCTCACTTCATGTCAGCACATTTCCCACAGCATCCACTTGTACTGAAGCTGGACTAAATGGGAAGACATTGCTGTAATCCACAGAGCCTATTCTGTAATTTCTTAATATAACATAACACACAGGCCAGCTGGCTCCAGCTCTCCCTCCTCAGAAATGAGAGAACTGTGTTTGATTCCAGAAACCAAATGTGGAACTAATGCCATATGCAACTGCAGTGACACCCAGCCCTGGAACCAGCTGCATTGCAAAGACATCTGAAAGAAGTTCTCATGTCACTCAGTGCCTCTTTAGCAAATGCAGCAGTCGTGGCTTTGAGGTTCCAAGAAAGTTGTGCTGTGTTTTTTCATGGCTCTTGTAATTTTCCTGGACAGAACTGTTATATTGCAGCCTGGTGTATGTGATGAAATGCAGGAGAAGGGAAGAACTGCTCTAGGATTTGACAAGGAGACAAGAAGTCCTGAGAGAAAATGAAATCTCTCTGGCAGCTTGAGTGACTTCTGCTCTCCCCTGTCAGTAACTGGACACAAGTGGATTGCTGCTCAGGTCAGGCTGCTTATTCAGAAGAGCAGAGCAGTATGAAGTGCAACTCAACAGGCAACTCTGCTTATTCCACATCCAGTTTTCAAAGGAATTCTGCCATTCTTTGGTAATGGTACCTGTTCAAATTTCCATCCGTCGGACATGGTGGACACCATCTGTGTGAGCTCTTCCTCTTGGCACTGCAGCACTCTGTATACGTGTTTCACGGGTCCCTGGAGCACAGAGAACAATTGTTGTAGTTTAGTAATTGCTTTACTAGTATCACTCTAGAAAATTAATAAGCTGCTCCTGCTCTCGTCTTAGGAGCTCCACAGGCTTCCTAAGGGCTTTTTTATCCCACTGATTCCAAAACAGACAAATATGCCTGGCACTCTTCTCTTAAAAGCTTTCTAGGTGTCTAAGCTACAGTGAAAGAAAAACTTCTTTAGCTTTCAAAGCCATTTGCTGCTTTTTGAAAACATCACAGGAAAATGTCACAGAGAGACAAAGGGAAGAAATGGTTTAGAGAAGGAAGAGTTTGAGCTGTTCTTTACCAAAGCAGTATAATGGGTGCTTTATAACCACCCATTTCTGCTCCTGGCCCCTCTCCTGTAAGTATCCCTTGCCTTTCCCTACAGTGCTGAGATTACTCAGTGGTCTGTGCTTTAAAAAGCCACACTGGAGACTCTTTCCTAGCCATGCCCTGCATCCACCTAACTGCATTTATTGCCCTGTTACTGCTGAACCAAAGGAGTGCTACTGCAAGGGCCTGCAGCCATGCTTGTCCTCCTGTGCCACAGAACTGACTCCGTAACCCAGAGCTGCATTACTTGAGAGGTTCTGTTCTCATTGTCCCGTATCCGCTCCTTCACCAGCCGCACAAGGGACGCGATGTTGTAGAACTCAGCCTCTTCCAGCACCCCTGAAGAGGAACCCAAAGCACAAATTCTGTTACTTTGCACAGGGTAGAATGATGATGATTCTGTCATAAGGATGCAAACCTGCTCCTGACTCCAAATCTAGCCCAAATGTCAGAATCCCAAATGCGCCACCCACCTCCTGCTCCCAGGCTAGGAGAAAATGCCTGACTAGCTGTCACCTCCTTTTGTGACTTAAGAGGATCTTTAAGAAAGATTATTCCCCTTTCCCTGGGATTATCAGAAATCTCATGGTACAATGTCTATTTCTTCATCCAGCCCCATCAAGGGAAAGCCCTCAGACCTGCCTGTTTGGGGAGAACCATGGTCTGTGAGGGGCAGATGGGCTGTAAGAGACCTTAGTGACAGGGTGTGCTGTGAGCTGCAGCCCTTGCATTGGAGAAGACAGAGAATCTGATGACTTAATCCCTGCTAATGAGCAATTAACAGTACTAACAGCACTCCTGGAAAATGTGCTCACACCCTCACACCAGTCTTTGGTGAGGGCTCCTGGATGTGCTATCAAACAGCACTTCCAGCCTTTCCTGGTGTTTTTCTCCTACCTTCCTCTGCAAGCTCCTTGTTGATGATGAGCTTCCCGTGCCGGAGGTAGTTCAGTATCGGACCAAAGTACGTGGGGTCTCTGTCAATGAGATAGGCCCCTGTCTCATCCTGAGAACAAAACAGGGATGGCTCAGTGGTACCAGGAAGAAATAATTTCAATCTACACAATAAATTGAACAGATTCTCTTTGAGAACCTGGACTCATTTGCCTGTAGGAGGCATACAAATGATGCTACATTTAAACCATTTTTCTTTTTCAGTATCTGATCTATGAACGTTGCAGCCCCAGTAATGCTGGCAGATGCCTTACATGAAGAACTTGTACACACAGTTTATGGACCTGGATAAAAAAGCTGGGACTAGGAGGGCTTTTTGACTGCAGTAAGAACCAAAACCTGGCAGCTGTGTTCTGGCTAAGCCTGTTCTCCAGACTAGTTTAACTAGGAGACTCTGGAAGAAAATGGGATCTCCAGTTCTAGCAAAAGGCACCTGACAGCCAAAACAATTCATTTGTTTTCCCCCTTTCCACTACTGCAAACACACATTGCAATGCTCCAGCCATGTGTCCAGCAATACAACAACTATTGGCATTATATAGCCAACAACTGACAGCCAAAAACATCTCTTGAGCAGCTTTGAAGCACTGACAAGCCCTTTGCAGAACTCTCACATCCCTCTCTTAATGACTTTAAAGCATTGTTTCTCCTGCCAATCTACTCTAAAGCAATAAGAAACTGTGCAAACCCACTCTGAAATGTCTCCTCTCCTCACTGATGCTGCTGATATTTCAATCACAACCAGGATTTATCTTATGATTAAACTCTGAATGGAGCAGCAACAGACTCGACCAATTCTGGCTGACCCACTCACAACATATTTACAACACCTTGTGCAGCTGATCCTATGGAAAAATCTGCAATTGCAAGAGTAATTGTTTGCAAAATCCTTACAATAAACTGCAGTGACTTCAAAACTGTTCAGCTATGCAAGGAATGTGCACCATGATCTTTTATGAGATCGAAGTGAAATATATTAAAAACCAAACCAACAACAAACATGCTCAGGGTGAGAAATGGTAACATTCCTGTTTCTAGGAGTTTCCTTCCCTGCTGTAACTACTGTGGGAATGTGGGTTGCTCCTTGAGCGGAATCCATGGGAGGTGGAGGGATCAGAACCTGTGGCATCTGGGTGTCACAGGCACGAGGCCAGAGCCCAGTCCCGTTCTTGGGGATGCCACCACCTCCCTGACCGTGGGACACGAGAGACAAGCCGATGATGTGTCAGAGTGACGTGCCCCAGAACCGTGGGAGATCGGCCCATCCACAGCCCGGCCCCGGGACCGTACAGGAGGCTCGGGGACAACGGCAACCGGGGGTGTCCCGCCGCCCACGGGACAAGCCTGGGCACCCTGGTGACACCGGCTGCCGTGGCGACTCAGGGAGGGGCTGTTCCGGTGTGGGAGGGGTCCCGGTCCCGCCGCGGCCTCACCTTGTCGGAGCCGAGCTCGGGCCCGTCCTGGCAGCAAAGACGGCACAGGAAGGACTTGGGCTCCCGGCACAGCGTCTGCCGGGTGCTCACGAAATACGTGCCGCCCACGTTCAGCCGCACCCACTTGGAGGTGGCGGCGGGCGGGGACAGCGCCCCGGCGGACCCCGCCGCCGCTCCAGCCGCGCGGGGGCTGGGCGGCCCCGGTGCTCCCCCAGGACCCGGGCTNGATGAAGTCGCGTTTTGATTGGGCGTCGGGAGCCGAGGGGGCGGTACTTCCGGCGGCGGGGACTGCGGTGTCGGTCAGTGAAGGTGAGAGCGGGGCCGGGAAGGGGGATCGGGAGGGGCTCCGGGAAAGGGGTCCCGGGGGCGGAGAGCGGTCGGGGATCCGGAATCCCGAGGCTGGGGGACAGGATAGGACAGGCTGGGGACGTCCTGGGTGTTGGGAGGCTGGTGGGAGAGGACGAGGGCCAGCGTGAGGTCGCGGCCGGGCTCATGAGCGACCCCCGTGTCCCAGTCCCCCAGTGTCCACAGTCTCTCTGTGTCCCGGTCTCCCAGGGTCCCCGTCCCGTTCCGTGACCCGACTCCTTTCGTGTCCCCGTGGCCCGTGCCCCGTGGCCCGCCCCATCCCGCCCCCTCGGTGCCGCGTTCCCGACCAGAGCCGCCCTCCCCAGTCCCGGTCCCCGCCGGCGCTGTGACCCACCGGTGTCTCCCGGGCCAGGCGGCGCCATGGCGGGACGCAAAGCTGCCCTTAAGGCCGTGGACTGGGCGGCCTTCGCCGAGCGAGTGCCCCCGAACCAGCGAGCCATGTTCAACGCGCTGAAGACCCGCAACGATGCGCTGACGGCCCGGTGAGTGCCCGCCCCGCTCCGGCAGGGCCCGCTCAGCCCTCGCCCAGCCACCCAGCTGTGAGTGCTGGTCTCTCTCGCTGTCTGTGGTCCCGCAGGAGTGGCCTCGCAGGTATTAAAACAGGTCACCTTGAGGCAGCTGATGGCTTTTTTTGGCAAATCACCTTTAGTTAATCTTCCCCAGAGTAAACCCGTAGCTGCAGTTCTGTGAATGCACTTTGCTTTGGCACAGGCTTTGTCACTGTTAAATGCTCTAAAATACATGTGCGGTTCTCAAATCCTTTACCATCCTCTGCCTGATACAAGTGCTGGCTGTTGCAGGGAATCTTGCTCATTGCTTCTGGCTCAGTGTTGTGAAACAGCCTTGTCCTTCCTTAAGGGTTGCACACAGAGGGGCTGAGTGAAGTGGGGCAGAGCTGCAGGCTGAGCTCTGCCTGTCTGTCCACAGGAGCCTGTTCCAAGGGCAGAGGGATTTGCAGAAATGGCTTGTTTCAAACCTGAGAACACCTAAACTAAACATAGCAGGCTGTGCTGACACTCAGGTTCTGCTCATGGCTACTGTGCTCCATCCCTTCAGGTTGGCTGCGCTGCCAGAGAAGCCCCCAGCCATCGACTGGGCTTTCTACAAAGCTAATGTCGCCAAAGCTGGAATGGTGGATGAGTTCCAGAAGAAGGTCAGTCTCCTTGCCAGCTGCATATTGCTCTTTGGAGTTTAATTGGGGCATTCAGAAGAAAACACCAGGATTAGCAGAGGAGGTTGGCTGTGTCACTATGAAAATTTGCCATCTAAGACTGGAGGCACCCACTGAGCTCAGATGGGTCTGGGAGCTTTGTGTTGGGGGCAATAACCCTGTGATAACGTAAGTCTGTTGTGTTGGATGTTCCAGCTTCCTTACAGTTCTGTGAGGAATGGGTGGTGGTGTGTGTCCTGGGGGTGGTGGGTGGGTCAGAGGAGATGGCTGGAAGCTCCTGGGTGAGCAAGTGCTGCTTGGGAGGGACAGGGGACAGCTGCACTGATCACTTTTAGCTCATTACCTTACATGGTCATGAGCAAATCCTAGGAAGAAAGGAGGGAATGCTCCCTTGCTCCTAGGGAAGATACCTCGATGTGAAAGACTGTTTCAGTCAAACAAACCTTATAAAAATTTGTCTTTCAATTTACAGTTCAGTGCGCTAAAGGTTCCTGAGCCAGTGGATACACAAACTGCCAAGATCGATGCCCAGGAGAAGGAAGCTGTAAGTGAACCATTCCCTACTGCTGGGGTTATCCCTGCCTTCTATGGGGATGGGAAGGGGTGAGAGGGAGTGGATGTTCTAGATGTGCCCCTGCACAGGCAGGGCAGCCTGAGCCAGGGCACAGCTCTGCCCTTCACACATGCCCCTGGCTTTCTGAGCAAGGGGGTCCCTGCACAGGGAAGGGTTTGGCTGTTTGGGGTCTGTTGGAGATTCCATCAGTTACCCAGTGTAACAATGATGGATTTTAATGCCAACTGAAAGCATGGTGGGGGTGTGTGTGCAGGTTCACTCTGGGTCAGTGTCTTTATCATAACCACACTCCCCACGTCCTCTGCTCTCCCCAGGCCAAGAGCACTGCTGAGTACGTCCAGGCTTCCAAAGCCCGCATAGCCCAGTATGAGCAGCAGGTGAGGCTGGACTTTGCTTAGGGAATATTCTCTGGACCCCACCCTGGCACACCCCTTGCTCTCCTGGGTGTGCTTTGCTCCTTCCTGCTGACCACTGACTTGTGATGTGTCTGTCCCTGCTCCTACAGCTCCAGAAGCTCAAGAACATGATTCCCTTTGAACAGATGACATTTGAAGACTTGAGTGAAGCCTTCCCTGAAACCAAACTGAACAAGGAGAAGTATCCATACTGGCCTCACAAGCCAATTGCTGATCTGTAAACTGGTCAGGGAGCAGTTTAATAACTGTCAGACTCCATGATCTTATAAATAAAGAGCTTTCTCTGTCTGTGGCTTAGATCTTAGACACGAGTTCTGAGTAACGTGGAGCAATACAGTAACTTGCAAACATTCCACTTTTCCTGGATTTTGTGTTTTCTACCCATGAGCTTGTTTTGGTAGCAGGGACCAAGTTCCCTGTCCCGCTGATGAAACTGAGCCCTGTGAAATGCAAAGAAACCTCCTGGCCCTCTCTGTAACCACAAGGTGCAGGGAATGGAATTCTCCTGCGCTTGCAGGCAGACATTTACTTGCTCTGAAGTTGAACGTTGTGTGGGCCTCTGAGATGCTGGAGTGTATTTGGCAGTGATTTGTGTGTGTCTGGAGTGTCTCAGGACTTCTACAGGCACAGGTCTGGGGCTGTTTTCTGGGCTGATTGTGATTGTTTAGGAGAAGCCAATTGCAAAAGGAGTTGAAGGAATGTTGGTGTGTTGAGATGCACATTAAAAAGTTACTTTTTAAAGTTATTTTTAAAAACACTTAATCATGGTGCTCCTTTTCTCTTTGCCCTGGATTTCTGAATGCTGCTGATCTCACTGGAACTCACAGAAACAATAGTAAAGACTTATATTGTTTTATTTAATAATCTGAGGTGGAATTCTTAAACACCTTCCCTCAAGATGGAAACTCCTCTAAGAGAAGGCAGTCAACCCCCTTTCCTCTTGGTCATGTTTGAAGTCAGAATTGCAGATAGGTAGAATGAAGGTGTTATCCCCAGATTTTATGACTATTTTATTCAAATACCTTAGTAGCTCACAGAATACTACAAGAACATCTGTAGTTCTACTGAACCAGAGTACAAAGCACTATGCATGCAGATCTCTGGTCCTGTGGCTGTGGATTTTAATTTAATTTAGTTTTATTCAGGCAACTGAACTGCAGCTCTGTGAATTGAGCAGGAGCAAATTACAGCAGGGGGTCAAGCAACACAGTAGAGAACAACTGAGCTGGTACTGGGCAGACCTGATCTTCAGCTGCTCCATTTTACAGAAATCACAGTAAAAAAGAACAGGGACAGGAAGAGGTGGCTGTAGAGAAGCACCTTCTCCAGAACTGGCAGAAACGGGTCCAGCTCCTGCAGCTGCCAGAGGCGCTTGGTAGGCTGCCCTTGTCCCTGGGCCTTCTTGGGAGGGTGCAGCAGCTGGGGACCCCCCTTGGCCAGATTGCCCGGGGGTCTCTTGAGCAGCTCGTGTGGGTCTGCAGGGAGCAAAGGGCAGTGTCAGCACAGCAGGGCCACCATGGCTACACTGCCTGGGGCACTGTTTGCCCTGAGGAAACCCACCCTGGCTCCAACACACGTGCAGGAAAATGCCCTGAACCTACTCTGTTAAAGGTGTTAAGGGTTGTTTTACCTTGCTGGAAGCTTCTGAGGACCTTGTCCAAGCGCAGGGATTTGCGCTGCTGGTACAACAGGAAGAAGGTGTCTAATACAGCCATGATCATGAGCAGGAAGGTGCCAAGGAAAAACACCACTGCAGAACAACAGGAAAACAGAAAGCTCTGGATAATTGGCATTTTCTTACATTCCATTGCCTGGTGGGGAACAGGGAAAGTCTAACTCCAGCAAGCTAATCAAGCTTAGCTGTTCATGACTTCAGTGTTCATGAACGTGTCTATAAACACCCAAAGACCTTCCTTAGGGCTAGTACCTGGGTGAAAATCAGGATTTATTCAATAAAGGTGAGTACCTATTATGGGTGGTTTGTTGGAGGAAGTTGGGAGGCTGTTGTTGAGAATCACAGCCAGCATGGAGCTGCCAAGGATGATGGCAATCTGGAAGTTGATTTTCTCCTCGAGAGAGCTGGGTCCAAACAACACAGCCATGTCCAGCAAGTACAAGGCACACGTTGGGAGGATCAAGTTCAGAATGTAGAGAGTGGGTCGTCTCTCCATGGAAATCTGTTGAGGAAGGTGGGTAAAATTTTATGAGCAGATGACTCAATGTGTTGGCAAATGCTGGTCCCCTAATGTAAAAAACCGTCTTGTTTTATACTGGTTTTTTTGGTGCCAAATCAGTGCAATATAATATGGAAGTGCCGCCATACCACGTAGGTGACCACAGAAAATCCTTTGTCGTCCACTCTTTCTGTGTATTCAAGGATGCTCAGGTTGGTGAACTTCCATTCTCCATCAGTTAGGAAGAAACTCTGGCTGTCTTTCATGATCTCAGCTGGTGTCCGTCTCGTCTTCATGACAAAGTCTGTTACTGCTTGGGCAGGAGGCAGGGGAGGGAGGGAAGTTGAAGAATTTAGGAATTTATTAGAAGTCAGTTATTCCTCTCCCTTTCCCACCCAACTGAGGGTGTGTGCAGACAGGGAGGGGGAAGGTTTCACGCACTGCTTGGGTTTCTCAGCCCATGAGGGAGAAATTAAAAAGGTCTTTGTGAAGAGTCTTGGCTGGACCTCTGGGAATGTGGAACAGAGGGGAAACATCTAGTGAATTAGGGCAGTTGTCCTTTGTGGATGAGACTGGGAAGATTTTGTGTCACCTCTGCTTATATTTCAGCCTTTCCTGGGATGAACTCTAACTGCAGTTTGAATCCCTGAAACTGTCCTTTTAATGGTTGGATTTGATGCCCTTGGAAATATTTTCCAACCTTAGGATTCTATGATTAATTTCCTCCCATTTCCATGGCTTTCAGGTGTTTTTAAAGATCAGTCCTGCAAATTTCTATGTGAACAAGTAGCAGTTTTGCAGGAAGCCTCCTGGTCTCAGGTCTCTTGGTTTGTAGAAACCAGTCCTGGGAGGGGCTTGCCACAGAATATCCAGATTGTTCCAGAGATGTTGCTGGGAAATGTGCCAGCACAGAATGGCAGCATTTTAACTCATCTTCCCTGGTCTCATATGACCTCAACCCCACTGTGAGCATGTGGTCCTGCTCAGGATCCAAGGAGTTACCAGAGCCCATCTCATCTAGTCCTTCTCCAAATTCAGCCCAGAGGTGGTAAAGCTCAGCCTGCAGCTGTACCTGGGTAGAGGAATGAAGCTATGCTCAAGTTGCACATCTGGGTGTCGAAGGGGAACTTGACGATTATCAAACTGCATGTCAGGGTGACCTGGTAGGGCCGGGTGGAGTTGAAGCTGCCGTTGTGCATGAGGACCATGTAATTCAGCTCTGGGTTTTGCCCGTTCACTCTGGAGGGAACAGATAGGGAGAGTAACTGAGCCTGAGATGCTGCCTGTGCTCCAGTCCCATAAACCCAGGCTGTGAACGCCCTGTTGGGGGGCTCTGAGCCATCATCCAGCCATGGGATGCAGCAGGAGGAGAGGAAACTAGGGCTGGGAGAAGGGCTCATGAGCCTTTTGGGACCAAGGTTTGCTGTAGCTCCGCACCTCCTGAGCACCTCCTGCCTCTCTGCCCTCTGCTTCCTGCCCTCACCAGGGCAGGGGCTCATTCCTGGCTCTGCCTCCCACTCCTTTCTCCCTCTGGAGAGCTGGTGGAGGTGCCCATCCCTCTGTCAGACCCTCAGTGCTCTGCCCTGTATCTTTCCACACACTACTAAAGGTCACTTTATTCCACAGCAGTACTGGTTTCTGCTGCTTCCTCAGCTTTAGCTACAGCCCAGATGGGATATTTCAGGAGCTGTTGCAGTAGTACAGAGCCACTAAGTGCTTTGTATAAATGGTGGTCACCATTAATCTAAATTAGGAGGCTCTCAGTTACAGAGAGCTCAAGAGAACAACTTTTAGCCATCTGAGTTTATCCCATTTCCTATATTATAATCAACAGTTTGCATCCATTGTATTTCTGTTAAGCCAGTGAATAAAAATGAAAGGGGAACCTACCGCTCTAAGATGAAGACGGGGGGTGACCAATACGTATCCATGGGCAGAACAATTTCAGAAATGTTACAGAAATCCTGTGGGTCCCAGGTTGCAAAAGGGTTTTGCCATTCCTGAGGGAAGAAGTCGCAGGAGAGAGATGAGCTCTGGGCTGGGCACCAGACTTTGTGTTGGGCATCAGGAGAGAAATGCTCTTGAGGGACCTACCAGGTTCAGGACGAAGTAAAAACTGACTGTCTGGAGCTTTTCCTCCTGGAGAAACAAAGATATTTAGCTGATTTTCTTAGATGTATCCAATGCAGAAGCTCTTCCCTGAGCACAGACTGCAGTAACTGGGCTTGGGAGGAGAGCTCGTGGCTCTTGATCCTACGGCTGAAGAGTGGGAGCACACAGTCCAATGGTTAGGAAAAATAACAGATTATTGTTAACATTTCCATGACAGTGTCCTGCAAATGCACTCCCCAGTTCAGGCACTCTGCAGGGTTTTTGGAGCCTCCTACAAAGCAGGCAGCTCGTCTGGATGTGACTTCTGGAAGGAGTGAGAGAAAATACTCCAGATCTTCCTAAAGTGCTTTCCAACAGCAGAAAGCTGAAGTGGAAAGGGCTGATTCTCACCCCTGTGGACTTGCTGTCAGAAGACTCAAACCCTGGCCTAGTAATAGCCCAGTTTCCTGTTGTAAAGACTTGTTTTGGGTCCTTACCACAGAGAGAATTGCCACCAGAAAGAAATCCATCTTCACTTCCACAGGCTCCTTCAGGTTTATCTTGGGCAGAATGTACGTGTGCAGCTTGTCGTGAGAGGAGATGTTCAGGTAGTCAACAATGTCATAGTAGGTGCAGAGGTACTTTGGAGCAGCCCCTGCTGGAAAGAGAATTCCACTTGAAACACAAAAACATCAGGCAACCTGTGAGAGATGCATCAAAAGAGAAAGGGTGTGGAACTGTGGATGTGAAAAACATCCTTAACAGACAAAAATCCCTTCGCACACAGATGAGAACAGAATTCTTCAAAGGTTTTCTATCCCCCTTGCACTTACCTGTCCCAAGAGAAAAGGTGAGGATGGCTACAAAAATGCCCTGCATCATCTCCTGCTTCCAAATAGGGAGGAGAATGGTACCGTGTGTCCTATGAACCAGTCCAGGACACGTCATTTGTTATGTGGAAGTTGATTTGATATTTATTAATGAAGGATGGATTTTTGTAAACAGACATTTTATCTGTTAGAAGGAAGAATTTGCTAATGGTTTGATGCACTCAGCTGGCTCTTGGGAGTAGCCCTTAGTTGTGGTCAAGGAAAAATAAGGTCATTGAAAAAAAATCCAACAATTTGAGGGAGAGGAAAGGAAAGGGCTCATCCCCACAAAGAAAAGGCAAAGAGCCAGAGCTACTCAGTAGCAAATTCAGTCTCATTTACTGGGCTGAGAGTTTGCTGCAACCCCACTGAAATGGATCAGGAATTAGTGCCTGT
The DNA here is from genome assembly GCA_013398275.1 of Promerops cafer. Lineage (NCBI taxonomy): Eukaryota > Metazoa > Chordata > Aves > Passeriformes > Nectariniidae > Promerops > Promerops cafer. Next base: position 110,547 of record VZSE01002916.1, read on the forward strand.
GTGACTGAGGGCTGTGGGGGAGGCTGCTCTCCTTTGAGCCCCATCCTCCCCAGCAGACCACACCATGTCCTCATTTCCCACTGAGCCTTCCATGCACCCATGGATTTTCTGGTTCTGCCTTCTTGCTGATCTCCCATGCTCCTTATGTTCTTTTCTGAGTCCTCACAGTTAAGATGAAAGGCTCAGAGACTTCTGGTTTTTTTTCTTTTGTCTGTGTTTTCCTCTGCTTCCCTCCTCTCCATCTCCTCCTTTTTTCCTGCTGTCATGCCAGCGATCCTTGTGGATCCCTTCCAACCCAGGATATTCCAAGATTCTGTGATTCTGTGAATGCCTCCCGTGCAGCAATTGCAGTCAGCAAGTCCCACACTTGATTCCCCCTCCGGCAGCAGAATTCCCCTTGGCAGTGGATGGTCCTTACCCAGCCGTGTCCCCTGCCATCCCCCCTGTTCCCCACGGACTCGCATGTCCCATTGCCACGCCCCCTGTCCCCCAGGGCCTCCCATGTCCCCCACGCATACCCGTGTCCCCCGCGGCCCGCCGTGTTCCCCCTGGCCCCGTGTCCCCGGCGCGGCCGCTGCCCGGGGCTCCAGAGGTACCCGAGCGGAGCCTGGGGGTGATGCCGGGGGTTGGCAGCATCACTGGGGGGGCTACAGCGCAGCGACCGCGTGGCCTAATGGATAAGGCGTCTGACTTCGGATCAGAAGATTGAGGGTTCGAGTCCCTTCGTGGTCGGCCTTTTACCCCCCCACCCCCCTCACCCCATTTTAAATCGTCTTTTCCCGTTCCTCCCCTCGCATCTCTGCCCCGCCGNTTTTAAATCGTCTTTTCCCGTTTCTCCCCTCGCATCTCTGCCCCGCCGAGGGGCGGAGGGAAAACGCGAGCGCAGGCTGGGTCGCGGCGCTCCCGGTGCGGCCCCGCCCCGGCCCCGCGGGTGGCCC
>VZSE01002916.1:117812-259708 GCA_013398275.1 Promerops cafer
GGCGGCCCCGCCCCCACCACAGCCAAGGCAGCGCTAAGCCCCGCCCCGCACTATGACCCCGCCCACCCACTGACAGCCCCATGAACTAAACCCAGCCTGCCCACTGTCAATCAACCAGTAAATCCCGCCCAGACGCCGTCCCTCGCCGTCTTCCTCTTTTCCCCCGCCCCTCTGACCGTGGTGCGGGTGGCGGTTCCGTCCTGCCGCGGAGAGTACAGCTTGTCCAGGCTGTGGGAGCTCCGGTATTCGGTGCCGGCGGCGATCCGCTGCGAGAACCGGGCGCACAGAAGCGCTAGTCTCGGCCGCGGCCTGCACAGGCCCCGTAGCGTGTGCGCCGCCATGTTGGTCCCCGCGGTGCGCACCCGTCAGGCGTCCCCGCGGAAACGGCGGCCGCGCGCCGCGTTCCTGGGCGGGGCGGAAGGAGTAAGGGGGCGCTCTAGAGGGATAAAGGGGCTCTTTCGGGGCTGTGGGGATGGATGTTGAGAGTGTGATGTCCCTGCTGGGGGTCTCTGGGGCGGGGAGGTATCTGCAGCACTAGTGGGAGGTGTATGCGGGATGCCAAGAGAGGAGGATGTGGGGCGTCCTGGGGCACATGGGGCCTGTGGGGCACCGGGGGGGATGAGGGAGGTCGGGGTGGCTGTGGTGTCTGCGCCCCAGACCTGCGTGGTGGCCAGCGCTGAAGATGAAAATACATGTAGCTTTTTTAATGGTTTGCGTAGTTTTTTCACCTGGAGTGCTTCAGTTTTCACATTTTTATCCTCTCAAGAGTGCTGAAGAGTTACACATTTATATATATATACACAATGATTTATTTGAATGCTGATATAGCAGCAGTGAATGTAGGATGCAGGGGAAATCCTTCAGGTTTTACTCTTGTTGGAGCTGTCAGGCTGGCTTGACAAGAAGGGTGTGTGTTCTAGAGGGGCAGGGATTGCTATTCCTGGCAGCAGGAAAATGCACAGGCAGGGATGGGCTGTCATTTGCTCTAGTGTTTTGACAGGAGCTGACAATCTCATAATTAAAACTGTGGATGGAGCCAAAATGGGTGTTCAGAAGCTGATACAGACTGTGTGATGATCTGAACTGAGTTCCATCCAGATCACTCATTTAAAGTCAGGGAACTAAGCCCTCTGGAGGGAGCAAGTCCTGAACATGGGTGGTTCCCTGCCCTGGCTGCAGCTGAGCAGCTCAGGGCCACAGAGGGCTCCTCACCTTGCTTTAATCAAACTTCTGAGTCCTGGAGTTCTGCTCCACTGCCCTTGTCCAAACTCAGCTGAAAACAAAATGCTTTAAGGAAAAAACCCCAGAGCTGTCAGAGGCAAACCGTGCCATCTGGTGACCTTAATTTCTAACAGGGAACAGGTAAACGTTTGTGATTTGTAGCCAGAGGGATGGATAAAATACTCAAGGCAGGATGACTCATTTACCAGCTGTTGTCAAACGTGTCTGGTGGTTGTTGTGCAGGAACACCCTCCAAGGACAGTGCCATAGAGGGGCTGGGAAAGAAGCTGGAAGGTCACACAGGTGAAGCCAGACCAATCTAAAAGGACATTTGTCTGGTTTTGCTTCATTCCCACACTGTGTTGGTCCACAGAGCCTTGGTGAAAAGCTGGGTGATCTCTGTTTGGATGGTTGGAAACTGCTCTCCCTGTCAGGCAGATGGCAAGGTCTGACTTTGGTGTGAGCCAAGAGAGCCAAACCTTTGGCATTCCAGCTGGAGAAATGAACTGCTTTCTCACTAGTCCTGGCTGAGGAAGCCACCTCAGCCCCTTGGTGGTCACTGGTGAGCAAAAGCTGTCAAGAGCCATCCCAGAAACCTGAGGGAAAGGCTGAGGAGTCCAAGGATCCAGTCACTCCTTGTGTGAGTGAGGGTACAGGCTGTTAATGTATGAGCAAAATCCATCAGGGCTTTGAGGGGCCTTCCCAGAAGGCCTCAGTTGCTGTAATAGAGGGAAGATGCTGAATCCTTCCTGTGGGAGCTGGAGCTCTGTAAATCCCTTGAATTTGTGCTTCAAGTGGTCCCTCCTTGTTTATAACAACAAGTGCCCTCCTGAAGCATTATTCCAGCTGATGGTACAGTGAGAAGCCAGGCCAGATCTGATGGACCTGCATGTGTCTAAATGCCAGCTTTCAAATTCAGCATGAAACCAGACAGTTGACAAGCTGTGCCCTTATTGATCTTAATGCTGTGAGCCGAATAGGGTCACTGATTTTGCCAAATTCTGAAATTAAGAATTATTTCCTGTAACATCATACTTTTCCTCATCCATTTTAACTGCCTGCAGCAATTTTCCTTTCTGTCATGAACCATGGGGGTGTGCTGTTAAGCAGCTGCTGCTCTCTGTTACACCAGTTTCTCTGGCAGAGTGGTTGCTCAGCACTCTCTTGTTCCCTCTCAGTGGAGTTGTGTAGCTTTCCTTGGTGTTCCACAAGCAATTGGAAAAGTTTAGACCAAAGATGGCACAAAAGGCCAGAGGATGCTTATTTTCTCCTCCTCTGATCACTGAAAGCCTCACTTAAGGCAGGAATCAAGTGACTCTGATTCACACAGTCAATCAGGACATGTATATATGGCCACTATTATTTTTGGATGCAGAAAAAAATTGCCCTCAGCACTTTGCTGAACATGCCGCTGATACACAGCAGCTGTGCCTTTGTCAAGCCAAGTACTAATATCATGTTACTTACATCAGTCATTTTTGGATTTGTGGTTGGCAAAAAAGGTCAAAAGAAAAATAGGATTTGAATTGGGAGCTTAGAAATGGTGCGGTTTTACAGAGACTTCCGAGCTGACAAAAGAGAGGTTTTATCGCATGGCCGTGTTGGCAGCCCAAGTGCACAAAAATGTGTGTTATGTAAATAATGCAGCAGAACAGTTCAGCGTATTCTCTTTCCTTTCTGCAAGGGCGCCTGAAGCACTTTCTTGACCCAAATTGTACATGAAAACCAAAGAATTAACTCTTACGCTGTTCTTCAAAGTAAGAAAAACTAAGAGCTGTAAGAAAATTGGTGTTTCTTTGTATTTCAGAGAAGAATGGAGGATTTAAAAATATGTTTAATGTGTTGCGCACTTAACTGTGATGCTGATCCACATGGGATTGTTTAAAACAGGAAGTGAGGCTGATTCCCTTCCCACACCTTTACAGCATCAACTGACTGCAGGGCAAACACTGCCTGGCTTAAGCCAACACTGCTACAAGTGCCAAGTCAATGGGTGGTGAATGCTCCCTGGGAATCAACAACACTTCTCTTGCTGTTGTTGTTCATTTTTATTTATTTTATTTTATTAGACAACTGCTTTCCATTATAAATAAATAAGGCATGAAGGTTCTCCATACTGTTACAGAGCTGGTAGCCACAGCTGTGCGTGCAGCTCCTGATGCGTCTGGGGCTGTGGGGCACCTGAAAATGCAGAGTGTGGAAGAGCAGAGCAGTTGGTGGTTTTGAGGAGAAGACCACTGGAGCAGGGGTGGTTTGTACATCACACTCCTGACAACTTACCTCTGTGGTACTCAGCTTAACAAAACGGGGTGGTTTTGGGGGGTTTTCTGCATTAATTCCACAGGGAGTGAAAGAAAGGTTGCTCCTTGTAGCATCAAAGCCCTGGATGTAGGGGATAATTCCATTTGAACTGTCTTCCCCTTCCAAAGCCACATTTGCATTTCTTTCTCTCAATGTTGCAAAGGTTCCAGCTGTTGACCCAAGATTTTGGGATGTAAGCTGGTGAAAAGAGAATCCAGATGTAGCTGATGGTTGCTCCAGGCGGGTACAGAGTAGGTTGCTTACACTGAACTGCTGGGTTTTGTGGCTCAATGCTCAGGGTTTTGCCTAAGCTGTAATGAGATGCTGCTTCTCTGCCTAAAACACATCTGACTGTACAAGGTCATCATCTAGTTCATGGAAAGTGGAAACTGGTGATTCCTGAGACTGCAGTGGCCTTTTGGCTGCGTGTTTGCATGTCTGTGGAAACCAAAGTGAGGAGATTCCAGTGCTGGAAAGGGAACTGGAGCATGAGAGGCGACAGTGTCTCAGCCAAGAAAGATTATTTTCAGCAGGAAGCTGAAATCTGTCCTCATGGCTGGGGAGATGTTTCGAGCAGGAGTGAGGGGTGATGTGTGATCTGTGCTATTGCCAGGGCCAAACTCCTGACCCAGGAGATGCTGCATCCCCTGGCTTGTGTGTGAGTCCCTGGGAATCAGTTTTGTGAGCCCATGCAAGCTGTTTTTAAGGAATCTGCTACGATGGGACAATGACCTCTTGAAGAGCACAGCACAGAGAGCTGGTACCCAGGCCATGAGATGAAAGTGTGTCTCTGATATTGTAATAGCACTTCTTGTCTCACTATGGGAAAGCTCTGGGCACTGAGTTCCTACCAGGCATGGTCCTTCACCTGGGTTGAAATACCAGGGCAGATTTAAAGTGAGTAAATCCCATATGCCTGCAAAGTCTGGAGAGTGTGGACTGAAACAATGAGTGACGCTGATGGAGTTCGAACAATCAGTTTTATGTTTCTCTTCAAGTTTTTCCAGTTGCAATGAGCTTGCATTGTAAAGAGCTGAAAAACCTGACTGATTAGAGAATGGCTTAAATAGCAAGACCATACCGCCCTTTGGGGAAGGCAGAGATAGAAGTCTCTTGGGTTCAAGTGTAGGTTCTCAGCCACAAAACCTAACTGGAGGATTGGGCTGCTGTGCTGGGGCAGCCCCTAAAGTTCTGATGGCTTTTTGTTTTACTTTGAGATGCTGTACTCCAGCTGTGGCAGGATGCTGGAGGACATCCAGGCTTTTGCTTGCAGATAATTGGGCTGTAGGACAAGCTGAAAAAGGGTTGTGGGGGAGATTGGTTTCTTTCCTTTCATGGTGGGGTTTACATTGCTGTTGTGATGTAACTCATGCAGAGATCCATCCTGTGGTTTCTGAAATCCTCTAACTACAATGTACAATTGTCACAACGTGTTGTCCAGAGCCTAAGCTTAAAAAAGTGAGTTGGGTCCCTGTGACATTCTCTCGCTTGCAGACCTCTTGAACCTTCAAAGCAGAGGGGCCACGTTGCGTTTCCTGGGGCTCAAGAGAAGATGTGGCTGTTGCAATTGCACATGGGAGCTGCGGAGAGCCAGGACTCATTTGCTGCTCTTGTTTTTCACCTTTGTGGCGTTGATATCTGCTTTTGTTTTCTGGATGCGGGAGAAGATCTCCTTGAAAAGAGCCTTGTACTCAGGCTGGCTCTGCTCCAGCCGCTTGTCCACGGCTTCCACATGTTTGCTGATGGTCTTTTCCATGTTTTTCCGCTCTTCCAGCTCATGCCCCTCTCCTCGGAAGTCCCTGAAGGAGCTGTCGCGGGAGATGGGCCGGGAGGTCTGGACCCCCGTGTGGCGCACGCTATCCTTGTGCTGCCGGCACTTGCTGAGGAGCTCCTCGTACTTCTCCAGCAGGGCATGGTACTGCTCGTCCACCTCTCGCAGGATGGACATGCCCCGCTTGCGCACGTTGTTGGCGTGCAGGGTGTAATTGCCCTCGTGCCGGCTCACGGCGTCCTTGGTCACGATGGCGTTCAGGGCCGTGTCGCTGCAGCTTTTCCGCACGGGGTGGTTTGGGGAAGGGGTCATGGATGTCCCATGGCCTTTCCCTCCCTCCTCCTCGGATAGGTCAATGTAATCTGCTTCTGGGGCATTGTTCAGCGGCTCAAGGAGGGCTTCGGACAGGTTATCCTCTCTGCTGAGCAGGTACTTCTTGACTTGTTTCATCTGCTGCAGCTCCAGGAGCTCTGCCTCCAGCTCCTTGATGCGCAGCTTGCAGTTCTCCATCTCGCACACCCGCTGCTCCAGGTCCGAGTACTCCTGGATAACCGAGGTGTACTCGCGCTCTACCCTCTCTTTCCGTTGCTTCTCCTGGTTCACCTGGGATCTCAGTGAGTTCACCATGGCTTGGAGACGCTCGTTCTCCTTCTCCAGCGGCTTCTGGTTGAATTCTGTGGAAGAGCTGTGGACCTGGAATGCATCCTCATACCTGAAAGAGGAGAAGGATGCTTGAGAGAGTCTGACCAAGCAGTACTCCCATGAGTGATTTGTGTTTTATTGTTATGTAAGTAGTTCCACTGATGTCTAAAAAGGACATGAGCTCATGGAGTGACATGTGCCTTCTCCATGTGCCAGGAGACCACAAGGTGTGGCTCTTCTGGACACAGAGACAAATCTCTGTCCCACAGAACTTGCAGTTTTATTGGACAGCAGTAAGAAAAGACAGGAGGGAAATGAGATCCTAAAAGGTAAAAGACACATCTGGTTAACAGACAAGCCACCAGCATTGCAGTGAAGCAAGAATGAGTGTTCAAGTGCTACCAGTCTGAGCTGAAAGTAGGTGGCTTTGGATTTGTCCTGCTAGAGTTCATCAGCTGCTCTCTGCACCATGGAGTGCACCAGCTACCTACTGTATATGGCAACAACCCCAGACCCACTCAGCCAAAACCCTGAAGCACATGTGCTGCTGCTGTGCAGCCCTGTGCTCTGGAGAGAGTGAGGGAAGATTTACATGGCAAGGCAGACAGAGATTTTTGATAGAGGTGCCCTTTCTTCATTGCCTGGGAAGTGATAACAAGCACTTTCCCCTTCCCTTCAGGAATTCGGTTTTTCCTCAGTGAAGCACTCATGGCATCCTGTTTGTTTAGAACAGATTGGAAAAGTGCAAGCTCCATGTCTTCCCCTGGGAGGCATGGCTGTGGTGGGGGGTACTGAACAGATCTCAAGGCACTGAAGGACAGCCTGACCTTCAGAGCCAACTGTGGAGCTGCAAGGGGGCCCAAGGTCCTGTGGTAGGGGGGAGAGTGGGACTGGGGGGAAAAGAACCACAGAGATATTAAATGGATTTTGCTGGGGGTCAGGTTATGGCCTGGTTAACATCCTCATTGCTGCTGCAGTGAAAATGTATTTGGTTCGTATCCTCTGGCAGAGGATGCTTTCAGTAACAAAGTTTATTGATTGTTTATCTATTTAAAGAACATTCTTTTGTGGACAAAGCTGAGCAAGAAATGCCCTCATGAAATCAGTGAATTAACACAGTGGCTGGGTTTTGAGAAGGATTAAGGCTGCAGTAGTGCTGAAGGTGTTTGTACAGCACTTGGCAGCACGTGGTGTATCCGGGTGTGTGACTGGTGTTCCTAGGGAGTGCTGGAGTCACGCAGCACAAAATGCACCATCTCAACTGGTTTCAGTGAGCCAGAGGTGCTGGTGCTGTGCTGGAAGGCAGCTGGAAAGGGAAAACGGGCTGTGCTGGTTTGGGAAGTATCACTGTGCTGAGATCATGAAGGCTCTGCTTTGCCAACACCACCTTAGGCAGGTGGGTGAGAGGAACATCCCCGCTTCAGCTCCAGCCATGGGTTTCAGGCTCTGATGCCCAACCTCTGTCTCAGGGGTTTCTGTGCACCCCCAGAGGGGCTCACCCACCGCCTCCCCTGTTTGTGGGTAGCAGTTTGGAGGGGTTCCCACAGCCAAGGCTCCGTACCTGGGGCTGGAGCACAGCTCCTTAAGGCAGGGGAAGGTGTGGATGGTTCGGCGCCGCTCTCTCTTCTCCCTCCGGATGCGGAGCTGCTCCAAGCTCTGCATTTCCTCCACCTGCTTCTGCAGCTCCTCCACCTGGTTCTGCAGCCCCTCGATTGTTTCTGTCAAGCTGCAGAGAGAGGAGGGAGCACAGGTGAGGAGTCAGGTGCTACAGGTTCCTAAAAGATGTTTTTTTCCTGTAGAGAAATCCCGTGTGGGGAAGGTGCTTCCAGTTTCTAGTGTGTGCCCTGGGATCACAATAGCACTTCTTTTTGTTGGTCTTTCTCTGTGTGGTCACTCTTGAATGGAGTTGGTTATAAAAAAGGGACAGGGGGATTGATTTGAGTCCTTCTGTCCTCAAATCAGTTGGCTAAAGAGTCACCTCTGGGACATAAGCACTCTCCTGGAACATCTCTGCCCTTAAAACAAGCATCTATTCCTTTTGCTTATCTTGTAGAGAAACACAGAGACGGGGCAGAGATTTTGTTTTGTTCTGTCTGCAGGTAGTTTGTAAAACACTCTGCTCAGAAATTCCTTCTCCACACAGTTGTTTGCAAATGATGCTGCATTACAAGGACATGGCTTAGGCTCTTGTTTCTAGGGATGACCTTGATCATGGGCATGTTTTAGGAAAGAAATATTATTGATAAACTGGTGTTTCAGCATCGACTAGCCAGGGTTTCATGAGTTGCTGGATCTGTGCCTGGTGTTTCTTCAGGGCTGTGTGCTGGGGTTCTCCCTGACAGGCTTATGTGCCTTTTCTCCAAGGAAAAGCATCTAAGGAGAGGCTGCTGTGCCTCTCTCCAGGTAGCTTCAGACACTCCTTTATCCAGCTCTCATCCCAGGGATGTTTGTGCTGTGGCTGACCCCTGCTAACCAGCAATACTGCAACATGCTCGTGTTCTAAACAGCTGCAAAAGTGGGCTGACACAAAACAGAAATGGCTCAAATAGCAATGACAGGCTGCACTTTGGGGCAGGGGAATGAAGATGAGATGAAGGCTCTTGGATCTTGAAGATCCAGGGGAGGCTGTACCACTGGATCTTCTGTTGGGAAGTCTTGCTTTCCAGCACGAGCTTCTGATTAGCCAGCTCCAGGTCCCGCGCTGTCAGGTCCAGCTGCTCATAGACTTTTGCATGCTGTTCATTCATCTGCCGCAGCATCTCCAGTTGCTTGGTCAAGTACTGCAAGGAAAAGTGAACCATGAGCACTCCACATCCAAAACCCATGTTTTTTTCACAAGCAGAAATTCCTACAGCCTTTGCTTCCCCTGACAATGTGTTCTGTGGCTCTGCCTGGTTGAAGCCTCTTCCACAGATGAAATATTCATCCCCCAGTCCACTGTAAATATTTTTGTGTCTAAAATACGATTGAACTTCCCCTGCCCTCTGTGAAGGGCACTAACATCTATCTGTCTATTCAGCTGCTTTTTTATTCCCAGTACCAAAGAAAGTTGATATCCCTGGGACTGAAAGTTGATTGAAATTGGCCAGTTGGTTACCGGATCATCTGACAGATCGATGGTAGAAGCTGGGTTTCCTTGGGAATTCAGGCTAAAACTCTGAGTCCGTGAAATATGAGGAGACCTGTGGTTTCTGTGGATTTGCACACCCTTTTCTGTAAGTTTGCCGTTGCAAAATCTTATCCTCAGAAGACTAGGACATAAGACTACTCAGGTGCTCAATCTCAGCTGGGGCCAGCTTCCAGATCCTATGGTGGATGTGCTTCTGACTGGCTACTGGAGGGGGGATGGCTAAATCCATCCACTAGTTCCCTCAAACATCAGCTGTCTGATCCCTGCGGCATCATGTGCTGCTCTTGTGAACTGGCAGCCCTCTGCCCTGTGTCCTCTTAAATCAGGGAGTGTCCAATCTTTTTTAACTCACAGATCCCTAGAAGGTTTCCAGGGGATGAAAACCCTCCCAGGCGCAGCAGGTTTAAGCCTCTAAGATCAGTTCTGTGAGCTCTTAGAAATACTGCCATGACCCCACAGGATGCTTGAAATGGGGGTTTAGATTGCAGCTCTTGGAGAAAGAGCTATTTTATGCTTCTGACAAAGGGGGCTGTGTTGTGGGGGTGCCAAGGGGCCAGCTGGGAACAAACACGATTCTGAATCTCTGAGATCAAGGGAAAGCTGCAGCAGAGCAGAGAGAAATGAGTGTGAAGGCTGACGCAGGGGAAGGCCAAACGTGACCCAAATGCAGTCTGATGCCAAAATCTAGTGCCAAAATCCGGTGTGCACATCTGGGCAGGGAGTGAGAATGTGAGAAAAGGGAAAATGCCAGTTAATAGGGGAACGAGACCCTCTCCAGGGCTGGGATGAGCTTTAATCCATCAACAGACTTTAAAACTCAAACGGACTTCAATCCATCCTGCTTCAGGCACTTACAGAAGATACTTCAACTTCCATGCCCCACAGCACATCCCTGCCTTTCTGCTGGCATCTGAGCTGTTGGCACTGGTGGAAGTGCCCCTTTCTCACCTTGGTCCTTAGGTGACAGTGGTGGCCAAGCAGCCCCTGTCCCCACTCCTGTCCTGACTGTGTCCCTACCTCAATCTCCTGCACTTGCTCCTCATTCGTGGCATACATCTGCTGCAGGGAGTCCTCCAGCTCTTTGTTTCGCTCCAGCAGTGTCTTCCCCAGCTCTGCAGCCAAGTGCAAGTCTGAAAAGCAGAGAGACAAAGCTGCTGTAGTTCCTAAAGCTCCATGGCTGGGTGTGGTGGGATCTCCCCCCACCCCAAAAGATGACCCCACACCAGCAGCACATTTTTCATGGCACTGGTTTTACTGGCATGTTTTGACCTGGAGGCATACTCACAGAACATACAGGATCTGGCCTCTTGTCTTGCTGGGCTGCAGGAGCAAGGGGAGGCCAAACTCAGGACTCTGCCAGCTCCTCCATGCAATGACAATTTGGTGCTTTGCTGGCTGCAAAACCCTCCTGCATTCCCTGCACACTGTAACCAGGATCAGCCCGGGATCTGTGCTGTGGCAGGTGCTCAGCACCTCCATCCCTTATCACTGAGAAGGGCTCAGCACCCATCAGAATGGAGCAAAGAGTTGGTAAAGCCCTGCAGGGCCTTGGGGATGCTCTCTAAATTACATTATTATCTCTAACGAAGGGAGTGCCTTGCCTTCCCTGTCAGCCTCCATCCATCACCCACTAATAGACTGACAGGAGTAATAAAACCCCGCGTGGCCCGAGGGGGCTGGAGGCACCTCCCAGATGCGCTTCCCGGGCAGCGCTGCAGCGGCCGAATCCAAGGCTCCTTCCTTGAGGCAGCTCCAGGGAAAGGACAAACCACTTTGTGTTCACTCTCTGCCACCTCTAAATGCCCTTAGGGAGCTACTGAAATATTGGACTTCAGGAGAAATGCGGGGAAACGTAGATGTTGACAGTTTAAAATGCTGGTTTTGCTGCTGGGAAAAGAAAAAGCCTCCAGGCCCTGTGATTCCTGTGTTGGCCAAAGCTTGAGCGCACAGGTGATGCTGTTTGTGAGGCTGGGACAGCACAGTTGGCTCTGAGAACAGCCCTTTGCTTTCACAGGAATTGGTTGTCTTCTTAAAACCTAACTATGAGCAGGTGGGTTTCATTTTTCTTGGTGCTTCTAGAGGTAACAGCTCTTAGGATGGCAGAGTGAAAATCTGACCGTAATCCTTCCAAAAGTCAAGGAAACAGGTCCTGGTGTGCATTATTGCTCTTTCTTTCTGTGGTGTGGTTATCATGCAGCTGTAGGTAATTAAGGAGTGACAATCCTGCAGGGTGTGAGGGGACCTGAGTCTCCTGCCCTGGCATTTTCTTAGCCTGTTGTAATGCTCCCCTCTAGTCTGCATCTAATGATGTGTTTTGAAAAGGCTTTGCCGGGGCTGAGAGTAGCTATAATTTTCTTCAGTGGTTCACTTGGCCATGCAGTTAATTGGAAAGAGGGATAGATACTTGGTCACTAAGACAAGAAGAAGGGGAACCAGGAGTCCTGGGATGTATTCTGAGCCTGGGAAAGCCCTGACCTCTCACACATCACAAGATGAGGCCTCATGATGACCTTGGACGTGAGTGCTTGCCAGGGGGTGAGCTACAGTGCTGTCAGTGCCTGGGATGGGGCTTTCCTGATTGATAATGCTGTGCTGTGAGATATGCTGGTATGTTACTAGTTTGTGTATTGCCCGTGTTCCTTTCTGCTGGCTCCCAGATGTGGTGCTGCCAACAGCTGCTCAGTATGTCCTCGAATCTCCCCTTTCCATGGGAATGTGCTCTCCAGCTGTGCCCTGCATTGCAGGGTGTTATTATTAAAAGGGCTGTGACCTTTTTAATTATAATCCTCTTCATTGCACAGTGACCCAGTCTGAGAGCTGCAGTCACAGCTCTCCCTGCAATCAAGTTATTGGCACATTTCCCCATGGACAGACTTCTTGCACCTATTTGGTTTTATCCAAGCACCAAATTTCCCTAGTTTATAAAGTGCCCTTGGGAGATCCGAGTGTTTGCTACACCAGCTGGGGCTGGGGGAACAGCCAGATGCCAGCAGAGATGAAGGATAATTTGTGCCTTGAAGCTGCTTGGGGCTGTGTTTAATGTCAGCACTACCTTGCCAGAGCCAGTGTTGTTGCTGGAGAGTGGCACCTTGGCAATCACATCCCGGGCAGCAAGCTGGGCCCCGATGTGGAGGTGTTCAGTGAGAGGGCTCCATGCTGTGCTCCAGGTAATGAGTCGTGTGTCCCTGTCCCTGTGGATTACACCAGTGCTCTCCCACCATATGGCATCCAATTTAATCAGCAGGGGTTGAGTTAAGTGGATTAGGCAGTGCAAGATCCTGCACTGTAATTTAAAGGGCTCTGTCAGCAATAATTCAATGCGGGGAATGGGCAGCGTTTGGGGATGAGTGGGAAAGAACGGGGCTGGGCTCTGAGGAGGAAACTGAATCTTTGTTTCCATTTTGAGCATAAGGGCCTGGGAGACTCCAGGCTTGAAGGACATGGGGGAATTGGTTCTTTTAGTGTCTTTTAACTGCCTCAGCCATTGTCACACACACTCCCTCGCTCTCTGCCTGCCAGCCAAAGCATCCTTGGTAATCCTGTCTTATCCACCCCCTTGTGCCTGAGTCTTCTTCCCCACCTGTTGGTCCCCCCAGGTTGTGGGGCTGGGGGGAGGGAAGGATGCTGTGGAAGTGCTTTAATGTCATCTTTAGACCAGATCCCTCTTGATCTTTGTACTAATTGTGGCTCTGCATGGGCTGAGGGAGCACACAGCTCCTCTCCACAGAGACCTTGGAAACCTGAGGCTGAATGTGAAATTTCACCAAGTTGTTTGGGGGAGAAAAAGAACTGTTTAGGAATTCAGGAATTCTTTCTACATAGTACTATGGTTTTCCCACAATTTTTTGTATTCCTCTTTGCTTCTCCACTGTCAGATCAGCCAGCCAGTGCTGGCTGAAGGACTTGCCCTAATTTAGCAGATATGCTGATGCCTCCCTTACCCCTCCCCTCTGGATGCAGGAGGAGAAATAAAGCGTTGTGTGTCCGCTCAGTGTGCCCCCTCCCTCCACATCCTGCCTGTGCTGAAGGCACCACTGTGAAATGGCCAATGTTCAACTTCAAAAATGGGGTCTTGATGCTGCCAGATCCTATCAGGAGAGAACTAAGGATGCAAACTGTCCCAGGCAGCACCAGCCTGGCACCCTCTGGCTCCCTGTGCTGCAAGCACTGACGTGACCCTTCTAATTAACACCAGCCAAGGAGACACGCTGTGTCCCCAAACAAAGGGCAGTGCCTGTGGAGCAGGGGAGGGAGGGATGGAGGCTGCATTTCTCTGAAAGCTTCCATGGGAAAGGCCTCTGAGCAAGGAGGGTGGGGATGAGAAGAGAGACCATATGGTGGGAAGGGAGCGGGAGCAGAATCCAAGCAGTTCTTGGTACAGGGGAGCAGGGCTAGGCAGAAGATCAAGGAGGCACCATCCTGGAGCTGCAGAGATCAGCAGCAGCAGCAGCCCAGCAATAATTCTGCTACCTCTGTGCCACTGAGGAAACTTGAAAAAACCCCATCCTGATCCAAAAGCTGTAGTAGGTTGCCTTTGATGGAAAGAGGCTGAGGGACAAACTGCAGGCTATTCCCTCATGGCAGCATCCTGTGGCAGTGCTGGCACAGGCAGATGTTACCTACATGGGGCTGCAGCAGAGCTGGATGCTTCCCCAGCCTTGCAACGAGGCTCAAAGAGGATTTGGAGCTGTTTCTGCCTTCCCAATGCTGGCCTGCATCTGTTTGAGCAGAGCACTCTGCCACAGCCCTTTGGAAGGGTTTCTTCCCTCCAGCATCTCCTGATTGTGACTTTGGGAGAGCATAAGCCTGGTGCTGGGCAGGTTTTGGCTGCTCTCGGCATGATGATGGTCCGGTAGCTGTTCAGATGCTCCTCACAGATGCAGCTTTCTGGAGGAAGGTACCATCTGGTGCAGCTGCTTTGGACTTTCCTCTGTCATCTCTCTTGCACCGAGGGATTCTCATGTTTAGCCTGTGAGAGAACACACTGCGGATGCTGCACTTGGCTCCTCACCTTTAATAAACCAGCTCTGTCCCTGTCCTGCAAAGCCAGCAGCTTGCAGGGGGCACAGAAGTCCTTTGCTGTGTGGTGCATATGAGCAAGGGCTTATGGATTTGCAGGTCCTTTTCAGCTGAGCCTGGATAAAGGAATTACTTGTGGCCCCTTCCTAAATGTGGAAAGGGCTGCTCCTGTCCTGTGCTGCACATGATTAATGCATCTACTGAAGAGCAGGGAGGAGGGTGGGGAGGTCTCTGGAGGAAGCTCAGGGTGCTCGTGAGCTGATGGATGGGGTACATTGAGAGTTAAGAATTGTTGTTTAATGCTGTTGATGTTTAATTTAATGGCATTTGCTGTCTGCTTCATTACACATCGGTACTTAAAGTCCAGGGTGGGTGCAATTATTCCTTTCAAAGTCTAAATGAATGATGCTATGCTGGTTTACCCCGGGATAGGGTATACTTGCTACTCATTTATTTTTCTTCATAGTTGCAAGGGATTGTACTGTCTGGGTATAATACAATGAAGAACAGCTTTTGCATATCACTTACTGCTGCTCCATGGCAGGTGATGGAAGCAATCTCTGTACTTGGTCTGTATAAGGCATTGCAATGGAACTTGCTGGGGTGCAGGGAAGCAAATGCCATCTGGCAGCATCTCAAAAACAACCTGAAAAAGCCTTTCCAACATGCCCATTCCACAAAGATAGTGTTTCCCAAGGCCAGCCAGAGCTTCCGGAGAGTCACCAGTCTTACTGCTGAGATGTGGATTCCCTATCGCTTCTACACTGGCGTAACTCAGACATTGCTGCTCAGTTCAGCTTTGCACTTGGTGTTCTGTGTGTTTTTTGGGAGGATCTGCTATTTTGGTGTAGTGGGGCATTCCATGAAGGCAGGGCTTGCTTTGTAAAACAGCCCCAATGAAGCAGATGGGGGAAAGCCTCTGTTAGGGCTGGGTAAGAGCAAACAGGGTGCCTAAGCCCCTGGCAGCACAGCTGCATCCTCCTCTTCCTTCTCCTCCTTTCAAACCATGGCTCTCGCTGGGCTGAGCTGATGTTGGTCAGACTGGCATTTTTGTTACCCTAATGAGATTTGCTGGATTTCCTGCTTGATTTTTTCCTTCCTTTTCTTTCTCTTGTTCAATCTGTTATGTGCTCCTGTGCTGCCTTTGGCTGTGCAAGTGTCCCTGGTGGAGGGGGCTCAGGTGGTGGCAGAGGGGTGTTTGGCAGGGGGTCAAGGCAAGCCCAGTGCACTGAGAACAGCTCCTTCCATGCTATCTTGAGCCGCCTGGGCAAAAGTGGCACCACCAAGGATTGGAAATCCCTGACAAGGGGCTTAGGGACACACTGTCTGTACTGTGCTGTGCTGCAGAGAAGTCCTCCAGCTCTCTCAGTCCCTGCTGCTCCCTTCCTTGCCTTCTATATTTTTCAGTTCTATTCAGTATTTCCTCTATCAGCTCTCCTTTATTCTTCTCAGATGCTCACCTGACTTTTTAGATATAATTTATGCCTCTTCTTTGTTCCCTCTTATCATCCCGCACTTCAAATTCTCCCCTATACATTACTGCTTGAGACCCAGGATGGTCACCTCTGCTTATGAGCTGTGTCTCTACAAACACACACAGAGCAGCCCCATCCCTGTGCCCACAGCAATTGCTGTGCCTTTTGCCAAGTTGTTAGAGCATGAGGACACAGAGGATGTTATTAGACCATGGCTGAGGCCCCATTTGCATCTTTTTCTGCTGTTCTCTTATCTAAACAGCCTTAGTGCCTGTGTTTGCCTTATAGGCTAAAATAGTTTGAGAGAGCTTGGTGACTGGTGGCTCCGAGGCTCTGATAATGCATCTGGATCACCCTAAATGAATATATACAAGTGGGGCTATTGAAGAGAAGGAGTGAAGAAAGAGGAGGGAGAAAGGCAGCCAGAGCTTTCCTGCGTGTGCTCCTCCCCCGGGCAGCAAATCTCCAACTAATTAATTATGTTGGGTTGCAGAAAACCGTGAATAAAGGCTTCTACTCTTTTAAAGCTAAAGACACAGGCATGTGGATGGCTGCCATGCAGCAGAACTCCTCTCCCCTGTGTGTTTTGGGGGCAGGAGGTTGTAAGTGACCCAGGATGGACAAGGAGGATGAGCACCAGGGTGCTCAGCACAGTGCTGAGCCCCGAGCAAAGGCGCCCTGTGAAGGACAGGTCACTGTGCTCACGTGGCAGGGGATGGTGCCCACAGCGCTGGGCTGCCACAACTGTGTCAGTTCTCCTGCCCTGCTCCTGCTCACACAACACATTCCCCTACTCTGAGCCATTCCCAGCCAACTTGGATGCCCTTGCTTCCCTCTTGCTAGGGAGAGGCAGGTGTTACCACCGATACTGAGTGATTTGGATACTTGGGGAGCAACCATTCCAGCACAACTGTCACTCTGCAGCTGTAGCAGCCCCCAAGACCCCTGCAAGCACTGCCACTGCTGGTTACTTCTGTCTGCTACCTCTTATGTCCAGAGGCATATAGGTACAGAGACCTTTCTTCCACGTGTTACAGCTAAATGCAGAAACAGCTTGACCCTCTGCAGCAACGCCAAAAACCTGCCCACCTCTTCTCTGGCAGCCCTTTTTCTGGACTTTGAAGAAAAGTGTATCATCTTGCAGGGTGCTGCCCCACTTCTGCTCCCTTCCCATCATCTGCTGGGGAGTTTAGGAAGACCTGTTCCTCCAGGGGCTCAGCTCACAGCCCAGCTGCCTTGTGCCTGGCTATTGACACGGGCTGGAGATGCTGCCCATGTGGCAAGAGATCCTGACCTCAGATGAGTCAGATGATCCTGACCTCAGTGCTGTTTGTGCAGCTGCACAGGAAGAGCACAGGGCTGTAACCTCCCTGTCTGAGTTTGCAGGGAAAAGGGAGTGAAGAAATACTTGATGTACTCTCAAAATGATGTTATGTCCACCACTAGTCCTGAGCAGGATGCAGAGCAATACTTCTTTTGGGGGCTGAACACCAAAACCAGTGTCCCTGACAGAGTTCTGCTTGCAAAGACTGATGCTCGTGGGGTGTGCTGTGCTGTGCTGCTCCTCGCTCTGCCTCCTCCTGCAGACACCAGTGCTTGGCCACCACCTCCCAGTTCAGGTGCCTTCCCAGGACTCAACACTTCCTTGTGGACCAACAAAACTTGGAGGATGGCATGATCACGTCCTTGCTCCAACTGCTGGTGCTGCAGCCGCATATTTGGAAGAGGCCAGCATGGACCTGGATATTACACACTTGAAGGTCTGAGTTCTTCAGAGAGGAGGCAAATTAACTGAGCAGGGCCAGGGCAGCTGCACAACACATGGGATAGACTACAGTGACTTCCCAGAAAGCTGCAGAGGAACAGTCTGTTTTAACCATTAGAACAGTCACTCTCTGCAGAGATGGTTTATAACTGTTTGTTAAATACACATGGAAAAAAACAAAAAACAAACTGTAACATAAAATCCCTTTGAAATTCCCAGCTGTGCAAAAAGCAGCAGTTGTGTAACATCTGGTCTCCTTCCTTTGGGATATTTTGTATTGGAGATTTTTTCTTAAGTTCTTGGCCCACATACCACATACTGGTTTTGGGCAGATTAAGTAGAAGCTTTGGAAACCCTGCAGGTGTGTTTAATGTGGGCATACAGATCTGTTTGAGCGAGATGAGGTGGGAATTTAGCACTGTGCTGCTCTGGGAAAGCCTTTTGGGAGAGGAGACAGACTGTGTGAGTGCAGGAGTGAGCGAGCAGTGTGTTATCCTGAGTGCTGGCACTGCTTTTAGCAGGAGCAGGATGGGATCCTGGTGCTGTCACTGCTCTAGGTAGTTCTTGCCTGACACACTGAGTCAGTGCATCTGCCCTGTCACTAGCCAGCACTGGCTGGTACAGGAGCAAAGAAAGAGGATTGGAAAATGCTGGGGTGGGGAGACAGGCTCCACGTGCAGGGTGTTAGTAGCCGGTGCCTTGGCTCCCCGTCCCTCAGGCTCAGAGCCGCTGGGGGAAAACGTCCTTCAGGATTCAGACCATAAATCCTTTGTGCATGGCCTTGCCAAGGAGAATTGCCACTGTTAGCTGATTGTTTCAGGATGGGAGATACGGAAAACTCTGGTTTTTGTTTGTTAGTGGGTTTTGGGCTTGTTTTTGGGTTTTGTTTGTTTGTTTGTTTTTTCAGTTGGGTTTTTTTTTGTTTGTTTCCCTTCTTCCTTTCCAGCAGTTCCTCTAATTCTGCTCCCTCCTACAGCTGGAACTATGTACCTGGGCTCAGCAGATGTGGAGAGGAGCTTCTGGTCTCTCACTAAAAGTTGCTGTGTGGGGCTTTCTTGTGCCCCTTTTTCTTGCTGCCTTCATGTGACAGGGGAATTTTCACTCTAGGAAAATACATCTATATATATTTCTTTTCCCCCCCATATTTGGAGTCTTTCATCACTTCCTTAGACTAACCTGTCATCTTATTTCTTTGTCTCCTGTGACTTTTCTAGTCCCTCTTGTCATTCCTAAGCAGCTCAGCAATTAGTCACTGAAAACTTTCCACTTCCATAAGCTACCTGCTGTACTGTACTGCTAAATAAGTATGTGGCTCAGCTACTGCAGGCAAAGCTCTGTCCTTCTGGCTTGCCTCTGGGGAGGGAGGGAGGGTAGATAACTGCTGTGCTCCTGGAGGACAGGTAAGGTGTGTGCCTTTTCCCTGGACTGCTGGGATAACGGCCTCACGAGGGGCAGAATATAGAGTTTCACCAGCTCCCCCATGCAGTGAATGCTTTGGGCAAGCTGATAATGGATTGCAGTGCTCTGGACCACCTGAGTGGTGCAGGTATGGGTGCTAGTGGGTACCAGCATGGATCCCCTGGGCTCACCTCAGTGCCAGGATCTGGTTGCTGGAGCACTGGTGACCCTGTGTCTTTACACGCATGAGTTGGGAGTGGTGCAAGCTCAGCACCTTGTGTCATTTTCCTTCTTAGTACTCAAGCAAAATGCTTGGCAAGAGGAGGAGGAATTAAAAAAGATCCTTAAATCTGGAGACCTTTAGAGGTTACAGCCGTAACGTCCTAAGCCTGCATTGCAGATGGTTTGGCCCAAACGTTTCTGTGGCTGCCCAGGAGGACAATTGGTCTTGCAGTGGCGATGAGGCGATGTGCTGGTTCTTGCACTCCCTCTGGTCCTGCTGCCTATCTCAGAGCAGCGAGAGGCTGTTTTTTGACATGGGAGGAATCATCCCACACTTACAGAATCCTAGAATATGCTGAGTTGGAAGGGACCCATCAGGATCATCAGGTCCAACTCCTGGCCCCGTGCAGGACACCCAAGAAACCCCCATGTGCCTTAGGCTATGACTAGGTCCAGGGGTCAGAAGGGTGGCTTTGAGAGGCCTCCTCTTGGGTTGCACTCTGCTCTGAGACCTGAATGCTGGCAGGAGGATAGGGAGGCTGGGAAGATCAGGGAATGCAGTGGGATGACTGCAAGGAGGATTCATCTTATGAAATTGCTGTGGGGGGATGATGGCTGGAAATGGCTGGCAGAACTGCTGGGTCTGTTTGGATCCAGATGCAATTGAGTTGGCACACAGCCCTCCCAAACACAAATGCTCCTGATGAACAGGAAAGGTGCCCCCACTTATCTGCAGCTCAGACTCTCTAATTTTAGCTCATTCATTCTCTTGGGGTCTGGCTGCACGTAGGCTCTGTGCACAGGATGTGATGCAACGGTAGCCACATCATCAGTTCACAGTGGCTGGAAAAAGATTCACCAGAATTTTATCCTGGTTTTAACACGTAGAGGCACAGACTCCCCAGTCCATGGAAGGTGGCTGGACTAAAGCAGCACTGATATCTCTTCATGCTTACAAAGCAATAAGCTAAGTCATGGTATGAGGGAATTGCAGCTCCATTTTTACCACTTTTTTCAAATCAAAAAGCCTTCCCAGAGGGAACATCATTGCAAAGGAAGCCTCACAGGACACCAGTGCTGTTACCATGTTATGGCTGAGGGTCCTGGCCAGGACTTGAGTCTCTGCTTCTATGTGCTAAGGCATCTTGGTACAATGCCTTGAGCCACAGTGTGTTACAGTGTGCAGGAAACTGGTAAAAGCATCTGAAAGGCACTGGCTTAATGTGAACAAGGCTGGAAGGGCCTCGAGGCTGGGGACCAGATCTTGCTGCTTCCAAAGCATGTGGTAGATGCACCCAGTTGCTGTGGACACTTCAGGCAAAAGAAAGAGTGATTGGGATTTATTATTTTGAAAAAAATAGTTACTTTGGCAAGGTGAAGCTCATGGTAGATGACAAAGAAAGTAACAGGTGCTTGGTGTGGAGCTGAAGGCATGATTTCCACTCTGGTGCTAAAATGGTTAATTAACATAATCATCACAGAGCTCTCAGTTAAGCCATCTGTTGCTTAGCAAACAGTTTTGGATGTAAATTTAATAAATATTTGATGATGCTGTGAAATAATGATAAAGGCCCAGCAACCAACTGGTTCACAGAAGAACCTTCTCTGCTCTCCTAGCTTGGACTGTTTCTTGTTTCTCCCACCCCTTGTTCCTAAGGAATGGTCTTTAAGCCTCTGCTTTTGTCCTCTGCCCTCCTGGTGCTGCTGCCAGGCGTGGGTTTCTGTGCGACCCTGGGCTCTTGGCATGCCAGTCCTCTTAGTAACGCCTCTAATCGTGCCACGCTGGATGTCTTGTGCAGTGCTTCCAACCCCCATTCCCAAACCAACAGCTCCATGGCTGTGCCGCCACCAAAGACCTCTGGGTGTCATGCAAAGGCACAGTGTATGTGGACAAAGTCTGGCACTGTCCTTTGTGATGCTTTGTGCATCATGCAAATTAATTACAGTTGTAATTACCCTGTAGGACCTTTCCATTTGGCTGATTCCAGTTAAAGCCTTCCTGCATCTCTCCTTGAGTTTGTGCAAGCCTGTGCAGCCCCTGTTTACATACAGGAGACTGCAAACCCACAGCTGGGCTTTGTTTCGGGTGTATGTTTTCCTCCAGTTCTGTATGTGCTCAAAACCCAGCATCAATCCATCATCTGGAGACAGTCATTCTGTTTTTAGGCTGCTGGGACAGAGCTGGGAACCTGGCCTGCAGTGGGAAGGTGCTTTTCTTGTTGTGAGCCAGTTGTACAGTGCCAGTGCTGACTCATGAACCTGACACCAGGGACAATGTTAGGCTAAAAATCAATTGTTCAACATTGTTCAACACTCCCTATAATCATCCCTAGTTCTGCTGTTCCTCAGCCTGCATCTCATCCCTGGACCAGAGCCCAGGCCCCTTGTGAGCCATGGGAAGATGTCACCCAGAAATGTGAATTTCTGAGCATTCAAAGGCTGCACTGTTTATCCAGCTGATAGCTTCATCTCTGTGCTCTTGGCTTTGTTTGAGTGTTGTGTTTCAAAGAACAGGGCTCAGTATCCCACTACTTCCTGTTAATTGAGAAACTGAGGTTAACTCCCAGCTGTGACAACCCCTGGGGGGCTGGTTATCATTCCTTGCTGGGCCCCTGTCCTGCAGCTGAAGTTGTATAAACTTCAAATCATGACATAATGTACTGGAGTGATGGTGGGCTGAGGCACTGCAGCTGGACTGCACATCCCTGCTGACAGTCAGCTGGGATAAGCAAATATAAAACTGTACCTATAGCGCAACGGAGGGGAACCGTGTTCTGGTAGCAATGTTTTTTTGCTATGCATTGGCAAATCAGTTCTGTTCATTCCTGGGCCACTGGCCTGAAATGGGACTTCTTCCAGTTATTTACTTACTGCGTGTTGACTCAAAATATTAAGATAAGAAAAATAAAATAAAGCCCCAAATACTCACAGGCACCAACTGTCCAGTGTTAGGATAAACATTCCATTGAACTAGGTACAGTTACTTCAAAGCAAACTACAGAAGTGAACGTTAGCCTAACAAGGCTTCTTTTGCTGTTTGAAACTTGGCTTTGATTTTTTTTCTTTTTCTCCCATATTTCTCCTGGTTTTATGGCTGATTGGAAAAATCTCCAGAAGTAATTAGGTGACTAAGAAGCTGAAGATCCCTTTGGATTTGGGCTTGGACAGCAAAAGCTTTTGAGAGAAACTTTCAGCATCTTTAGCAATACATTATTTCCCATGTATTAATTTCTAACTAATGTGCCTGGTAACTCTACCTTGGACTATTCTGAAATAAAGCATTGGCTTTAAACTTTTCTCAGCCAGGACAGTGGTTTGGAGCAGCAGAGCCGAGATTTGCTGCTGCAGAATGAGGCGCTGGATTTGCCAACCAAATAGCAGTCCAGAGAGAAGGTATTCCACCCTCCCGTTCCAGGGGTTTGCCCTTTTTATTGCCCGCGCATCCCCTGACCCACCATCCCTGGCAGCTTGCGGCGTGCTTCCATCCTTACCCTGCTCCAGGTCCTGCTGGTCGTACCAGGGCTCCTCTTCCTCGCTCTGAAACTCCTCCATCCTGTCGGCGCCCAGCATTTAGCACCAGCGGCCCGGGGAGACGCGCAGCATTCGCCGAATGGGGGCCCGGCGGCTCCGAACCGCGGAGCGGGATGGATGCGAGGATATGGGCAGGGATGCAGGCGGGGATGCGGCCTCGGTGCCCCGGCCGCGCCGGGAAGGAGGAGGTGGCACGACGTGGCAGCCGGTGCCTGGCCGCTGCCCCGGCTCTGCGTGCCCGGGGGGCGGCTTCCTCCTGCCTGCAAGGCCGGGGGGCGCTCCGGAGGGGGAGATGCAGCGGGGACGTGGCGGGGCGGGGGGCACGGCTTGCACAGGGCTGGGGGATGCACAAAGGAAGGAAGAGGGCCCGGCGCAGCCAGGCAGATCCTCGCTCCGCAGCTCGGTGGGGACCTCTAGCATAGAAATGCTGCAAAGAAAACCGGCGAGAGGAAAGGGGGAGGCGAGGCGAGACCGGCCTCCTTCGCCTCCTTCTTCTCCGCCTCCGCCTCCTCCTCTCCGCCCAGCCCTGCCGCGGACAGCGGGGCGGGTGCGGGGCTGCGGGGAGCGGAACGTGGGGTGCCAGGGTGGGGCTCACCCGGGCTGCGAGAAAGGGGAGCTGTCCCGCAGTCCCCCTGCTGTGTCCCTCCCGGCTGGAAGGCCTGCCAGGAGCGGGGCTTGCGGTTGGAATGCCGTTTCCTAGCCTTGCCATGGGCTTCACAGTGACTTGGGGCAATTATGGGAACATCTCAGTGGGGGTTTCAGTGCCTTCTCTGCCTTACTGGGTTTATGTGGGCTGTTCTTCAAGAAGATCATCCATCCCCTCTTAGCTGGGGCTGCAAAAACGGACACACCATACAAACAGCCCCACAGCATTTCCTCAGTGTGGTGTCTTCCTCCAACCCTATGTTGTTGTGCACTCTGATGGGAAATCAGTGTCTCTGATGTGGGTTCCTCTTTCATTTTTCTTATCTTTGTGAAGGATGGAATGAACTTAAAATTTAGGGAAATCAGGATTTATAGACTTTGTGGAGGAAATGTGTCTGTTACGTATAAGTAAATTCAGAAAAAAAACTTGGGATTTTGGTGCTTGCTTTCCACGTTAATGGAATAAGGGTTAGGGATGGTAGTCTTTCTCCTAACTGGAGTTTGGCCGGAGGGAATCCTTTCATGCTTGTAAGCCCCGGAATCTATCGGAGATTCTAAGATCCAAATCAACTTCTGTGACAGTAACAGTGGGTTTAGATAATGTGGTTTTTTGTTGGTGGTGGTGGGTTGTTTTTTGGTTGTTGTTTTGTTTTCCTTCTGTGTGATGGAACTCTGCAGATTTATATTTGATTGCATTACCTTGCAGTGGTGCCTACAGAATAGGCTATATAAAGTGTCTACGCAAGAGCAGCAGACTGTGCATCCAGAAAAGATGGGATGTGTGTCAGAAAACTCTATCCAATCCAGCAGTGACAGGCAGCTGGGTGCCCCTGGATGATTAAAGCAAGGGCTAGTACTCAGCTCTTGTGTACAGCAGCAGAGGAAGGGGATAAAGATGGGAATAAGAGAGGAATTATAGATTATATTCCTCTCCCCTTTTCTCCTCATAGACCTCTCCATTACATATACACATTCTGAAAATTCAGTGGCTGCCTGGGAAGTCATCTGCTTTAATACAGTCACAGACCAGAATCAAGGAGTCTCTAACTTGGCATTTATAACTCAGTAAACATAATCAAGCACTTCTGGCGTATCTAGGAGAAAGCCATCTCAAGGTCTTAGATCTTTTTCTAAACAATTTTAATACAGAAATGGGAAAATCTTAACTTCCTTGCACCTATTGAAGAATCGTGTGGACAGTGCCCGTAATGACATACTTCAACTTTTGGTCAGCCCTGAAGTGGTCAGGCAGTTGGACTGGAGTTCTTCTACTATTTGTGAGAAAAAATTGCTTTTGAAAAGTATTCTGTTTCTAACAATAAATTCTTATAATTTATCTGTATATTGCAGCCATATTGAGTACTTGGATGCAAAGCCCCAGGCTGTTTGGCAGCAAAAGCCAGATTACATGATTTTGTGAAAATATTTTTTCCTTTCACTTTTACCAGAATGTCTCAGATCTGTCACTGAATAGAACCAAACATCACTCCTGTGCAGGTTATATGCCAACAAATGAGAATTCCCACAGTCTGCCCCAGCTGGAGAGTCAGCACTCTGCTTTCTTTTGCAGAATGATTGGAATTACCTCACTTTTTCTGAAGAAAGGAGGTTTGCAGAGCTGAGCATGTGAAATGTAACTCAGGGACACCAAAAAGACCTGCTTGCAGTTCACAGAGCTGCTCGGAGCAGAACACTGCTTCAAAGGCAACACTGAATGCCCTCAAACAGCTGCTTTGAGGTGTTCAGTGAGTGCCAAATCCTGAATTCCCAGCACCCAGGGTTATAAAACATCCTCTCCTTGTGTGTGGGTGGAATTTCATTAGGGTTAATGGGCCATCGCATGCAATGAGCTCCTCATAAGGTGCTCGAAGAGGGACTGTGTTACAAGCATGCTTGTTCCTGGCTGCTTTCAACCCAGGGCTAGGGACAGACTAGAGCTGGCTGTTGTCCTGGCATCCTGCTTGCACCTCTGGACCATCTGGGCTTGGGACCAAGCTCTGAGAGTGGCCGTGGTGGCTTGACAGAGCTGTCACTGGGCTTGTGCCCGAGCCTGGCAAGGGAGCTTCAGGGGACAAAGGCTGCGGGCAGAGGAGTGGAAAAGGGGCAAGAAAAGGGGAGAAGCGGTGACATGGGAGCAAAGGAACTTGATGCAGGGATAAGGCAAAGGATGGAGCAGAAGAGAAGGGCTGTAAAGGAAAGCGCAGGGCAGAGAAGGCGGAGGGAACGTAGGCAGGAGGGGACAGCGAGGAAGGAGAAATGAGAAAAGCCGTGCTCTGCCGTGAGGGGAGATAAGGCAGGGTCTGCGGGGACCAAGGCCGTGGGGAGCAAAGTGTGGGAAGGAAGGGGCTGCGAGAAGGACGGCGAGAAGGAAAGGGTAAAGTGGCGGACGGATGACAGGCGGAGGTGGGAAAAGGGAGGAAGCGGCGGGGCGGGATGTAGGGATGGAGAGCTGGCGGAGGAGGAGCCACGGGCGGAGGGAGGGAGGGATGCGAGCGGAGGGGGTGGGTGCGGAGCGTGGGGCAGAGCCGGGACCGGCGAGCCCCGCTTTGACAGGAGGAGGGAGGGAGGCAGCGGGAGCAGCCGGCGCGGGGACGGGGATGGCGTCAGCTGCGGCCCGAGGAGCGGCGGCGTGAGGGGACAGCCCTGCCCGGCCCTGCCCGCAGCCGGGCCGCACCATGGGCAGCGCCGACTCCAAACTCAACTTCAGGAAGGCAGTGATCCAGCTCACCACCAAGACCCAGGTGAGGGCCGCCATCTCGGGCGGGGGGCGAGGGGGGCCGCGCCATCTCGGGAACCGCCGCCCTGATGAGCCCCTCACACCCAGCCCTGCCCGAGACACCCCCGGCGCTCCTGTGCGCGGTCCCCGAGCGGGTTCCTGCTGAGGGCCCGCAGGGCCGGGGCTACAGTCACGGCCGGCCCTGACCAGGCTCTTCCAGCGAGGCTGTACCCGAAGGCCGGGGGCCTGTGGGGCTCAGGGCAGGCTGCATCCATCACCGTGTCACCGGTCCGTGGAGGGGCACCGGCCAGTCGCCGGGGCAGCCGCCAGACCTGGCCGGGCCCTGTCACCGCCTCTGGTGACATCTTGTGCCTTGCTGAACAGCGTCTTGTGCTAACAGAGAAGACGCTGCTGTCGTAAGGGATGTCCACAGCTCCTAATGTATTCCGCATGCGGGTTTACATGACACGGTTTGCCACTGCTCCCTTTTCTGTATCCTTTCCCCCACCCCCGTGCATAATGGGTGGGGAACCTTGCCCTGTTTTTAGGTAATAGCTGATGGAAAGGGCTGTTGGGCAGCTGTGCTGTTTGCAGCAGAGGTTTCCATCTGTGACCTGTCAAATAATGCTTTATTTCGGCAGGCTGAGGTGGAGGAGGAGTTAAGTGAAAGTCAGAGCTGCATGAAGGGAGGGCTGCTGTCTAGGGGTCTAACATATGTTGTGCCTGTCCTGGGAGCTTGCTTAATTTTTATTTTAAGTGGAGTGGCCGGTAGCAGCAGCACACTGGCAGAAAATTAGTAGCCTGTCCTTCTGTCTAAGGAGCAGAGGGATTTTGCTCTATTGAGAAGTCACATCTTGGGTTCTTCTGAACTACAATGGAGAACAGCTGTTATGATCCACCTTTGGAAGTAAGGCAGTAACAGTTGCTAAGAAAACGTGGGGGTGGTGGCAGAAAGATAGTCAATGATGGGGAATGAATTCACAAGGAAAGGGTATGGATGCAAAGGGGTAAAGAGTGGTAGAAGAAAATCTGTGAAAACTCAAGAGACAGAGGCTGCTATTGGGTAAGGCTGGCTACTAGATGGGTAAGGCTGTGGAAGAGCCTGGAAAAACATGTTTATACTTTCTAAAGTAGTATCACATTTATCTGCATTGCTAAAGAATGGCTTTTGTGAATATATTCTTAAAAACCACTAGTTGTGAATGTAGGTATAGAGAGAAGTGGGGGAATTGATGTTTTAAGGAATTCTTCCAAAGTTTCCTCTGCATGCCAAATAGTTCAGAGTATCCTCAGTTTTGGGCTGTTCTTCCTTCATGGGGAAATGTGCTTAAAAAGTGAGACTGGGGGGCAGTAAACCAGGCCTATAGGGCTCTTCCCAGTCTGCTGTTCACAAAAAATCTTGTATGAGGCAATCCCTTGGATCAGCAGCCCAGGCGAGAGCGCTCCCCTCCCCTGGTTTATCGACCTGTGTAAGGGAAGAAGGTTTGCTGGGGCCCAGAATAAAAAGGAAGGAGCAAAAACTTCATTCTTGGCTGGAGTCATTTCATGTCTCTGTGATCTAGGTGAGACTGACTGCATGTGGAAAAGGGTGGGGTGTTGGCGCTCCCATATTTACATTCTGTAGAAGGGCACCAGCGTTTGCTTGTGCAGAACGCGTGACTGGACTCTCCTGGAGCCTTCTGATCTCTTACCAGCAGCAAAACCTCCTGGTCCGTGAGATCCTGGATCCAAAACGTAATGGACCGAGCCAAATCCCTCCAAGTTATTGGCTCACAACATGCTTTGCTTCCTCAGCAGCCCGTCTTCTGTTTTGCAGCCTTCTCCTCTGACATTAGGGAGCTGGACAAAGAGATTTTCGTCAAATCATTGGTAATGTGACACTCTGAGCTCAGAATGCACTGTGAGGTGTTCCTAAGGCTCTGGTGGGAAGAAGTGCTTGAGCCGAAGTCACTGTTCACTCATTGGTGAAGGTTTAGAGTTGGCACAGAAGTTAGTTTTTTCTTAAAAATAGGTTTTTATAATCTCCAGGCTTTTCTTAATTAAAAAACAAGTGTTCCCATGTGCACATTAAAAAAAAATTATATAAATCTGTAAGGAACATAACACTTGAATGCTTACAGCACACGTGGAGCCCAGAACTTGAAAGTGGAACCAAGTCTGGACGCAAATGGAATTGACTTAATTGATTTTTTAACTGCCAAAGAAAAGCTCTAAAGGTGTAAGAGTATTAAAAAAGAAAAATCACTTCAGAATTATTTCAGTGATTAAAAAGAGCAGTATTACCAGAAGAAAGAAATTAACTTATGCCACAGATGTATATTTATAGTCACACATGGAGAAATGGTCTTTAGGATTTTTATATGATATGTATATATTACATTACACTACACACATTATATGGGTAGGGCCCATCCCTTTGATAATAAAACAGATGTGCTTCATAATAGAGAATATGTGAGCCCTCCCAAATTGCCCATAAAAGTGCTGCCTGTTTAACAGATGAAGGGAAACATGGATTGTGGATATGACAGTTCATCAGGGCTGGTCAACTGCAGGGAACTGGTCTGGGAGCTTTAACTGCTGGGGAACCACCTTTTCTTTTCCCAGTCAGTTGGGGTTCCTGCCAACAACCAGCCGGAAGATAAATTTTGCCCCTGTGTACTAGCTTGTTAGATTCTAATGGGAGCTATGCCTCTGCTTTTAAAGAGACAGGAGGAATCAAACATGAGGGACAAACCCCAGTCCTTTCCTTTCTTGTGGTGTGGAAATCCGGGAGTACAATGGGCTGTTGGCTTGAGTCTGATAAAAGCACATCTTGTGCTTGGAGAAAAGTTGGTTCCTGGCAGACCATTTCTCTCAGTGTTCAAGCTTGACTCAGCTGTCCAAGAGTCTCAGGTTGATCAAAAGCAAAGTTGTCTTAAAAGCAGAGCTGTAACTAACACTTCACACAGCTGACTTTTGTCCTGGGCTTTCCCTGCCAGACTTCTACAAATCCTATTTTCCAGTTTGCTTTCCAACACTGTCTATGCTGTGAGAGCAGAGAACTGGTGGTAGACTTGAAGTCTCTCATTGATTCTGCACTGCTGACTGCAAAGATCCTATAGAAAAAAATCATTATTGCTCTGAAGCCTGTGTAGTGGTGCTATCCTTGGCAGGAGGGATAAAATCTTACTAGTTATTTATATTTTGAAAAAGTCTGTCCACAGGCTTTCCTTTTGCACAGTGGCTCACAAACAGGTGGTACAAAGATGTGTGAATTGCTTCAAACTAATCCCTGGCTCTGCAGGGTTACCTGATCTAAAGCTCCATCAGGTGCTGTGTGAATGGTGATTACACACCACAGTTCTGCTACATTTGGGGTGGAAAGGAGCAACTGCTCTAACATATCACCTGAGCTTGTGCAGTACTGGCTGGAAACCTGGGGCAGGGATGAAAGACTTGCTCTGCTATTGAGCCCCAGAAAAAGGCGAGCCCCGGCTCCAAAGGATTGCTGCCTTGGCTGGTGGGATGCTTAGTTGGCGTGTTGGCAAGAAGCAAAAAGAGAATGCACTGAACAAGGCTAGTCCCTTGGTTCTCTACTGATGGTCTGCAGCAACCTTAGAATTAGTTTCAGGACAGTCCTCCAGTGGTGGCTTGTTGGAGGACTTGTTAGGAATGGACATTTGATTTAAGTCATAAGTGCAGAGAGCTCTTGGTTGGGAGGAGGTACAAATGTACACACACACATACACTTCTGGAGTTTGTGAGGACCTGTGTCTAAAAGAGAAAGTGAAGGTGGTGCTGGTGTCAGGCTGAGGACAGTAACAAATAGGGGAGACTGTGCATTGGGAGCTTTTCCTGTTTTTAGGATATGGTCAGGCCCTCTCTGTTTTCCTGTTTCCCGTGAGGTATCCTGTTTGTCTGGGGATTGCCTGCTCAGGCTGTGATTCTCTGCTAAGTAACTGGCATGAAGCTTGCAAATTGAGTGTCTTCCTTTCCTAACTCCTGCAGCGTATGTGTGGTGTGTTTCAAAGATCCTGAAACACAACATTTACAACTAGTAGAAGACAAAGAATGGAGGTGTCCAGAATGGCTGGTTTTACCTTTGTTTGGCCAGTGTGCAGGTGGGAGGTCTTTACTGAAGGCAAAAGTCTCCCTCCTTGCTCGCTCTGTCACATCACCTTGGATCTGCCCACTGTGTCCTCAGCAACACTCTGCTGTACAGTTACCTCACCCCTTTGGTGTGGAGCTTGGCTTGGGCATCAGTCTCTCTCTGCCAGTCAGCTCTGTACCTTCAGCAGCCTCTGCCATGAGATGTGTGTGGGTCAGGAAGTTCCTTTGCTCCCCAGATGTGCCGGTTGAGTTTCCAGAGTGGAGTCGAGCTACTGATCCCTCAATTCTTACCCTCATTGCTCTGCTGGTGCAGAGCTGGCTGTCTGCACTGTGCTGGAGGAACATTAGGCTCTTTCTTACCCGTGCTGAGGATTCAGCTCCTTGTGAGCTCTCTGACTGAAGCAGTGTCAAGGCTAGGGGTGCTCTGGGATTTGTGACTGCAGCATGTGCTGTAGCAACACTTGTACCTAAATCTTGACATTTCCAAATGAAGATATCCGGGGCTGGTGAACAAGGCTGATCTAGGTCCCTGTATTACTCTCCTCTGTGAGGCTGGATACAGTCTGTTGGGTGAGCTCAGCTGAGGAAATGGATTTTAGATCCCCAGAGATGCTGCATGCAGAATGCAATCAGCTTAAAAACAGCCAGTAATATTCTATCAAGGAGATGAATATTATGTGCATTGAGTAGCTTCATGATTCCAGGCTGGTAATTGAAACTGGGGCAGTGGGGATGTGAGTGACCCAGTACCAAATCCATGTCCCAGGATTGTACATGGGATACAATCTGTTGATCAAGAACTGACTTGCTGCAGCTATTAAAAATGAAAGGTACCAGTGTTCCAGCATAATCTGGTTGCCAAGATGGCAGCTGAGACATGAATGCTGCTGTACATCCAATATTGCAGCTCAGGGAATCACCCCTGTGCCTCCCTACTCCAGGGACTGCAGTCAGGAGTTCCTCAATCCATGTTGTGCTGCCATCTGTAAAACAGCGGCTGTGTTCAACCTCTGAGGAGGCCTCAGGCTAGTGGGAGGTAAAGGGATCAGTGTCTACTGGAGGGAAATGGTTTTCTGCTTCCCCTCTAGATGAGAGTGGAGGCATTATTTATGCATGATGCCCAATTAGCAGCAATTGCTGCTTGCTGTTGTCAGTGGGAGTGGCTGTGGCAGGCAGCCAGGATGTACATGTGGCAGTTCTACATGAAGTTGTGGTGTGTGGTTTGAAATGGGGTGTAGGATTTGTAGAGTATTTCATGCATTACATAGATCAGATTTCCAAATACTTGGCTCTTTTTGAGGAGTACAATTAGAGATGAGATGTCCAAAATAGCTTTCCTTCCATTTAAGCGTTTCATGCCCAGGTTACAAAGAGCTCAGCTCCTTTCACATGCTTGGCTGAAAGTCAGGCTGTGAATATTGGATTGGGTTGTTCCTACAGATCCCCTCTGAGGAGCTGTGATCTTGAACCGTTTGGGAAAAGTTGCTCTTCCCTTGGGAAACGGTTTGGTGGGATCTTGATTTGGTGTCCAGGTGAAAAAAATTAGGTTTTCAGCACTAGGCCTGAGTTTAATAAGATGTCTGGGTTTTTTTCTGGTTTTGGGAACACACTTGGGTTTTTTTCTGGTTTTGTTTTTAAAGACTGGGGAGTCGCTTGGGCTGATTCATTGCATGACTGCAAGGACTAGGACTAGTGGCACTGAAGCATGAAGGCACAGATCTGCAGGGCAATAACCTGCTGTACCAGTCTGGGGTAGCTGGCCCCTCTCACTTTTTGGCCTTTGGGGGTGGTGACACATCACATGCTCGTGGGCTGGGGCTGTTCCTTCAGGAGGCAAACAGGGCAATGCAGCACTTCTCTGTGTCAGAGTTGTGAATGACCTGTTCTCTCACAAGTGGCATCTCAGCTGCATTTAGACACAGCATAGAGCTGGACAAATTTTCTGCCTTCTACAGCAGATCTTGGGAGTGGGCAGGAGTTGTTTAAGTTAAACACACAGTCATATTTTTGCCCCTTTCATATCTGGCATGCAAGACCCACCCAATGGTGCTGATTATTGCCCTTAGCAAGTGCTACTGTTTGCTTTGGAGCTGGTGCTGGTTGCAGGCAGGAGGCTCCTCCTTGCCCGAAGCCAGGGGCTGGGGGTGCTCAGGTGAGCAGCTCTTTAGACCTGCCAAGCATGCCCACTCCATGGCTGGTGAAACTCCTGGGAAAGCTCACGTTTGCCTCTTCTGACTGCAGTCATGGATCCATCTCTTTCATGCTGCTTGTCATAAACAGGCATGTATTTATCCCACCCCTGTAGCTGGACCCCTGGGTGGGATGAGCACTCGCAGCTGTGTTTGGGCAGTGCCTATCTCTTGGCAAGTATTAGCAGAAAATGTAGTGGAAAGAGGTGTGTTCCCCGGGCTGGGTTGGGGGCTGAGCTTCTGAGACCACAAGTTTGAAATGGATTGTTTTCTTTGGTCTCCTTCTTCCATCTCCTCTTTGAATGGCACACTTAGTGCTTTTTAAGAACAAAGCCTTGGCAGTGATCAGCTATGCTGAGTCCAGTTCTCTATAAACATTTGATTCAGAAAGATCAATTGCATTTTATCTGTAAGTGCTTTGAGGTGAGTCTGTCAGTTTTGTGGGTCTGTTCGTGTCCTAATGAGATGTCCCTGATTGCTTCCTCGAGACTTTGGTTACAACAGAAGTAATTCCTGTGGACACTCAGGGCTTCCTTGACTTGCTCTGAAGGTGGCAGAGTGCACAAGGACAGCCTGGCCCATGTGCAGTGGTGAAGATCTTGGATTACTTGCAGCAGCTGCAGACAAACACAAAGCCTCCTGTATGTCTGAAGGAATGTTCAGTTTGGGAGATAAATCGTCCAAAGCCCTGGAAACAGAGGCTGACATATAAAACCCCTGCTAGTATGTTTTATTGAACCTCTGCTTGCCTCATCCCACCCCCAAGCCAGTCATAATTGCTGATGATTGAATCTTATGGAATGGTAGTTCCACATCTATAACCACATTTGTCTCTCCACAGCCTGTGGAGGCCACAGATGATGCCTTTTGGGACCAGTTCTGGGCAGACACAGCCACTTCAGTGCAGGATGTCTTTGCTCTTGTACCAGCTGCAGAGATCCGGGCAGTGAGAGAAGAATCGCCTTCAAATTTGGCAACTTTGTGTTACAAGGTAAGTTTGGTACTGTTTTATTCATTGGACCTGTGGTAGCAGGGGTGTCCCTCGATCAGCAGCACTGTGGTTTCCAAGGGATAACAGGTACCTTGTACCACACAATGTGCTTGCTTTCCCTCTCTCCTCCTGAGGGTAATTCTCAACCCTTCCTCTCATGGGTTAGCACAGACTATAGCTGGTGTTTGATCAATTTGGAGCCTTTTTTCTCTTGTCCTCTACCTGTGTTTCACTCTGTCCTCTTGGGTCTTGCCTGCTCTATAAACTGCTTCTTGCTCAGGGGACTCAGGGGACAAATATGCAAGTCTGCATGTTTGTGGTGAGGCTGAAACATCCCGTTCCTTGTCTGAGCCTAATTGTACCTCACCATGCACCAGTCTGGCTTCAAGCTGAGAGATCCCAGAGGGATGTGCAGACTGTCACTGCACAAATGCCTGGATAAAGTTCGAGGAAGATCTTAAGACTTTTCTTCCTTGTCCTGTGATAACAGAACATTCCTGATGCTGCTTCTGGTGTTGTCATGTCCTTGTATGGAGCACAGGGACATTGAACAGCATTTCCTACCCTGTCAGGTTTGGCAAATTGTCAAGCTGGTGAGCAACAGCCTGAGACTTACTCTGCCTGGGAAAGTGCAGGTGTTAACAATGCTCCTGATTTGAGCCATGCCAAGAGTAGCCTTGAATTTGTAGTTGAAAATATTTGGAATGGCATTTTTCCAGTTTTAAATAGTTGCTGCCATCGTGTTTTTCTTTCCTCCTCTACAATATGTGAATGAGACTTATTGAATCATAGTGAAGGTACCTCTGACTGTGAATGACGGATGCATGTAGTGGATACTTGAGAAAAAATATGAACATGAGGAAAACTGCAATGTTTTTTCCCTGGTATTGGCTTCTGGCAATGAGTAGTTTGGGAGCTAAGAAGGGTTTAGGAGATCTGTAACCCCTTTGACTCTGTGTCTTCTTTCTTCCAAAACCAAGACTAAAATATGGTCTCTTCTACCTGCTGGAAACAGGTGTGTTGGGAAGCCTTTTGTGACTTGAAGACTGTTTATCCATGAGCCACAGATCTTGGAATATCAGTGTCATAGGAGCCCACAAGACTCCAGGCACTGCTTTTGCCAGTCTGAGGGCCCTGGCCTGTGCAATATGCCACTGGACTTAGCAATGCTGTGTGTTTGTGGAGAAATGTCATTTACAGTCATGGTTGGAGATTCAGGCTGTACAGTCATAAGCGCGTCTGAAGAAATCGTTCAGCTCAGTTAGTGTGTGACAGGCTGGGACAAACAGCACTTAAATACCCATTAATGCAGTGACGCAGGCTGGGAGAGTCAGTGACCCAGGCAGTGTGCCATGAAAATAAGCAGGGGCACATGACCTCATGAATTAAAAAGCAACAAGGTTAAATTTTTTGGCTTTCATTTCCCCTGTTTCCCCTTGTTAAATTTTTTGGCTTTCATTTCCCCTCTGTTTCCCCTTGGGATCAGGGAGTAAGAGGAAGTGGGGGCAGCCATGGAGGGAAGAGACTACTTTTTTCTATCGGTGCGTAAAACCTCCTGTCACTGCCTCCTGTGGCTGTGGTTGCTGCCTGGTGAGACCCACATCTATTCTGAAAAGCCCAGTGACCCTCCACTGGCAGTTGCAGCAGCCACTGGATGGGCTGCAGAGTCTCAGCCCAGAAGCTCTTTCCAGAGCAGCAGTCCTGTTCACAGGGGCAGTGGGGAAACCTGGGCTACCACCCTCTTCTGCAGCAGGACCTTGAGAGATGCTGCTGGAGGCTGTATCCCTATGCTTAACACAGGCAGCAGCTTAGTTCCCACCTCCTGAGTCAGGAGAGGTCCCTGCTGTAATCACACAGGCAGAACTGTCAGACTGTGTTTCTGTGTGATCATCCCCTGCCAGCGCCTCTCTGGATGCAGCACAGTGCTGCTACCTTGGTCCTTCCTGCCTGCATCTCGGGTACTTGCTGCAGCTGATTAATCTCATCTGCCCTTTTCAGTGTGTGATGTCATGGAGCAGTGCTGGAAGGAGCCTTCTGGTGCTTTGGCTGTCTGTCTCACATGGCACCACACATGTGCTGCATGGATTAGCCCTGGCATTTGACGTCTCTTGCAGCAGAACAGTAGAAATTTAAGAAGGTCTGTTTAAAATCATTAACCCTGTTTTTTTCAGAGTTTCAAACAGCAACAGTGCCATTAAACTGAGAGAAAATGGACTCCCAAGAACTGCTTATAAGTCTGTGTGAGGGTATCACTGGCAGGACAGACCTGCCTAGCTCTTGCTAAATTGTGCCCAGGCTAATGCTGTCTTCCTTGGTTTTGTTTCCTTAAGGCTGTGGAGAAGTTGGTGCAGGGAGCAGAGAGTGGCTGCCACACAGAGAAGGAGAGACAAATTGTCTTGAACTGCTGTCGGCTCCTCACCCGCATCCTGCCTTACATCTTTGAGGACCCAGACTGGAGAGGATTCTTCTGGTCAACTGTCCCTGGAGCTGGCCAAGGAGGGGTCTGTCTCTTGTCACTCTTTCTTCTTTTTGGAAACTGATGGGGAGGCTGCAGTGAGGAGACACTATGTGTAATTGGGAGCCAACTTTATCCCAGTTATTTCTATGTGGTCAGAAATTAGGTGGCACTTCCTAAATTCTTTTCTTTCCTTTGGTTCTTTCCTTTGCTTTCTTTCCTTTTCTTTTCTTTGGTTCTTGCTGCATCTTCTGAATGTTTCACTTGTATGTGTAGCTGTAGGAGAGCACTGATATGTGAGGGAGGGCTTCTCCAGTACAACTGGAGGTATGACTCTTGATGAATATGAGAGCTGTACTGAAGGCTGTATGACTTTCTTAGACTGACATTTCCTTGTTCCATTAATTACAGTTGATTTAAGTTTCAAAATTAAAAATGCAACAGGGTGTTGTTTGCACTGATTTTACAATGTCACATTTAAAGTGAACAGTGGCAGAGAAGCTCTTGGCATCATGACTCAATGCCCTGCTTATGAGCTGAGTGATGCAGTTTTAGTCAGGGACCTAACCTGGGAGATGAAGCCCACAACTGAGCAAGAGCGGTTAAAGAGTGGTTCTGTTTCTGGCTCTGTCAATGACGTGCATAACCCTGGCAAGTATCTCAGCCTCCCCACCTTTCTCTGTCTGGAGAGCAAGCACAATAGTGCTCTTTTGCACCTCTCAGAGGAACAGGGTGAAAGTGCTTTAGGATCTTCTGCAAATAGGAGGAATAGCAGCACTGAGAGCACAGCTGAGTTATACCAGGAGTATGTATTTGCCTGCTTGCTCCCTCAGCAGCTGCTCTGCATAGAGAGCCCTCTCCTGTGAGTTTCTGATCTGTAGGTCAGTGTGGCTGTACTGAAGAATGTGGTTCTCCTGAGTCTAAGTGCAGTGCAGTGTCTTTGGGGACAGTTACGAAGAGTTGGCAGTGGTTGGTACAGTATAAACTGGCACCTCTTGCTGTCTCTGCCTGTCACCTCTAATCTGCTTTGCCCGAGGGCACATCAAAAGGAAGTTCTGGGTGATGAAAAGGGAAGTCTTTGCTAGTCCTGCTTTGTGATTTGTGTGATTGGAAGGGTGGTGGTTGTCCATCTTTTTATCCCTGCAGGGACCAGGGAGTGCTGGAGAGGCTTAACTACAGAGGAACTCGTTTTGGGAAGGAACATGCAGAGGTGCCTGGTGCTCTGATCCAGCCAGGCTGCTGTTACTCCTGTTTTTCTTCTTTGTTCAGCACCTAGAAGAGAGTGTTCTCAGCCTCAGAGTGGTGGGGTCACCCCATGGTGATCCAGCCCAGTCCATGTGTGCTTTGTTGGGGAACCCTCCTGAGTGTGGGTGGAGCTGTTGTGGTTCAGTGAGCTCAGTCATTTAACCACGTGCATTTAACCTGTAAGGCTAGGATAAATACATCCCTGTGATGTTAGGGAAGCTGGGATTACATGCAATCTGGGGCAACAGCTTTGCTATCTGGTGGCTGACTTCTGTCTGGGAACTGAGGATGATGGTATGCCTGGACTCTTAGTAAATATTTCTGTGCTTATCCTTCACCTGCTTCATGATGGAGTGATGGATGGCAGAGCTCCCTGGAGCCATGGCTCCTCCCTCCTCTATGGGAGTCTGTATTGTGTTGAGATCTACTG
Source organism: Promerops cafer (assembly GCA_013398275.1). NCBI lineage: Eukaryota > Metazoa > Chordata > Aves > Passeriformes > Nectariniidae > Promerops > Promerops cafer. The sequence continues at coordinate 155,051 of VZSE01002916.1, forward strand.
GTTTGTTGTGTGTCACCATTTTGGATGTCATGGTACCTGCAGCCTGCAGGGACATTTTTTCTGTCAGTCAAGATACTCTTAGCAAAGATCACTCTTGGAAAATAAATCCCCTTGGACCCTAATGGTTCTCATTTCACCTCTGACTGTGAGCACAAGTCAAAGCATCTTCGCTGGCTCCATCCATCCTCTCTGTGCCTTTTCTTATATCCGGGCTCTGTTTGTGGGATCCTCCCTGCTGTCACCAAGACAGATTCAGAGACACATAGACCATTGTCTCCATAGCTGCCTGCTGTGATTGAAGAGCTGTGTGTTGTGCTCAGGCTGACAGAGGCCTGGCTGAGGTAGATAAGCTCCTGCCATTCCTGCTTTCTGCCTCTCCTGGCACACACTGGCTGGAGCACAGGTGTGTGGTGGGAGGGCCTCCCAGGCAGGATGCTCTTTGACAGGCAGGATCTGGCAAGGTTTCCCATGGCAACGGCTGCAGGGGAGTAGCCATGCATGCTTGGAGAGATTTCTTTGAATGCTGGAGATGGCACAATTCTCTCTGCTGTCGTGCTTGCTCTGCCGTGGCAGCCTGGGGCAGCCCCTTGCCTGATGCACACAACCTCACCCTGTTCTGTCACCTCCAGTTCTGAGCAGCCCATGCAGAAAGAACTTTGAGGGGTTTTACACCTTATTGCTGCTGGTTGGCTATTCCCTGTTGCTGTCTCCATGCACCATCCAAATCATCTTCCTTCATGAATGTAAATCCCTCTTCTCTGTCAATGTTTCTCTTTCCTTTTGTCTTCAAGAAGCCACATGGCAAGGTGTACGCAGTGCTACTCTTCTTTTTCCCTGACGTCTCCAGGCCTTTGTCTGCTCCGTTTGCTATCATTAAAGAGCTTGTTCCTGTTTAGTCATCACCATCCGGGGGGAAATTTTTTTCCTATACTGTCTGGGTTTTTCTTCCTTTATTCCTTTTGTTCCCTCCTGTTCCTGTGTAACGTGTTGCCTCCCTGTGTGTTTTTGGGGAGTGTATCTTCCTGTGCTGTGGCATACTGGTGTTACTGTGTGCTCTTTGCTCACCCTGAACTGACAATGCTTTTCTGTTTGTCACTTCAGGGAGATGAAGATGATGAAAATGCCCGGCCACTGGCCGAGTCGTTGCTCCTCGCTGTCACAGATCTGCTCTTTTGTCCTGACTTCACTGTGCAGAGCCACCGGAGGAGCACGGTGGTGAGTTGAAAGTTGAATCATGAGATTATCTGCATAGAGGCAGATTAGCTGCATGGTGGGGGAGACACGGGGAAACCCCAGCAGCTTCCTGCAGGCCTGCAGGCAGGAAAATACAGATTTGCTGAGCTTGAGCCTACAGTAAGTAATATTGATCATCATTTTGTGTTCATGGTATGGTGTTTGTGCCTTCTAAAATAGATGTACTGGGGATGACTCTCAAATGGAGTGGCTGGCAACTCCCCCCACACTACAGCCTACCCCTCAGGAAAAGGTGGTTATGCTGCCAAACAGTGGCTCTTCTGTTGTTGCCAGCAGAGCAGAGACCTTTAGCACCTTGTTCCTTTCTCTGGCAGTTTGGTGCAGTCTGGGGCAGGAAGCAGCTGTTTGCCTGCTCACGTGTGCTGTGATATGAATGAGTAGATGGCCTCTGTTGTGTCTTTCCACCTCTTCTCCCTCTTTCTATCGTGGCAGCAGAGACATTAAAATATGTTCTGATCCTTACGGTGACTGTATGTACTTCAAAGGAGTGTCCTGAAGCAGGGATCTCCTACCAAGTGTGCTAAGAACAGAGAACAGATTGTGGTGCATCTCCCTCCTTCTTTCTCCCTGCCAGTGACTCCTGTGTTTTTTGTAGGTTCAGTCTATAAACACAAAAAAAGCGCTCCTTTTTGGGATAGATCTGGCAAACTAAAAATGAGCATGCTAAACCATGGTGTGTTTGATAGCTGCAAAATTCCTTGACAAATCTGAGTACTAAATTGATTGCTTGGGGTTTCTGAGTAGTAGAAAGAGAGTTAAAATCTGTCACCTGGGGCTGAAGGGGCAAGGCTGTATCAGAGCTACGCATGTGCTATGAGTAAGTGGTGCTGAAATAGATGGACTTGCTGTCTAGTGCTGTCACCTGGGATGGATTGCACAAGTCAGAGTGACAATGGTTTTTCCTGGGAGAGCCTCCCCCCACCACTTGCACCTGTGATTTTTCCCTTGGCAGCAGCCAGACTGGTTTTTCAGGATTCTAGGCAACTGGAATTAGACACTGAGATTGTGAATGATTTATGTTCCTTGCTGTTAGCTGCCTGTCTGCTGCCTGAAGCCTCTGTAGTCTTTGCTGAGCTGACTTTCCCTCTCTGGGCTTGGTCTGACTGCAGCTTAAGAGCAGAGATGGGTACCACCACCTCATGTTCATGGCAGAGCAGCATGTGGCCCCAGAGATACAGGTTGTGGTGGATGTTGGCTGAAGTCCTACTGAGTAAAGAGGAAGAACTGTGAGAGAATGGGCAAAGGAGATACAGGACTGACCCATATTCCCATTGAAGTCAGCCCTAAAATTATGGCTGGAAATGTGGGCTCCCTCCATCATGCACAGTACTTGTATCTCTGTGTTTTATCCCTTGCTTGCAAAGGCTGAGCTCTTTGAAGACATCTGCACCTGCTTTTTCAGCTCTGGGGAGGAGCTTCTGTACAGTTGAACTGTCTGGATGCTTCTCCGCTGTTTTTTTCTAGACAGAGGGGAACTACCTTGGATATACCACCACTGCTGCCAATTCTGGCTCCTGCCTTCTGTGATTCAACCTCTTATTTCTCCCACAGGACACAGCAGAAGATATCCACTCCATTGACAGCTGTGAGTACATCTGGGAGGCGGGAGTGGGCTTTGCTCATTCTCCACAGCCCAACTACATCCATGACTTGAATAGGTAAGAACTTCTGCTAAGGCAGAATGGAAAGAAACTGGGCTCAGGAGAGGGAGATGAGCTCTCTTTGCCTCCTCGAGTATCCATGATTCCCAAGGAGCTTTTTGCTTGCTCCTTTCTGAGGTAACAGGACTGGCAACACAGAAAAAAACCCCACCTGACCTTTTGAATAACTTTTTGTAGTATAAAATGGGAGTCGGACTGTCTGCAGCAGGAACTGGGTAAACACTGCTGTTCTGGAAATGCCAAGGAGGTCTGTATTTCTTTTTTGTAAGGCAGCAATTCTGCTTAGCTTTGTGCCAGTGACAGCAGTATGGCTTAGGAAATGAAATGGGCTTAGGTCTCTCTCGGAAGGACTTCCTACACGAGACTGAGCCTTCCTTGCATTTTGTTGTGGTGATTGTGCCTCCTGTGCCCAGTCCTTGCTCGTGAATGGCTCCAGACCTTTACTTCTCCTTCCAGGACAGAGCTGCTGAAGCTGCTGCTGACCTGTTTCTCTGAGGCCATGTACCTACCTCCCTCCTCAGACAGCAGCAACACCAACCCCTGGGTACAGTTTTTCTGCTCTACAGAGAACAGGTGAGGGTAAAGGGTGGGAGCCTGTGTGCCAGGGGGAGAAATATCTTCAGGTTTGTTCTATGGAGTGTTTTGGGAATGGGGAACCATAGGACTTGTTACCTCCAACATCCAGGGGCTGTTCTTTTACTTTGTCCCTGTCTCATGTACACCACCCCATTAGTATTTCTGCTTAGTGAGAAGTGTTTCTCAGCAGCAAAAGGAGAGTCTGAGCATGGTGCCCACTGGAGTATGCTGCAGGACTGATCCCTGCCCTGTGGGAAATGGCGGGTCTCGTTCCTTGCCTTAGAACCTGTTCCCTTGGGAAGGGGGTGTGGTGTTGGTGGCAGTTAATGCCGCCCTCTAGCGACATTGTACCTCTGGGACTTCCAGCTCCTCAGGTGACACTCACCGTAGGGGAGTACAAACCTGGCTGGAGGCTGAAGACATATAGTTTCATCTTTCCAGAGGCTAGAGGGCTTTGAGGTCCTTTCCCATTTTCACATTTTGCACAAGATTCCTCTGGGAGCCCACGTGGCCTTTTTCACCTCCCCTCCCTTCTCAGCTGTAGTCCAGGAGCCCAGCTGGGAGCTGCAGTGTTGGCTCTTGGGTCTGAGCTGCTCAGTCATGGACTGCTGTCACAGGTTAGAGAAGATGATTGTGTTTTTTCATGGCCCTAGACTCCTGGGGAGAGATACGCCTGTCCCTCTCCAAGGCAGTGCCTTTTGTTTCCTGCTGCTGCCTTCTGAGAGCATTTTCTCCTCCTCAGACATGCACTCCCACTCTTCACCTCGCTTCTGAATGTTGTCTGTGCCTACGACCCTGTGGGTTATGGGATTCCTTACAATCACCTGCTTTTCTCTGACTACCGTGAGCCACTGGTGGAGGAGGCAGCCCAAGTGCTGATTGTCACCTTGGACTATGATAGCTCCATCAGTTCAAGTCCCACTGTGGATGGCACAACCACTGGCACAGCCATGGATGATGTGGATGTGAGTGATACTGGAATCTCTATTTGCTGTTCTCCTGAACTCACTGGGGTCTTCTCAAGCCAGCTTGTATTGAATTTTGAGCTGTAGGACCCAGCTTGCAGTCTGCTCTCTCTGTTCCAATCCTGCTCCAGTCCTGTAGTCACTAAAGACCTATACATGACCAAAATACTAGATTTTGGTCACTGACTTGAATCAGGAGCATGTAAGTGAAAAGCCCCTTACTTTACTATTCCATGCAGTGCTCTGTCTCCTTGCATTTAAAGCTGGATTATTCAGAGCAGAAAGCTGAAGTGAGAGACCTTGGTGGTTATGCTTCCACTTCCTGAATACACCTTGTTGCCAGTAAACATTTCCCTCCTTTTGTTTGAACGCAGCCTCCTGGACCAGACAATCTGTTTGTGAATTACCTCTCAAGGATACACCGGGAGGAGGTAACGTGTTCCCATCCTGCACTGTTCCCTGTCTGATTTCATGCTGATTGCATTAGCCCTGGGCCCACTGCAGTCTCTTTCCTGATCTGTTGGCAGGATTTCCAGTTCATCCTGAAAGGCGTGGCTCGCTTGTTATCAAACCCGCTGGTCCAGACCTACCTGCCAAACTCTGCCAAGAAGATACAATTCCATCAGGAACTTCTTGTCCTCTTCTGGAAACTCTGTGACTTCAACAAGGTGTGGATCTGCTTCTTGCTGAGCTTCACCCGAGCTTGTCCTGAGTCCTGTGGATGGTACAGGGTATATGCTTATGATTGTCTGAAATCCTCCCTTTTCTTCCAGAAATTCCTCTTCTTTGTGTTGAAGAGCAGCGATGTTCTGGACATTCTTGTCCCAGTGTTGTATTTTCTCAATGATGCCAGAGCAGACCAGTGTAAGTTCCTCCCTACAACTTGACAGCATCTTGAATGTGTATTCCTGACCTTCTACAGACATGGAGTGGAGTTGTCCAGTTAATTGGGTTTTAATGTTTGTAAGAGGCTAGAAGGAGGACACAATCTATCCTGCAATATAGGGAAGGGAGATCCTTCCTTAGTATGTGTTAGTTGAGTCCTTGTGTTGAAAATTGTGTCCCTGATCCAGTGAAGAGGGAAAAATGAGCAATCTGCTCTTGCCATGGGAGTAAATCAGGCATAACTCCATCATTATGTAGTGAAGTAGTCAGATCTTCCCTACTATGATGATGGGTTTACATTAAGAACATAATGAAGAAAAGCATCCAAGACTTTACACTGATAAGGCTTAACACAGATGTGCTTGGGAAGGACAGTGGTGCTGACAATGGAAGGAGCTCTGTGTGGGATGTCCCTTATCAGGATGGTTTAGTCTGTGCAGTTTTTTATCAGTCCCATAGTGTTTCTCCTCTCTCCTCACTGCCCCTCACAGAATTCCAGTGGTCTCACTGTGGCATGTTTTTCTGTTGTTTTTTTCTCTCCTTGCAGCACGAGTTGGCTTGATGCACATTGGGGTCTTTATCCTCCTGCTCCTCAGCGGGGAGCGTAACTTTGGGGTGCGACTGAACAAGCCGTATTCTGTACGAGTGCCTATGGACATCCCTGTCTTCACAGGGACACATGCAGATCTGCTCATCATAGTGAGTACAGCTCCAGCACTTCTTGAACCCTCTTAGCTCCACAAATAATTGTCCACCTTCACTATACTCTCCCTCCCTAGACTGGAAGCCCACTGAATAGCTAGGAAGTGTGTGGGATGCACACAGTTAACCTGAGGTGATGTGTCTGGCAGAGTGCATATGCTTGAGGTGCAATGCCATCTGCATGATAAGATCCCAAAGAACAGGACTCCTCATGGTGCTGCACTGCTGTCATGAGGGCGTGGGTGCATGCCCTCTACTAGACTTGATTGTTGGTAGGGAAGGCAGGAGATCTGGCTCTGTCCCAGGCAACCAGAGGTGTATGGAGCACATCTGTCAGTGGGGACAACAGTGATACCAAGCTCAGCCCTACAGCTTTGGGTTGCTGCAAGTTTCTTTGACCTTTTAGTCTGCCCACAACACTGCCTATGAGCAGCTGTGTGCTTTGCAATATGAGCCTCAGGTGCTTCCCTTCTGTCATGTTCTCATTTGCCAGAGAAGAATCTCTCAGCACCTTCTGATGAATCTCCAAGAGGAGATTCCTATTCAAAGGAGTAGGAAGAAACCTGCCCACCATAACTGCTCTTGACGCTATGTGTTTTGCCTTTACATTCCATTAATCTCAGATCATCTCTTTGTTTTAATTATGCTTAGGACTTCTCTACAGACATGCCAGCTAAAGGTGGGAAGGCCAAGACTGAGAATGTCTGAACTGGTTACAAGGCACTTGAATCTTTCCATGTCTGAGGATATAGTTAAAAATAGGACAAACATTTGAGTTAGAAGTTTGCACTAAAATCAAATGTAAAATGATTAGTTCTGTGGCACTTCAAGCAGCTATCGTAAGGGTTCAAAGTCTATTGGAGGTGAAGGTGTCTCTTACTTCCTGGTGGTTTAGTTTTGTCCCAGGCTGCCTGAACATTGTGGAACAGCTCACAGTTTCTGTTTGTGGTGTTACAGGGCCCTAATCACGTTCCCAAAGGATTCCTTGTAAATGAAAGCTTGGACTCGTGGAGCGCAAGTCTGCAGTGAGAGCAGCCTTTCCCACCTGTGTAATTGCGGAGTGTGCAGGGCCCTGCCTAGGAAGGAATGGTGTCAGGAAGTGATTAGTGTGGGGGTGGCGCTGGTTTTGGTTGAGCGGGCGCTTTCAGTAAGGTGCTGCCTTGCTCAAGAGCTCCTTCCTTCCACAGGTCTTTCACAAGATCATCACCAGCGGGCACCAGCGGCTGCAGCCCCTCTTCGACTGCCTGCTCACCATCGTTGTGAACGGTGAGCACAGTGTGGGGAGAAACCACAGCCCACAGTGCTCTCACTCCCCTCTCCCTGTGTTCCCTAACACTGGCCAGTGCCTGCTCCTGGAAATTCATCCCTTCCAGCCTGTGCTGGAGGGGCCAGTGCAGATAAGATCTGCCTGCATGGTCAGATGGGGCAGAGGGAGGGACAGCAGAGTCCTGGAGCTCCCTTGGGGTGGCAAGAGGATATTTGCCAGCAGGCCTGGTGAGAGTAGTAAGCAGTACTGTCCCTTTCCAGCAGGGAGTGCCACCTCCTCACGGTGGCAGTGCTTCGCTTGGACTTAGTGAGTGCCCAGGTGGCTCCAGTTGTGAAGCTTTTCAGGAGATACAGCAGAGGTGCTATTATTAGTGTAAGACTAAACAAAGCCCTCTAAAAGCAGCAATGCCTCCTTTTACTAGGCAATATCTCTGTTTCATTTGCTTTGTATTTGGAAATGTTTCTGTGGAACCGTTTGGCCCAGCTATTCCATGAGGCTTTCTCAGAAGTGCAAGGGTGGGAAGGTCCTAACAGCAACATTTTTAGTGGTGTATTTTTGAGAATAAATACAGCTTGGTTCTTTCTCTAGTTTTCATTTGTTTGCCTTCCACAGTGTCTCCATACCTGAAGTCTCTCTCCATGGTGGCTGCTAACAAGTTATTGCATCTCTTGGAGGCTTTTTCCACCACCTGGTTCCTATTCTCTGCTGTCCAGAACCACCATCTTGTTTTCTTCTTGCTGGAAGTTTTCAACAACATCATTCAGTACCAGTTTGATGGTAACAGACTGCTTTATTTAGTGGGTTTGCACTAGTTTAGTCCAAGACAATGTCAGATGGAAGTCAGAGGAAGTCCAAGGAATTGAGAGGAGGTGAGAAATGTAGAAATCAGCTACACAGGACTGAGAAGTTGGTTTAGTAGATAATCGGCATTGGGTCCTGGCCCAGCCAAATTTGGTTAGAGCAAAATGAGATGGCAACTAATTATCAGCATAACTTCAGCCTTCCTGCAGAAGGTGAGATGCACAGAGAGGAAAAGAAACATAAAGTGAGTGTGTAACACGTAAGTTGTGACTGGCTGGATGTTGCTGTGAAACTGCTCGTGTTGCTCAGCAGCGTAGGTGATGGGACAAAACAACTTTCAGCTGCCTCTCAGTTATGCTTTGGTGGTCTCTGGGGGCTGAAGACCAAACCACCTCATCCAAAGAAAGTTCTGATATTTGCTACTTTCCAGGAGATGCCTTATGCTTACCCTCCTAATAGTATGATAGTCTTTTACCTAATAAATAATAAAGTAAGGTCCCTAAACCTGGTCAAAATTTAGTGTTTTGCTTTAAACTTGCAAATCAAGAATGGCCATTCTGCTTCCCTGATGGGAATCTTGCATGTGACAATTGCCAAATCCAAAACCAGCCTTTGTGGGTGCAATTTGTGTATTATATTAGAGGATGGTTTCATTCTGTTCTGTGCCATCTTGCAGGCAGTAAGAATTCTGGCCTTTTGGCTTTACTATTTCAAGCCTGTGTCTCCTCAAATTAAATGGCCTGATTTGTTTTGTGACTTCTTCTGAAGGTGGAAAAATACTGAACCTTGGCTAGTAACCTTTTCTTCCAAAATAGATGCTAATATGTGGTTTAAACTGTCCTTTTCTTCTCAGCTGTTCGAATATCCCTCACCAAGCCATTTCTTGTCAATTTTCCAGCCTAGGAAGGATTTCACTGAATTTTCTGTACTGCTTTGTAATGGATATAGGAGGATATTGAGTTCTGCTCTTTCTTCACTGTGCCACTGCCTTTGTGGTTGGGAGCAGTCAGGCTTTGTGTACCCAGTGAGCTGTGCTGGGTTGGCAGAGCTCTTTGAGCCTTACTTCTCTGCTCGTTTTGTTGCTGTGATTCCCAGGGAACTCCAATTTGGTCTACGCTGTTATCCGCAAGCGGAACGTCTTTCACCAGCTGGCCAACCTGCCCACGGACTCCCAGTCCATCCAGAAGGGGCTGCAGCGCAAGAAGAAAACCCCTGAACCCATTTCTCGCACCAACTCCCAGGACGGGGTCTCCATGGAAGGGTCACGTCCTGCTGCCCCTGCTGAACCAGGGACGCTGAAAACTAGTCTGGTGGCTACTCCAGGTGAGCTTTAGTTTACCTTTGGGACAGGAGAAAGGTTTGTTTTCTCTGTGGGATATGGTGTGGACTCACCCTTTCACTGGGTGTGGAGAGATTAAGAGTTTACATTTGTGAATAACTTAACTGCCTTTCAGTCTGAGTTTCAGATCAGTTGGCCCAAGCTGATCACAAACAAACTGCCTTGAGTTTCTGTCCTCTCAGACTTAGTGTCCACATGACCATTTGTCCTAATCTTGACCTGTTGCCTGAGGTTAACTCTATCCATGTGAACCTGTGTTCCTCCTCCTCCTCAGGGAGCATTTTTGTAGACAAAAACTCCTTTAGGGTTGTGAAATCAAAGCTAAATCTTGCTTCTCCTGTTGAAAGGGGAGCTTTTCCAATATCAGCAGAGACACAGGGTGTCTGTGCATAGTGGGGCAGAGAAGAGCCCTCTGCTTTTAAAAATATTTAATTAACTTGTGTTTCTGAGCTTTTCCTCTTTTGAACACAGGGATTGACAAGCTCACAGAGAAGTCTCAGGTGTCAGAGGATGGGACCATGCGTTCACTGGAGCCTGAGGCTTCCCAGCTGTCACCAGAGGGAAACCCACCTGCAGCCCTGAGTGATGGGGAGCCCTGGAGTGGGGTAAGGCCGGACGCTGGTGTGAAGTGAGCAAAAATGAGAGGTGAGAAGAAGAGGTCTGTTGGCTCACTGAAGAAGGGCATCGCACTAAAGGCAGTATGCACACGTGCAAGGTGGTGGGACACAACGTGGTTCACAAGGGCTGTTGCATCATCTTGGGTGTTTCATGTTTGCTCTGTGACACAAGAGCTGGGGCACTTGAGTGAGCTTTCTCCAACATGAAGACTATGACAGAGCAGGGAGTGCGGAATTGCCAGAGGATGTCCGTGAAATCTCTTGATCCTGATATTTTCAACTCGGGTTCTTACTGCGGCTTCTTTTTCATCTGCCTTGGGATGGAGAGCTCTAGCAGAATCTTTTAGCTAGCTGGTGCTGTGAACAATGTGTTCCCATGAAGGCTGGGCTGAGGTGCTGCCCTCAGAGTGGCTTTGAATAAATTGGAATGTACAGAAATCCCAAATACCCCAGGACCAATTTTACTTACCCTTCCTGGCCTTGCCTGGTACCAGGTGCAGGCCCATGGCCAGCAAGACATCTTAAGCACACAATTAATTATGTTGTCATTAAATGAGATCTTGACAGAGAACTTGTGGAAAGTTTTCTTCTTCCAGCAGCCCATGAAACATAATCATGTGTCTTTCCATCTGTGTCCAGCAGCTGGCTCAAGCTGTTCCCCAGCCGGAAAAGCACTGGCACAGCTCTACCCCAAGCTGGCTGTTTCTGGTTGTGAAGGTGATGAGTGAATGAGTCCATGCGTGGACGTGCAGGATGGCTGTTGGAAGGAAGTGCTGTGCCCGTTTGTTTTGTAGAAAGGTCAGCTCTAAGCTGTAGCAGTGAATGGTCAGGGAGCATTGCTAAAGGAAAAAGCCTCTGTTTTCACCTTGTGCAGAGATTGACAGTGATTTTAGAGGGTTGTTTCCTTCCCTCCTTCCCACCATGAATATGGAAAGCCAGGTTGAGTGTGTTATTCCTCAAGAGGCAAGAGTTATTAGATAGGAGTTGCTGGAGTTGCTACCCTTGGAAAAATGCTCTTTAAGATATTCCAGAATGGACACAAAAAATCCCAGAGATACTCAGTAGACAAAGGCTGAAAAATCTGTGGCCTTTAGCTATTTCATCTCTGTGCCAAAAGAAAGAAGCATGCCTGCACAGTCTCTTGTCAGTCCTGTTTTAATTCTGCCACTGTGGATTGTTCCAGCAGAGTCAACAGTGGTGACTGGAGCTGTGACCTTCCACAGGTCCTCCAACTTCATCAAATATTGCCACTCTCTGGGTCAGAGCACATGGGTTTGGTGAATGAAGGTCGGGTGGGTTTGACGTGTTCTAGGGACAGGCTGAGCTGTCTTTCCCAGTAGTGGTTTAGAAAACCTGGGGAGAATATCAGCAGAAAACGGATTGTATTTCTTACTCTTAAATGTGATTTGCATTTGTTTATTTTCATTTGTTAAAAATAATGTTTATTGATAGGAGGCATCACATTCCCGGCGGGATCGAAGGCGTCTCTCTAGTGCATCCTCCAGTGGACAGTGGACTCCAACTCCTGACTGGGTAAGGGCATCTGGACAGAGGAAATAAATAATGAGAAAGAGTTGTGGCAGAAATGCCTCACACTCCCTGCCCCTTCCCTGCCATCGGAGGCTTTCCCAGAGCAGCATTTCCTCACAGGCGCTTGAGGTCAAAGCTCCAGAACTTTAATTTACTGACATCTGCAAAGAAATATTTTATTTACCTGTTTCAAACCAATGCCCCACTGGTCTTATTGGATGCCTTATAATTCTAGTGCTCCAGGATTTATTGTATTGCTCCTGTGCACTCAGTTCACCCACCAGCTTTGTGATTACTGTAAACTTCATTTGTTGTAGAGATTGTGGAGACAGCTGTAAAAACCTGCTAATGCAGCACACTGATTTCCCTGCTGTTTTTCTACCTACAGGTGATGTCGTGGAAGTCAAAGCTTCCCCTGCAGACAATCATGCGGCTCTTACAGGTGCTGGTCCCTCAGGTGGAGAAGATCTGCATTGACAAGTAAGGAGATTTTTGGAAAGGAAGGGCTGTGTGGTGTTTAAGGAGCAATATGAGGTTGGCAGTTTGAATTTGGAGGGCCTCTAAGGGAAACCTTGTAAAGTTTAATTGAAAGCATCCTGGACTCAGCAGAGTTGTTACTTTCCTTGCCAAACACCTTGTATGTCTGATCCCTTCTCCATTCTGTTTACAGAGGAGAGGGCGTGTGTTCTCCTTGGCCACGGCTCAGTGTCTGTTTGTTAAGGCTGATCATTCGTGCTGCAGCAGTTTTGGAGCTATCTGTGGGACATGCTAAGGATGTTCCTGGTCTGTGTCTTGGCAGGGGTCTCACGGATGAGTCGGAGATCCTCAAGTTCCTGCAGCATGGCACCTTGGTGGGGCTGCTGCCAGTGCCTCACCCCATCCTCATCCGCAAGTACCAGGCAAACTCAGGCACTGCCATGTGGTTCCGCACCTACATGTGGGGAGTTATTTATTTGAGGTAAACCAGCTGGGTGCAGCCTGGCTTGGTCTTTTCCAGGCTTTTGGGAGGCCAACAGAGAGAATTGCATGCACTCAGCCAGCCCTGGGTTATCTCGTGTTTACATGGTAGAAAGGCGTCGTTTCCTTGGAAGAGACTGGGGTGAATCAGTTGCTCCAAAACTTGGACTGGGTGACATGAAGGGGGTTGTTCTGGGAGTGCTGCTTGTTTTGGAGCTGGCAGCTGCAGGGAGTAGAAGAGTTGCCCGGAGGGTCTGGTGCAGAGATTTTATGCAAAGCTCTGGCTTTGTGGGTTGTTGTAGATAGTGTCATCCCTGTAAGGTGCAGTGTCTCTCAACCAGTGATTTCCTTTTATGCAAAGCTGAAGGCACACTGTGCAGCCAGCTCCTGTAGTCATGGCTGTGAGATTTGAATTCTGTGTAACTGGCCACAGGGAGTAAAGTTGCTCTTGTCTTTCTCTCTCAGGAATGTGGATCCCCCAATCTGGTATGACACAGATGTCAAGCTGTTTGAAATTCAACGGGTCTAAAGAGAGCACTTACCTCTACTGAGAGAAATACACTGGATCTAAGGACTGCAGCGTGCTGCTTCATCACAGCTATTCCTGCATTTCACATCCAGCTGAGAGACCAAAAGGACAATCACTTCATTTACCTCCCTGTCATTTAAAGCTTTAATCGGGACCTGCTTGGGCATCCCTCTCCCCCAGCTCACTTCTCTTCCCTCACCCTTCACCACAAACCTTGAGTTAAAGATATCTAAGGGATTGTCCGTTGTTGTGGTTGCACTAGAAATCAGACTGTTCTTAGCTCCTCTGTTACTCTTTTGCTTCTGCATGTGGTTTGGAAACCAATCTGACCCTGTCCTTGCCCTGGTCAGAGTCAGCATTTAATTGAAAAAGACTAGCTGTAAATTGGGTGCAAAGGGAGAAGCTGCTAATCCTGCAGGAGACAGGGTTTGGAAACTGCAGTTACTTCCATGTAGCTCCATAAAGTTTCCAGGGCATCCCTTCTGGCTGCAGGTGTCTCCCTGGTGTCTCAGTTGCATATAGGGAAGTCTTTCCCACCTAAATGAAAGGAGAAGATGTTGAAGGAAAACTTTGTGTCTCGGTTCTATATCTCTCCAGTCCTTTCCTGGAAAGCTGCTTGAGAAGTTTTGTTGGTGTGGCTCAGAAGTTTTTCCTTGGCTTCCAGGCCCAGCAGCCTGTCTTTTATGGTGGACTGTTGCAAAGGAGCCTGTCTTACTTTTGAAAGCCCTGTTTAATCCATGTGAGCACACAGGGAGGAAGGGACTTGGCTCAGTGAGAGCAAGGAGAAGAGGCCTGACTTAAACTCTTTTAAGTCTTCTCCCGCTGGCTGAAACGACACCGTCACCTGGGTTTCAAAGGAACCATATCCTTCCATCTTTGTCTGGCAGGCTGACGCAATACAGGGAGCAGAAGGGTCTTTTGCACACTACTGTTAAGGCAAGGGTTTGAGGGAGGCACTCAGGGAAGTTGTAGGAGGAATTTGGAAGTTGTAGGAGGAAAAGCATCTCCATGTCAGTAGGGAGTGGAGAGTGCTGAGGCAAAGTTTAATTCTTCAGGGCATTTTGCTTATTGATCAAGTTATTGGGTCTTGAATGTATTGGGTCCCAAGCACGCGTAAATTTTGGGAAGCCAGAATGGGAATTGGTGGGAGATCTGCTGTTGCTAGCTTGGTTCAGCATTGGTGAGTGGAGACACCCTGGGGTTTGAGTCAAATTTTATGTTCTGCTGGGAGGGGCTTTAGGCAATGAAATATGAGGGGTCCTGTCATGAACTGAGACCTTTCCATCAAAGCATAGTCCTTGGTGCTCTTTTATTCAGGCTCTTGGGAGGATTGCTGGCCATGAGCTGTTTGCCACAGGTTAGACCTAGTGGCATCACTGTATGGAAACAGGTCTGTCACATTAAGTACAGTGACAGTGTGACACATGCTCTGTGACTTGTGACCCTGGCCTAAGCTTCGCAGTTGCAGTGGTAACAGCATGACCATCCTCTCCCAGAGAGCTGCTCCATTGTGCTGCTGGCTCCCACTGGCCTGTAGTCAGGTGGTTTCCTCCTCTGGGCACTGAAAGAGGATAGAGTCCCAGGCCAATAGAAAGTGAAATAAAATCAGAACAGTTTTCTGAAGGATAAGAAATATGTAAAATAGAGAGAGGTTATTCCCCCACCTGCCTCTCATCTCCAACCCACTTTGCCACCCAGCACTACTCTCATCCTGACCCCATCTCTGTTCAGGTGTAAACAGGGTGAGGGCTCTGTTTCACTTGGAGAATCTCATGTATAAGAATGTGATTTGGTGGGGCCAGACTCTGATTGTATGGCACTTGCACCTCACAGCTGGAACGGGGCCTCCCGTGTCCCACGTGCTTTGCCTCCTCCCTCCCATGGATCTGCTGGTTCTCATGATCTCTTCTGTCCTCTCTTTTCTGCTTTGTTTCTTTGTGAGTTCCTCTGGAAGCCTTTTTGTTTGTTTCTTGGTGTTTGGAGTCTGATCCTTGTTCTGTGGAAATCAACTTGCACTGTAAACTCTTTGCTTACTTATGGAGAGAAAGATAAAGATTAACTGAAACATGCACTTGGGTACTTTTTTTTTTCTTCCTTCCGCAGAGAGAGGTTTATAATCTTGTTTGTCTTAATGTTGAGGTGATTAGTGCCACTAGGGGACAATGGGCTGGCTGCAGTGGTAATTTTTTTTTATAATCAAAAATGAAGATTTGACTCTGGGAAATCAGCCTGAGTTGTGTGGGTTTGGCCATTTCTATGTTTATAGCATCATTAAGAATCAAACAGGATCAAGCCTCCTGAGTTAGTGAACCATGTGCTAAAACCTTTGTGCAGTTGAGACCTGTAAAACAGGCCCTGGGGTTGTTAGGAAAGGACATGGAGGGCCTTGACTGTATCTGATCTATGGTGGCTGTAGGTGAGAGTTTGAGCTGGTAGGCTTCATTCCTGTCCATGCTGATCATGTCTTCAGTCATGTATTCAGTGTTCATTCCAAAGTCACCTGCTCTGTGAAAGCTCAGTAACTTAAACTAGTGTTTTATCCATTAAACTGGATAAAATCAGGTCATGGTTTGCCCATGAAGTGCCATCGTTCCTTGTCTCCAGGCTGTCAATCACTAAGAAGAAGATTTGAGGTCAGACCTTAGCATGTATGTCCTGTGGATCCTGTGGTACAAACACTGACATGAGAATAATAATTAACTTTAATTTATCCAGCTGTTACTTCTCATGACATATTTCTGTTGACATGAGCCCAAATACAAACACTTACCGGGCAAAGTTCATGCTCATGCAGTCAGTCTCACTTAGAGTTTTACAGAAAGGTGCTATCACTGCCTGAATGCTGAATCCTCACTGTTACTGTCTTGGGAGAGTTTACAAGGGAATCCCAAAAAACCCCCATAAATAGGCTCTAATCTTAAACCCACATTGATCCTGGGATTCATTTACAAAGGAACAGAAGCAATAATGAGAATGCCTTTTGTGCCATGCTTGGGTAAGGGTCATGACAGATTTTGATTGATTATAGAGCAGGCCTGCTCTTAAATCTCATAGAATCCCAGAATGGTTTGGGTTGGAAGGGACCATAAAGCTCATCTGCCATGGGCAGGAATTCCTTCCTCTAGCCCAGCTTGCTCAGAGCCCAGTACAGCCTCTGAATGCAAGAGCGATTTAAGTGAGTTGACCGTGAGCCCATTGAGTGCAGAGCAGACCCAGAGATTTCACAAGACACACATGAAAATTCAATCTCTTTATTTCCATTCATGAGGCTCTGGATTTGGGACCCATAGTCACAAGCCCCCTGCTCTCCCATGTGCTTTCAAAGCAGGCATCCCTATGAAACACATCCTAATGGGTCTTTGATTAGGCACCTCACTGCAGCCACCTTCCTTTGTGCATGGTGACCTCAAGAAAGGTTTGTGGATGTGCAAGGCAGCAGCAAGGGCCAAAGTGTTGGGGTGGGGAGAGACTCACAGTGGATGTGGCAGTGGCTTGCTCTTGAACTATCCCCGTGTGCAAGGATGGGACATTGGCTAGTCCACACCAGTGATAACATCATCTATGGTGAGTAAAGATAACCCACAGTGCTTCCCTAGTGATTCCCACCTGGGAATCTGCTCTGGGAGTGCCTGTAGGAAGAAGTAGTGTTTATTCTCAGTAAGGCAAGGTCATGTTATAGCTTTCACTATTTTGATTTCACTTTTTTGATTGCTTTTGATTTTCTGAATTGGTGCAGGCCAGTCTTCGTTGCTTTTGCTGAAGGCTGCCCTTGCATTCTTTTATCTGGAAGATCTCAATAGGAGTCAGTAAAGTCCCATTTGCTGCCAAACAGCATCCACTGGCAGACTGCTGACTGCATGCATGATTCCTGAGAGCAGTGAGAGTTTATTTATGGGTTTTGAGTCTATTCTCTATGGTGGAAAAGGATAATATGAAAGAACCTCTTCTGAAATTCATGGTGATGTTGTACAAGAAGTCCAAGCAGAAGCTGGAGGGAAAATATCTTAGAAGCTTCCACATGCATATCTGCTGCTTACTGCATCTTTGTTCAGCATCACTGATTCTCCCCAGCCCCTGGGGTGGGGGTCCAGCTTGGCTCAGGCTGTCACATAGACCTCCAGGAGCCCCCCAACTGAGTGCATGCGGTAAAACACACCCAAGGGGAGTCCGAAGTTCACGATCACGAACCAGGTGGAGTAGCCATAAAATGACCTTTCCATTCCATTCTCGAAGATGGGGTGAGCCCCAAATGTGGGCATGACCCACAGCTGGAAAGATGTGAGGGAAAGAAACACAAGTCAGAGGATGACAAACTGTCCTCTACTTGTGCCCTCAGTAGAGGGCTCTCAGTACTGGCTCAAGAGTTGTAGGAATATTTCAGAAGTATCACAGTAGTCTCCTTGCCAGGGAGGAGAAGGAAAATCCCATAGTTATGCTGTTGACTCCTTACTGTAATACAAATCCTGTTGAATCCCTGGAAACCTTATGACAGCCCCATTCTGCCCCAGCCTGCTTCATCTTTCTACAGGGTTTCACTGTTTCCCTGGGCAATGGGTTTTCACTGGATTAAGGCTGCAGCGTTGATTCAAGATCCCAGACCACAGTGTACTTTATTGGGTGAGTTTCAAGCCTGGAGACTCGTGTTTACAGAGACTTAATGCTGGTGCCTCACATTTTCTTTCACGTTTCTCGTGAAACACCCTTAATGAGCCTAATGAGGTTTTTTTCAGAGGCTAAAATCTTGGCAAGTAAGGATTTATTAGCTGTCTCTTCCCTGCACCCATGAAACCCAGTAATACTTGACTCTAAGGGTAAAAGAGAGACTTTCTAATTATGAGGGTGGGGTATTAACAGCAAAACCGGTCTCGACTTGCCTCACCAATAGGTTGAAACTTGGTGGGCAAAGGTTTTTTGTCTGAAATACAAGAGAAAGACAAAGAGATCACATCTGTGTCACAGGTCACTGTGGCTCAGCCAGAGCTGTGACAGAGCAGAGAGCACAATACTTACTATGATGTTGCACAAAACCAAGAAGAATGAGATCTCCCTCAATACTCTTCTCTTCCAGCTCAGGTGAGAGTAGGTATGGATGTAGGACAGGGAAGCTTTCCGGATCTCCTGTCCCAGCTCCAGCACGCTCACTCGTCTCTGGCTGTAGGCTTCACGATTCTGCTCTTCTTTAGTGTCTTCTTCCTTGCTGGGAGGTGTCTGGCTGTGCTCCTGTTTGCTGCCCAGTGTGGTCTCCTCTTCCCCAGGCAGCTCTGCAGCCACCGTGTGCTGCCCAGTGTGTCCGGCATGTTTGGCCTCAGCTGCTGCTACAACACGCCGCCGGTGGAGCCCATCGATGACAAAAACATTTTGGGTGATGTTCTGAAAGATGAGGAGGACGGAGTAGGACAGAGCGAGGCTGTTCAGCAGGTCCCTGGGGTCAGTGGCCACCAGGGCCACAATGGAGAAGTAGGACATGCCGATTTGGCCGAGGGCTGCCCCCATGAGCAGGACCACGTCCAGGCTGCGGGTTGGGTTCTTGAGCGTGTCCAGCTCCTTTTTTTCCAGGGCGTGGATGATTGTCCCAATCACGGCGCCCACACTCATCAGGGGCAGGAGCACAATGTAGTAGGAATAATAGATCACAAAGACCTGGCGGCTGGGGACCAAGCTGGTGGCCTGGATCTGGTACATCATGAAGACACAGGCCCCAATGACTACAGCACTGGTGCCCAGCAGTGGCCCAAAGACCACCCCCTGGAGCTTGAATTTGGGCTTGGTGTGCGGGATGTGGTCGTGGCTGATGTGTCTCCCCACGTTCTTCCACATGACGTAGAGCACGGAGCAGCAGACCAGGCAGTACTCAGTGTTGAAGGGGTAGAGCAGGATGTAGCCCTTCTGGAAGACTTTGCAGATGGTCATGTTTGGGCATGTGCACAAGGTAGTCTCGTTGCCTGGAGCATGAGAAGAGAAAGGTGACAATTAAGAGGGAGATGGCCTGGATGTCACGGGTGTCTTTGGGAGTTTCTTGTGTGCAGGCATAACGTGTGTCTGTGCCTCAGAAACAGGGATCAGCAGGAAGTGAAATGGCTACTGCTCAGTCCTAAAGGATATGAGGATTCAGAATAACACAGTTTAGCTAATGTCTTTTCCTACCTATGGTCAACACCATAGGTGCTGGATGAGAGACTCCTCTTCCTTCACAACAAAGCCTTCTCTATTTCTACCTCTGGAATATTAGATTCCTCTTTGTTTCTCTATATCTTCAGAAAGAAGACCACAGCAATTACATGAGTGTCTCAAGTCTGGCAATCTTGTGCTTGCAGTTAATAGGAAAAAGTCAGCAAAAATTGCTATTTTATGGTGGGCTTTTCCTTTCCTAGCCCTCAGTTTCAGGGTTTCATAGCAGATCCCTTCCCTCCAGGTGAAGATCTTCTCCCCTTGCAGCCCATTTCCTTGAGACAACCTCCAATAATAGGGAAGCTGTAGCATTTAGGGGAACTGGAGATATCTGAATCACTGAGATCACTGAGGCTCCCCAGAGAAGTGCGCTAGCACCAAGCCTGACAGAGATCAGGAAGTGTTTGGACAATACTCTGGGGCACATGGTGGAATACTTGGGGATGGTCTTGTACGGGGTCAAGAATTGGACTTGATGATCCTCGTGGGTCCCTTCCAACAAAGTATATTCTGTGATTCTGTGGTTCTGTGAAATGCTGTTTCCCTGTGTCAGCCTAACACCAATGGGGATGTGAAGAAGGAGCCTTGCCTGCGAATCGCCGTTCCACCTCGCGCAGCTGAGACTCGATCTCCATGTGCAGGGTGTCATTAGTCACGGCCAGGAGCCAGAGAAGAAGGTTGGTGGCTATGGTCAGCATCAGCCCACACCTGGGAGGAGACACAGGACTTGTACAGTGTTTGGAGATGGTTCACAGCCAGCGTGTCCTTCCCCTCTTGCTGGCCCATGCACAGATTTGAGCACATGGGGTGTTCATGCCCACTCTGCCTGAGGACCATGGGGTGTGGCTTTGCACAAACACCATGAGCATATTCCCATTTGCCATTTACAAAGGAGCAGGGCAGGCAGTGCCTGGTGAAACTGGCCTAAGCTGAGACATCTCCCAGTAATGGGAATGGGGAGACCACCCTCCCCCATCATCCAGTCTGTAAGCTGGTCCCTGAGACAGGCAGCAGGAAGATGTTTGGGAGCAAGGAATGAGCTTGCAGCACTCCAAGGCACAAAGGAAAACTGAAGGGAGCTGGTGAGCCCAGGTTAGTGGAGGGAGGATGGGTCTGAACAATGCATAGTTTGGTTCTTGTGTGACCCAAAATACAGGGTCTGTGTAGGATCAGATGAACACAGTTCTAACAGGAATCATAACGGACATCACAGGCAGAAAGGAAAAGTCTTTAGAGCAGTAGAAGGCATTTTTTTCCTCGTTTTTTACCTGGTGAAGTTGTGCTGGACTTGAATGCAGTCCTTAGAGTGATGCCACAGAAAGTAAGCCTGCAAGTGGAGAGCAATAACAGCGTGAGCAGGGTGAAGTTAGCAGCTGGCTGCACCCATGGTGGAAAGGGACAGGTAGATAAGAAGATACAGGTTCAAGCAGGAACAAACCTGCCTCTGCACAAGGGTGCAGGGACATGTGTGCACCTGCACCCCAGAGCTGAGGCAGGTCCTGGCATCCTTGTGTAAGGGCAGCATTTGTGTGTGACTGCACTGAATGGACATCCTGGAGCTGTGTTCCTCTGTCCTGTTCATGTGGGTATTTGCTGCTGAGGTGGGAATTAGTTTACTTTTCAAATATGGCTTTGGGTCTGTAAAGAAGAAGGCTGGTGTTGAATAATAAGGTGAAAATGGTGCGAGATATCTTTGTGTGCAAAGGATTTTGTTGGGCGGATGGATTGGCAAATACAAAGAGGGGCTGAGGCTCAGACTGGCGCAAAGATATCTCTGGCAAAACCTGAAATTTCCTCTCCTCTCTCCTTATGTTGCTTCAAAGCAAATTCCTCTGGATCCTATGGTATGTCAGGTATTTCTAAATGTTTGAATCTCTCTCCTCTGTCCCTCAACACAGCACACGAGGAGTGCAGGTGCTTTCAATGCTCAGGAGAATGTCCCATGTTCATTCACTTTCCCACATCTCCCAGCTTCCCCCCAACCCTGGGGCTCCCAGGAATGGGACAGAGAGAATAAACAAGCTTCCAGAAGGGTAATGTGCAGTACCTGGGTGCAAATAAAAAGGATTCCAATGCTGGGGAACACAATTTCCACCCTGGATTTGCAGTGGACGAGGATTGTGCTGTAGCCAATCTGAAACACATTCAGGAGGATGCTGCAACTGCCAAACAGCAGCACTGACCCTGGGCAAAGAGCAAAGGATCAGTAAATAAACACAGACATGTCTCTGGAGCATCTGCGCTTGGCTGGGGACAGGAGGCCTTGTGCTTCTTGGACTTGTGTGGAGCTGGCAGTCTTTCTCCTGGAATTCTCATGATTTTAGGAGATGAGGACAAAGGACAGCCTTATTCCTGAACCTGATTGTGTGCTTTGAATGGTTAAAGGTGTTAGGAAAATGCAAGGTATTTTCTTGTGCTTGGATACAAGGTGGGGACGGGGTTTTGGGGCTTTTCTGTACAATCTGGAATGACATGGGGTAAGTTAATGGTGGGTGATGCTTTCTGCCTTGTGGAGGAAACCTGAGATGACCACAGGTCTGCTAAGGCTTGTAGCAGCCCCATCTGCAGGAGTTATGACCCCTTTGATTGTTTCTCCCTTTTGCCTTGGACATGTCTCTGCAGCTTTAGGTACTCAAGTACTTTGCAGCTTCCTTCAATTGATTCTTCATGCTTAGTTAACAAGACAGTGCCTAATTAAAAACTCCATGATAGACCAGAGGCAGGGCTGCTGGGAGAAGGGTGAATTCTCAAAGTGGGGCAAATACTGAAGGGAAAATCTCCCAGGAAGGCCTGGGTGTCACTGGATATGACTCAATGGGTAAGAATCCTTCCCTGGCAACAAGGCTGCAGTGATGTTAAATGAGCGTGACGGTGACATAGGGCCACTGGTGCTCTTGGAGGAAAAACACAGTGATTCTCCTCTCACTTTTCAAAGTGCTCCTCCTAAAACCTTTCCTGTTTTCCCACAGTGCTCAGTTGCTGTTCTGGAAAGGGTTTATGCCTGGATTTCTCTTTGTGAAGTAACCAGAGAGCGAAGTTTGACTGGAGGCTGAAGGGAAGCCAAGTTTCAGGCTTTCCTGGCTGCTCTGGTTCCGCTCCGTGGCACCCACTGTGCCCATCAGCCTGACAGGAACTGGGAGATTCCCAATGCCCTAACTGCATATCCTCTGGCTTCTAGCTCTTCTAATAATAGGGGAAGAATTTCTTTGCCTTCCAAGTCTTAGGAAGAAGGCATGAGAGAAGAAATAAAAGTAGAACTTACCCCTAATCCAGATGGCTCCGGCATGGGAGTCCCGGTAGAGCACCGCATGTGGCTGCTGGCTGGTGCCCAGCAGGTAGTAAATAATCCAGAACAGGCACAAGACCTTGAGGATGGAGAGCAGGATCCAGACATCTGCCAGAGTGATGGCCACCTTGTTGAAGATCATGCTGCTGATGAAGGCGCTGCCCAGAAACACCACGTTCATGGCCAGCAGCCCTGAGAATAGTTGCCCAGCCTTCTGAGCTTGCCGGTCCCTCTGCTGCACCGAAGAGCAGTGACGGTACAGCCAGAACTTCTCATAGTGGATCTTGGAGGTGTCTGTTGGGGCTGATGCTGACCTGCTCTTGCAGTGATGGCAGGGCCTGGAGACTTTCTTGTCAGACATGGCTCATCTGCCTAGGGGTCACTTGCTGCATTGAAAAGAGGGGAGGTTTAAAGAGGGCGTGTGCTGAGATGGGAGGTTGTGTGCTCTGCTGTGAAGGCCACTTTTGTGGTGACCTCCCTTCCTTACTTTGCAGCTTTTCCTTCCTTCTCCAGAAGCTGGATGAAGGGGAAAAGGAGATTGGTTTTTAGCCCAGGTTAGGCATTAAAAATTTCCCAGTGGAAAGAGTTGTTGCAGGGCACTAGGGAAAGGCCCTTCTGCCAAAACCTGTCCAGAGACACTGGCATTTAAAGTGGGTGTTTGATATCTCTGCCCTACCCCACCAGTACTAGGAGCTGCTGGGACCATTCCTACCTTCATCTTTCACAGCTTCTCCAGCCCTGGGTTCAGGTTTTCTCCTTTCCCTTTGTTGCCATAAGGATTAGGTGGAAATGAAGAGCAACCTCAGACCTGCTCTGAAATTCAGAGCTGTTTGATTTTCACTTGATGGGTCCAACCTTTTCCTTTTGTTTTTGGGCTCTGAGAGTTACAGGCGCCTTGAATGGTCACACAAATTGTGGCAGAGTTGGAGAGAATAAACAAAGGGTCTGTAAAGTTTGGAATATGCTGGGAGAAGATCCAAGCTCCCACCCAGGTGGGCTGAGACTGGGAAACAATTAGTACCTGTTTTTCTTTCTTTTCCCTCTTGTAGCACAAGGCTGTGAGGACACTGACACTGAGCAGCTGGAGGGATTGGCCAAGGTAGACATTCAGAGTCTGGGAGCTTTTTCATCCATCTTTTGGTAAAATATTGGTAGGACTGTATTGCTCTTGAGAGGGAAATCTTGCTCACATAAAGCAATCAGGCAAGATCAGCTTCTCTATAGATTTGGTACATGGAAAGAGGCCTTCATTCCAGGGCATGGCTCTGGTTGTAGTGAAGGGCTGGAGTGAAAAAAAAAAAGCCCCCCGAGATGTGTTTGAGAGAGGGGGAACCTTAAACATTCGGTGATAGGTAGTCTTGGGGAGAAATTGCTTGAGGAGGGATTGAAATGTAGTGTTTCCCTTTTCTTTTGCATGTGCACAGAGGTGCTCTATCTGCCCTTGCCCCTGGGACTCTGAGGTGAGCTGATCACCTGGGTTTTGTGGCTGGCAGCAGGGATTCAGCATTTCTCTCTAAGTTAGTGAGTTTAGAGGGTCCATTAGGAGAAGATGGACCTCTCCATGGCAGGAGAAGATTAATTTGTGTGTCCCAGGATGAACTCCCAAGCCCTGACTTCCTTGGCACTTCTCTTGGTGGAGATTGATCCTAAAATCTTCCCCATTTTTCTCCAAAATTCTTCTAACTTGGTAGCAGAGGGGCAAACTCCCTCCTCTCTTCTAGGGCCATAACTCTTCTGCTCCAAAGGGAGCTTACAGGCCATAAAATCAGCAGGAAGCGCATTCAAGCTGCACCAGGAGGAACCCAAGTGCCCAGACAGGACTGCACACAGAGGGACCCAAGCCCTTGACCCTGTAGCTGTGCTGTGGGGAGCAGCCAAATGCAGCCCTTACCTGCCTGCAGTGTCCTGCTGCCTGAGGAGCCGGCACAGCCTGGGATGCCGCCGATCTCAAACCAGTGGCTGGAATGCCACCAAGATGCACGGGAGACTCTGGCAGCCCAAGGTGCAGGCAGGAGCCATCAGGACTGCTCCTCACCAAATGCAGCCTCTGCTCCCAGCCCATTGATTTATTTTCTTTCCACCTTGTTTACTTTGTGTCTATTATTGTCATTACATTAATTACTCAGTGGGAAGCTCTCAGATCTGCCACAGGCAGCCAATGGGGAACAGCTCCTTTATGCACCTGCTGGGTTGCCTCACACCAACAGGCTCGGCTCAGGATGTGCCAACTGGTAAAACCACAAATGGTGGTGACTAATTTGTGCCATGGCTCAGGCAGGTGTAGAGCTAATCTCCTGGCACAGGCTTGTGCTGGGAGTGCTTACCCACACTGCCTTGGCCAAAATCCACTTGCGTTCCCCACTCCCTTGTTTTTAGGTAGACCCTAAGATTTTTTTCTCTCATGTACCATTTCTTTTTGCTTTTATCCAGGGCACAAATCTTACCTAAAAGGTAAAGCTCGCAGTCCACCCCTGCACTGGTGCAGGAATGACACCAGTTTGATGCCTTTTTGGCAGAAAGGTGCTGCTTTTGAGGGTGATAACTACAACCTACTAATGCTAACTTCGGAGTGAGACCCACATGTGCCAGCCCCACAGTCTTGGCCATCTGTGATCAAGGATGCTTTAGGTCCAGGCTATGCTGTTCTTGATCCCTCTCCTTTTGCAGGACAAACTGATTCTGGCTTGGGACTCTGTGGTGAGCTGATGCCCCAGGTTTTGTGGCTGTCAGGAGGGATTCAGCATTTCTGAGTTGGTGAGTTTAGAGGGTCCATCAGGAGAGGATGGACCTCTCCTTGGAAGGAGAGGACTTATTTGTGTGTCCCAGGATGAACCCCCAAGCCCTGAGGTCCTTACAGCTGGAAAACACATGAGCTGGGAGTTCAGAGCATGACATAATTCCCAAGAAGCTGATTAAGGGGTAGGAGTGGTTGGGGGAGAACAGGTTATCGTGTGTGGGGATGTGACGAAAGGGATGGAAAATGAGACTGAAAGGGGCCCATTTCTTCTGAGTGAGAACACCCAGTGGGTGCTGGTGCAGCCATTGTTTGATGTCTGCCAGCAAAAGGGTCATGTTTAATGTCTGACCAACTCCTTGCACTGCTGTGGTGGAGCCCAGGTGCTCCAGTCTGGGCAGGTCTTCATGAATACCCATGGCTGGATTTGTTCTGCCTTCCCCCAAAGCATCAGCATCTCCAGCCTGTCTGGACAGCCTGCTTGGATATCCTTGCTTGCTCCTTGCTTTCATGTTCTGAGATCTCTGAGTGCAATTGAGCTCTTTCACAGGCCTTGCTCTTTTCCAGACTCTGTTCCAGAGATCAGCAGGGAACTGGGATATCCCAAGAGGCATTTGGTGGCCTCTGTTGGCCAAAGCCAACTATTTCTGTGCAAGGCATTAACAAACCTGCTCTTTTTCAGTGCACCCCTAAATTGGGGTGGCCATACAGAAGTGGGAAATGGAGGCCATGAGTCCAAATGTATGCTAAAGTTTGGCTGAAACTGGAGGTTTTTCCTTCAAAGATGGGTCTGAAATAAAATGCTGGCACCTTCTGTGCTTCAGTAGTTTTATCAAAGGGACTGGGCATCTGTGTTGCAAAGATGAGGCATCCTTCCTAGCCTGACTTGCCCTATCTTGGCTTTGGAGCTGAAATTGAACCCAGATGAGTTTTAAAGCCCATGGAGATGGGTTAATCCTCCTTATTTGGTCCTTAATTGGAAGAAGAGCAGCTGTTTTACTGGAATGTATTGACATAAGTTTAACTAAATCATTAAGTAAGCAAGTGTGCAGGAAAGGAGAAGGTGAGTCCAACTCACTGGATCAATCACAGAACTCACTGCCCCAGAGAAGCTGCCTTTACTCACAGGTTGGGAGAAAGCTGGTAAACGTTAGGAGCGATGTTTGCCCCTCTGCTATCAGCACTGTGCTTATTAATGGTGCTATCTGTGCACTTAGCTGTGATAACAGCCAGGCTGGGCCCAGCAGGTCTGTAAACAGGGCCCGGGAGGAAGGAGCTCCGTGCCCAGCCGCTGTGTTTGCCCAAAGGCCACCTGAGGAACACAAGGCTCCTCACATCTCCCCGGCCAGCCCACGCCCTTCCTTTGGCACTGATAACCACGGCGGTGACGTCTCCTTGGGGCTGGGAGTGAGAGACTTCTGGGGTGACTGCAAAGAGCAGCTTCATCCAGCGTGGGTGACGGTGAGCTGTGCTACACTGCCCAGCTCTGTCCCTGGGTTCTGGGGGTATGGCCTGGCTCCACTTGTGAGTCTCTCTTTTCCCTGTTGGCTCTTGGTACAGGTCCTTTTGACCTCCTGCCAGCACTGAGTTCCTTCTCACTGCTAAGGATCACTGGGAAATGCCTCCTCTGCCACCACCTCCTGACCTGGTTCTCAGCACACTGCTGGATCCGATCCTGCTCACAGGCACCTTGTGCTGCAATCCCATCCTTCATTGCCAGCCTTGTGACCTTCTCAATCCATCCACTTTCCATCTACTACACTGACAGATAATAATTAACTTGGATTCCTCCTGTCTTGGACACACCTCAGAGCAAACCACCCAGATAAATGGTGTTTTGTTTTGTTTTTTTTTTCCCAAATAAAACAAATCTTGCCCTCAAATAACAGATGATTAAGAACAGAGGAGGGGATGCAAAACCCAGGTAGGGGTGGGATGATGCCTCAGGCCTGACCCTGGCTATGGCCTTCCCTGCTCTTTTCTGAGCAATGATTTCTGATCTCCTGCTCTTCATCTCTTCCCTCTCTTGCTGCTTGCCCTTGCTGGCTCTGGCACTGTGTCCCTCAGGCCAGGGCCTGAACTGAGACCTTTTTGATACTCACACAGTGTCTCAAGTCCTGGGACTGGAGCTCCTGAGCTCAACCAGTGCTGAGCTCTTAACCCTGCCAGCCCCTGGGGAGTGATTTTTATTTGTGGGGTTCAGAGTTCCACCAAACCTCTGCAGCACAGCAGGTGCTCAAATCCCTGGGAGGGCAAAGTGGTTTTTATACCAAAGTGGGCAAATCTGGAAACCCGTGGCAGGACCTGGTACACCCTAGGGCAGCCCTTTGCTCTCCTGTAGCTCTTCATTTGCAGTGACTGCCATTTAAACAGTCACCCTGAGGCACATCTCTGTCCTGGTTCCCCATCCCTTAATGGGAATGGGACCTCTGCTCCATAAGGATGCTCTGGCAGGAGCAGTAAGCAAGATGCTGTTGATGGCCTTGGGGCCCAGCCTCGTTCTCTGCTCTGACAGGATCTCTGCTCACCCAGCTCCCGTGCCTCAGTTTCCCTCCTTCCAGGCACAGAAGACAGAGCTACCAGCAGTGCTTTTCTGCAGGGATCTGACATGAGAATGTGTGTACAAAGGGCCAAGCGTGATCCCTTCGCATAACTTGGGTACTCTGTGGTGCCCTCCCCTTCCACCAAACCATCCATAAAGGAGATGCATCCTGCTCTTTACCTGGGCTGTGAGGAGCTGTGTGCCAGATCTGAGGGGAAAGGGGCAGTGATGGAGCAGCCAGCAGCAGTCAGCTGCGTCACCTGCCAGAGGTGAATGCCAGGGAAAGGCATGGATTTGTGCACTTAGGATGTGGCACTGCCTGCTCCAGGGGTGTGCCTCAGTTTGGGTGACACACCTGGGAGACAGGATGTGCCAAGGAGTTGCCCAGGAACATTTGGATGATTCTCCATCAGCCTTGGAGCACATCCGTTTGCACAGTAACTGAGTATAAGCTGATACCTTCTAGTATCCTTGAGCACACAGGAGGGTTTACAGCAGAGTTTTCTTCAGGTTTGGATTTTTAGGCTTCTTCTTTTTTTCTTCTTTGCATTTGTGCTCACTTTCCCTCTGGCTATATATATACCCCCCTATATTTATATACCACTTTTTTTTGTATATAGCTGGGGTTCACTAGCTCTTTCCCAATCTACTGCTTTTCCCAAGATATGTGTTTGTAGCTGGAGGGCAGAAGAAGAATTCAGCCCTTGCTTGGAAGCCCCTGTCATCCCTGTGCTTGCAGCTTGGAGATACCTCAGGTTAGCCAGGGATCCTTATGGATCCTGTGCCATCCCCAGAGTATTTTGGTTTATCCTAACAGGAATGTGGTTGGATGTTGTGGTTCCAGCTGACCCACCACCCTGGAGAGGTTGATTTGGGATTATTGCCTGTATCAGAGCTGCTTGAGTTGTTGGGGGGTTCATCCATCCTGAATCTATTTGGCCCCAGAAGTGCCCCTACAACAGCTGTCCAGAAGAAAAGAGCAGTTCAAAATGCGCCCTGCTTGATGCAGAGCACCCATTCCTGGGAACCTGGGAGCAGGAACCAGCAAGAGCACATGGGAGGAAATCTAGTGTGTCCCCTGGGAACAGACTGGGTGATTAAAAGAATTTTCTCCCCGTGTGTGCTCAGCAGCTTGGGCTCAAACAATGTGTGGAGCTGTAAGTAGGACTGACGTCTGCACTGTTTGCGTCTCTTTTCTGACTTAATTTCAACTGCAGGAGCCACAGAATAATGAGGCTTTTGTTTTAGGAAAGATAAGGTTTCTAGAGAAAGATTTTATCTTTACCAAAATGGTAAAAATAGAACCAGGCCTTTGCAGGGTCAGTCGGGCTTGGAAAGACTCCCAGGCTGGTGAGGGGAAGGATTGACCCAAGTGGAGATTCTGGATCAGTGCAGCCCTCTGAGGGCAGGGGAAATTGGGGTTTCCCCCATGTTCTACCCAGTTCAGAGAAAGGCTGCTGGCAGACAGGAACACTGGTGTCAGACCAGCCAGAGGCACTGGTCCCTGCTGGTTTGGTGATCTGGACTTGGAGGGGAAGGTGTTTGGAAACACGTCAGCCTGGGCTGTGGGGTGGAAAATTGCATCACTCCATTTCAAGTACCATGATTTCAATTTATTATTTTTCCTTTGGCGGATGCGCACACGTCTGTAGGAAAAGGCTTGATGATTTCTGCCACCTCTGCAGTGTTTTTTATTGGAACGATAAACCCTGATGGAACAATAAAGCCTTTATTAGAATGGTTAAACCCTGATTTCTCAGGATGCAAACAGAGCTCAGCTGTGCCAGTTTGACATGCACCCTCCTGTCCTGGCAGGGAAGGCTTTCTGAGGCTCTGCTTGGATGCTGGATACAGCAGAGGGGCCCATTTCTACTTCCTGCAGCCCAGGACTCGTACTCTGAAAGCCCCCTCAATCATTCAGTGGTTCATGGAGAGCTGCAGACACCCAGAAACTTGAGTCAGGGCCCCAGGGTCTGGGTGCAGGGCTGTGCTCTAAGCCTCAAAGAATGCACAGGCTTGAGGGTGCAGCACCAGCATCCCTTCAGAGTGCTGGAGATCAAATTGGCTACGGCATTGCATTGATTTCTGTGTCACAGGGTCCCTTCAGGGGTTCAGTTACAGTGAAAATCAATAAATAACTTCACGTACAAAAATGTTCATATATTTAAAAAAAAATCATTATGTATTAAAAAAAAGAAAAGAGAAAAAAGAAAAATCTCTTTATTATCCCCCAGACTGTATTGCCCACATTATCTTTATGATTCTTGAGCCCTGATTCAGGATAGCTAAGAAAAAAGTGTGCTAGAGCAATCCTATATCAGGGCTAGCCCACGACCGCACACACAGCTCTCCCTCCTTGGGAAGAGGAGGTTGCAGTGAAGATTCCTGGAGGGGAAGGCAGGGGCTGGCACAGGGAAGTGTTGAGAGGGCCCATACACATGGGCAATACAGAGAGGAAAGATTAAAAGCCTTTGGTGGTCCCAGTTTGTTTTTCACATCTCTGCAGGGGAGTGATTTCTGACTGGCCGTACCAGGAGGTGAAGTGGTTTTCCTTTCTGTCCTTCCAGGCCTGTGTCAGCCCCTTGCACTTTCCAGCTCTCTGCAGGGAGGCTCTGACTGCCCAAGGGTGCTGAGAACACTCTGGAGAGTCCATCAGTGGCATGGAGTGAACAGGCTTTACAAGGAAGGTGAGTCTCTGCATGGAGCAAGGGTAATCACCATGATCACACCCTAGATACCTTCCCTTTTTTTATATCTGTTCTCTTTTAAGCTTTAAGAACTTCAGACACACACAGGCACATCCACACACAAGTAGCAAAAATAAAATCTGGACTATGTTTGGATGATCTTCACTGACAGTTCATAAACGCCCCAACACTGCAAGGGGACATGATTCAGGCAGTGTTGGAGACCCCTGGGGACATCTGGGCAGCTTCCCAGCCCTGGAGTAGGAAGAAAGTGGACTGCTTGAGGAGGATCTCATCCTCCTTGCAAGGGAGCTCTTTAGGACATGATGTAGACCTCCAGCAAACTGGCCACAGCGTGCATTCGGTAGAAGATCCCAAAGGGCAGGCAAATGTCCACAATGGCCGGCCACATGGAATCGCCATAGAAGTTCAGTTCTGTGTCATTGTCAAACTGGGGCCGGGCACCAAACGCTGGCATGATCCAGAGCTGTGGGAGGAAATGGAAGAACAGCACTGCAGTGAGAAAGGTGTGTGGTACATCAGGGACCTGCAGCCACAGCTGCCCACGAAAGGAGCAACCTCCTAGGCCATGGTTTTTGAGAAGAGATGTTCTGCCATTTCTCAAGAAAACCCAGACTTCACCCCAGATATTTCTCACTTTATATCCTTTCTTTGGGGGGTGAAGGGAATGGTTTAATGTAATTTATTGCTTTTAATAAGCTATCCCACATATCCATTAATACACAATAAAAATATTGAAACTGATTATTCTCTTGCACCCACCTCTTGTGTCTGATATGCTGGTGATAAGTGACAGGCGTGTTGATGTAGCCTGAAATGTCTTAACTTCAGGGCAGTTGCTGTTTTGTTGGGTTTTTTTTAGGGGACAAGGGAATCAGGATTCTGCATTTATAAATATAACTAATGTACTTTCTGTACAGCAGAGGCACAGAAAGGACTGTTTTTCCGTAGGCCACATCCTTTCCTTCACAGACCCTTCTCCCTTGTGCTTGTAGCCCTCTCCTTCCCCCACAAACTCTTCTCCCTGCATGTACTCACTATGATATTGCTCAGCAACAGGAACATAGAGATCTCCCTCAAGAACTTCCTCCTCCAGTTCATCTTCTTGGGGGCAGGGATGGACCTCATGAGGTCAGAAGCGTGCATGGCTTCCGTGCCAGATGCTGTGCCGGTGGCCAAGGTGCTGCCAGTGTCGGGCACCCTCAGGGACGCTGCGTTGATGTTTACAAAGGTGAGCCCGTAGAGGTCCTTCTGGTGTGGCTCATGCTTGTAGTCCTCCTTGGGGGGCTGCCGGTGGAGGCCCTCGATGATGAAGACATTCTGGAAGGTGTGCTGGGCAATCATTAGGAGGGCGTAGGTGAGGTTGAGCGCGCTGATAGTGTCCCTTGGTGTGCTGGCCACGATGGCCACAATAGAGTAGTAGGAAATGGCATATTGCCCCAAGGCTGCCCCCATCAGCAGGGCCACGTCCAGGGTCCTGGTGGGGTTCTTGTGCCGGTCCATGTCCCTCTTGTCAAACCGGTAGATGACAGAGCCACCAATGCAGACAAGAGACATCAGGCTCAGACAAACAATATTGAAGATGTAGTACATGGTGAGTGCTTGGCTCTTCTTGCTGGATTCAGTGCTGGAATTTACCTGCACCTCGTACAGAATGAGGACTCCCAAACCACTCACGAGGATGATGAGGCCCAACATGATGCCTACAAAGAAGGTCCTTCGGAAGAGCCTGAACTTCAGGCGCTGAATGTGGTGGGAGTGATGGTCTATGAAGCGTCCCACGTTCTTCCACATGACATAGACCATGGCAGAGGCAAAGAGACTGTACTCAATGTTAAAGGGGTACAGCCAAAAGTAGCCATTTTTGAAGATCTGGCAGATTTGGCTGTTGCAATTGCATTCTTCAACTGAGCTGCTTCTCATTCCCACTGAAACAAGACAAAACCAGACAGATGCTGTGGTATTAAAACAAGGAGCCAACACTTCTCCCTGAAGAACTGGATGTTTGGGGTCAGTGAAAATCAAGACAAAGAACAAAAGAATATGTAACCACTTTGAAAACAAGGACACTTCACCCTCAGCTTTCTTGTGCCCAGGTTCTTTCTTAAAAAGTTAACAGTCCGGTTAAATCTTTCTTTTTCCTTCCCTTTTTCAATGCCATCCCATTTGTACAGAGTCTTCCACCTCTCTGACTCCTCTCTGACAGAGGTTAGGAAACGAACATCCAGACTTGGCTTTAAACAAACCAGCCCTGACAAAGGTACCTCTAGCTCTCTAAATAGACCTTCTGAAAAGAGATGAAATCTGACTTTCTGGAGAACAATTTCTACCTGATGGGATCTCTCTCTGGACCAGATGGCTTTGCAAAGAGGCAAATTACCTTTCAGGAGCCACCGGAAGATTTCCTCTGTCACGTTTTTCTTCAGCTTTGAATGTGCCTTGTGGACAGACTCATCTGTCACTGCTGACATCCACACCGCCAGGTTTGTAGTCAGTGTTAGCATCAAGCCACACCTGCAGGAGGAGGAGAAGGTTTGTGACATTAAAGCAGTGGCTCTAGGCCATGTTTCTCCCATCCATGGTTTAGGTATGCTCAGAGGGACTGTGGCATCTGCCAGGCTAGAAATCTTGATCCTTTCTTTGCTGCCCTCACTCTCTTCCTATTTTTTGTCTGTGCTCATGAGAATTAGCAAGGCTCAATTCCCATTGTTGCTTTTGAAAGAGCTTCTCAATAGTGAATAAATTAAAAGATCTGAATTGGTCTCCAGTAGATCCAGTCTTGCAAAAGTGTCCGGTCTTGCAAAAGTGGACAAGGCTTGCCCACTGCATAGTTATCTTCCCCAGGGAAGAAAAAGTCAACTATGAATCATTATTTAATGATAATTATTTATTTAATACTATCTGCTTTGAGTAATGCTAGTATTCTTGAATTGAATCCCAACCCTGATAGATCCACAGGTCATCAACCACAGCTGCTTGAGCTGGGATCTAAGTTTAGCTGGAGATTGAGCAGGTTTAGTTTTGGACAGCATTAAGGGATTATCCCCTGGTTACATCTTAGCTGTGTGAGAGAGTACAGAATGCTTGTGGGGGCCCAGGTCTCCTGGGCCAGTGGGATTCCAGGAGCAGCAGTGCTCACCTGGTAACGTTCAGGTGCACGTGGATGCAGTCTTTGGCAGAGACCCACAGGAAATATGTCTGCAGGGGAAAGAAAAGGAGTTGTTATTTCCAGCAAAACAAGAAAGCAAAGCACATC
Source organism: Promerops cafer (assembly GCA_013398275.1). Classification (NCBI taxonomy): domain Eukaryota; kingdom Metazoa; phylum Chordata; class Aves; order Passeriformes; family Nectariniidae; genus Promerops; species Promerops cafer. The sequence continues at coordinate 188,828 of VZSE01002916.1, forward strand.
CCACTGAAGGAGGGATGTCCCTGCAGAGCAGAAAGCAAGCTGGAGCCTCTTTTGCTTGGGTCCATCTGGGCTCAGCCTAATTCATAATGCTGGCCCTCTGCTGGATGTTCTTTCTTTGCTCCTACTGCCGTTGCTCTGCCCATAGCCACTCCTTGTTCTGTCTCAATTGCCCCACTCTGATCTCTTCTCTCCTTGGCATTGTCCCAGAGCATTGTCCTCTGTGTGGGCCCACAAACTCCAAGGTAGCTCTTGCCTTGACTGTCCTTCTCCTTCTCTGTTCTTCATGGGAAAGGAGGCCTGGCTGGCTGGGGGCTGCTCAGAGTTTGTGACAAAAATGTCATGGGATGGTAACAAGTTTAAATCACTGCCCTAGAGTGAGTTGAGGGAGTTGAGCTGTTGTGGTTGGAGGGAGAAGATGTGGGCTGGGTAGGGGCTGAGTTAAGCCCTTGCATTTGCTGTGGGGGCAGTTGAGCTAAATCCAAGAGATCAGAGCTCCTTCCACTGGGGCCTGTGTCTCTCTACCACTCCCCAAGACAGAGCACAACCATCTCACCTGGACAACCACAAATATTGCCTGCACAATGGGGTAGATGATTTTGATTGCAGACAGGCAGCTGTAGAAGCTCGAGTAATATCCTATTTTGAACACATCCATGACAAGGCTGAAAATGGCAAATAGGATCAGGCCTCCTGTTGGGGAACAAAAATATCTGTGGTTGTACAGATGTGTGCACACATGGGCTAATGCAGATGGAAGAGAGGAAGAAGAGGAAATGTGGTCATGAAGAGGCTTTGTTTCTACTGCTGTTTTTCCTCTCCCAGCACCCAAATTATCTTAGCAACAAAATCATACAATAATTTTGGCTGGAAGTGATTTTCAATCAGCCGGGTATGCTGGGGCTAACAGCTTTTGCAAAAGCAGCAGGAGAGATCCTGGTGTAAGTTACCGAGAGCCTCTGTGGATTCAGCGAGACCTGGCAGTGAATCCAGTGCAGGGACCAGGAGCTGACCTGAAGCAGGTCATGGTGCCATGCCCCAGTCCATCAGCAGGAAGAGGCTATGCCCAGATCTTTGCTGCTTCCCTTGTAATAACCGATGCTCCCATGAACTGTCCATCCTGTATCTCCCCTCCAGCCCCAGCACCTACCTCTCAGCCAGATGGGCCCAGCATGGGAGTCCTTGGCAAGGATGGCACCCGGGCACCGGGAGGTGCCGGCGAGGTAGAAGATGATCCAGATGATGACAATCAGCATCATGACTGTCAGCAGGAAGAAGACGTCATAGTCGTGCACGGCGATCTTCTCGAAAGCCCCGCTGCTCACCAGCGTGCAGGCCAGCAGGGCCAAGTGCACGGCCAGCAGAATGGAGAACATGCGGCCACCCTTTTTCCACACTTCCTTGGAGGCAGGAGTGGAGGGGGGCTGGTGGCTGAAAGATGCTATCTGGCTCGAAGCCAGGCTGGCTTTGTCGTCCTTGTGTCCGCAGCCCATGCTGGAGTGGGGGTGTCCGAGCTCGCTGTCCTTCCGCCTGGGCTCCTCAGTCATGGTTCAGCTAAGGCTCTGCCTGAGGGTCAGTGCTGTTGGGAAGAGAGGCCCATGAGTGAGAGGTGTATTTGGAACAGCCCAGGACTGGGCCAAAGCAGGACACGTGATGAGGAGGACAGGATGTATCACAGGAACAGGGAAGGCTGAGACAGGGAGTGCAAGAAGAGGGATGAGCTCATTTTCCAACTTTCCTTTCCTGGTTCCCTAAAGGCTTTTTTTACTTAAGATGCTCTTGCTCAGGTTGATCCCAGGTCAGTTTAATGAAGCGTGTCTAATTGGTCACACAACATTTACGTGTTTGTTGATGCAAGATTTGGAAAAGTATCAAAAAGCACTCACAGGATCAAATATCCTGGGGCAGACAGCCAGTGTGGTTTAAATTCTAAATGTCAAACACTAAACATTCTGAGAAATTGTTACACTTCCTTGCTGAAGAACAGGCCGCCAAAAGGTAAGAAACCCCCGGGAATCTTTGGACTATCACATCATAATTTGTAGCAGTTCCTGCAGGAAGGGTGTGAACTACCTGAATTGTCACGCCCTCTAAAGCCCCTTGCCTGTGCCAAGTTTGGTATTTCATTGATTCTCAGTGAAAAGCCTAAAACAAAATTAATTAACCATCCAAACAAAGCCATTCCACCAACCTGTTTTGCTGCCTGGGATCCAAATCTCTGCTCCTGCCAGGCTGAGAAGTTTCCCTGTTGATGCAGCTTGGTCAGTTGAAGAATTTATACCCGTTGGGACGTCTCTGTAATTTATACCATGTCTGGAGCTGACAGCAGGGCTTCGTGGGCTTCTCAGAGAAACTCATGTGATCCATTTTGTGCAATAGCTGATTTTGGGGAAGCTGGACAGAGATGAGGAGATAAAGGTTATTTACCTAGCAAGAGCATGAGTTAACAACACTGCTAAGCATGGCATGGACTGCTCGGTCAGAGGGTCATGGTCACCACAGAGCAAGGCCACCCCACCAAATCCATCTCCCTACATGCATGAGGTCTCTTCCCTTGAGAGGAGATGGTGTAGGTGATGAACTTTGGTGATGATTTTGTGCTCGGCTTCCACTTACAGGAGCACAATAAACATTGTGCCCCACCCTGTGCTATTCGAGCCAGTTCACTCTATGCCTCGAAGGTTCTTGAGGAAAAGGAAGAAATTTGCATTTGTACCTGTTCAGTGCCACGGCTAACTCAGTTCTTTCCCACCCATGGTGTCATCAACGAGAAAGGTTTAGCACTAGAGAAGGGCAGGATTTAGGGACCAGAATTTGTGTTCTCCTTTGCTGACGCACTGCCTTTGATTTATCAGAGTGGGATCACCTGTCTCTGGACTTCAGGACCTTAACTCCTCTCCTTCCAAGGAGTAACCATGTCACAAACCACAGGGCAGATATGATTTAAACGTTTGTCTGGTAAGGGAACAGTTTCTGCTCAAGGTCCCTTTCACCCAGTTATGTTTTGTGGGGGAGCTATAGGAGTCCCAAGAGAGTTCTGGTTGGATGGGGACAAGTTTTAGTCCTTGAAATGCCTCTTTTGGAGATGTCTCTGCTGCTTTCCCCCTTCAGGGCAAGCACAGAGCTGGGACCATTTGCTGTGTGTTTTCTCAGTCCCATTCCTGCCCGTTTGTGTCCTTCTTGCCACACTGCAGGGACAGCAAACTGAATTGAATGGGACGGGGAAGGAGAGCTCAGGATCCACTGCATAGCCCAGGGAGAGCTCCCTGTGCCCCTCCCGTGCTGCCACCAGCTGGCTGCCACCAGCTGCACCAGGTCTGCCCCGCCTGGCCTCTGCTGAGCCATAGGGATTCCTTTTGGGGTGAGTGGTTGATCTCTTCTCAGTCTGCAGCCTTTCCCAAGGGAAGCCCAGGCCTCCCAGAAGTAAATCCGAGCTGAAAACGATGTTTTGCAGAGGCCAGAGGTTCAGAGGCCCCTCGGGCTAAACGCGCTGGTTTACTTTGTCTCTTTTGTCCTCATCAGCCAGCAATAAAGGAAAGAGTGTTTACTGCCTCGAGCAATGCTCCCAGTCCCCCTGGCAGCCACCGTACGGCGCAACAATTTAATTAGTAACAATACAAGAATCATTAAATAACGTCGGTAATGAATTGCAGACGTTACTGTGCTGCTTTTCACCTGCAAGGATCCCAACGACAAAAATCTCAGCGGCTACTACATCCCATCAGGACTTGCCCAGCGAGGCTGAGCTGGTGCAAATGAACCTGTTGAGGTGAGCAAACCCCGCAGGGAGCACACCCTGGCTCTGATGCACTTCCAGGTGTCCCCGGGCAGCCGGGACGCTGACGCCGTGTCAGTCACCCAGGGATTAATCACTGCAGCTTGCGTGGGTGCACCTGGCACTGCTTTAGGGCCACCCTCCTGTCTCGCGGCATTTTTTTTTCCTTACAAAAATAAGCTGCCTTTCTCACTGTTTTAGTTCCTCTCTGCTCATTGCCTTCCAAGCCCCCCTGATGCTGTCTTACAGTCTTTCCCCATTTTTCCACTCTCCTCCCATTTCTCACCCATCTGATGGCTCTGTCTTCACCCTCTCCAGATGCTGTGCCTGTCCCAGGGCCATGGTGACACACACAGAGTCCTGCCCTGGAGATCTCCATTCCCAGAGTCAGGACATTACAGGTAAAATGAAAAAGAGAGTAGCAGGAAATTCCTCCTCCATGTCAGCATGTCCCAGGGGATACAATCCACTGATTCACCCTTGGGTGTAATGTATTGGGACAGCTTCGTGCTTCGGTCAAAATCCAGGCTTGGATCCATCTTTCCGACAGTAGAGGGTGCCCGGGAACCGGGAGACCTTGCCTGGGGCTGTCCAGCTCCCCGAGGGTCTCACCCAGCCGGGAGTTCTGTGTCAGCATAAAAGACACCAGAGGCCGGACACTGCACCCACTGCATATCGCAGTGAAGTACCGAGTTCCACACAGGGTTTGGGGGTTTTTTTTCTAGTCTCCAGAGAGGGAAATGAGGTGAGGAGGTGTTTCCAGCTCTTATGAGTTTCCTTGCTTTATCAGATTCCCGTTGCGCAGTTTGTTGTGCAATTCCTTGGAAAGCAGAATTCTGTGGGTATAGGCAGGGTAGATGGGGGATAGGGATGGTGACTGGGTCTGCTGTTGTCTTCGTAGTGACACTAGGGAGAGATATAAATATAATTTGGTTGTTTTTTGTTTTGGTGGTGTTTTGTTTTTTTTTTTTGTTTTGTTGTTTGGGTTTTTGTTTGTTTGTTTGTTTGTTGTTTTTTTTTAGTGAGAAAAAGCTGAGCTGTGAACACCCCTGGTATTACTTTGAAATCAGTCACCAAACTGCTCTCAGCCAACTCCACACAAAGGAGGATTCTCCATCCAGGTCCAAGCTCTGATAGGGCTGTGAGTGGAGGCCGTGGGGGCTTGTGCTTCACTGACCAACTCTTCCTCCTCTGGCTACTGCTGCCCCTTGCTTGAGATGGGATAGCTATGGAATAGGGGCATATTGGGCAGGATACAAGCCAGCAGCCTTTCTGACAGCCTGCTCTGCTTAAGGGGCACGTAAACCTGGTGAGCTGTTGCTGTGTGACCCCGTGCTGAGCCAAACAGAGCGATGCTGCTTAATTGGAGCTTTTAATGTGCCGTGGTGCTGGTGCGTGTTACAAGCAGCCGCCGGGGCCGGAGGATGCTTAGGACCCAGGGGAAGCGCTGTGGAGCCCGGCTGGCTGGGCTTGGAACGACTCCTGCCTCCCCGGCCAGGACTTCTCAGGTGTCCCGGTACGCGGAGCTGTGCGAGGCGAGTGGGGCCCTCCTGGCAGCTGCCCCTGCCCCACGTCCGTGCCCATGCTCTGGACCCCCTAGGCACCCATGTGCTGGCCCGGGGACCCCTTCGCACCATGAATGACCAGTACCACCGAGCCGCCCGGGACGGCTACCTGGACCTGCTGAAGGAAGCCACTAAGAAGGACCTGAACTCGCCAGATGAGGATGGCATGACCCCGACCCTATGGGCCGCCTACCACGGCAACCTGGATGCCCTGCGCCTCATTGTCAGCAGAGGGTGAGTGTTGGCCAGGGCACGGTGCTGGTCTGCGGAACAGAGTAGCTGGGACCCCCTTCTTCCCCCTTCTCTGCTTGCAGGTCAGTGTGCCCCACAAAATTATGGCTTCTCTCCATAAGACCCCTGCTTCTGTCCTCCTTGCTGTTACTTTTCTTTGTTTGTGGTGCTTTGAATCTAATCCAACATTCCTGATACCTGCTCTGTGTTTTCCCAGCTCCTCTGAGCCTGTAAGTGCTCCTGCCCCCAGCCTGCTTGCAGCACCCTGGGTAGGGATGAGTTCCCCTTTCCAAATGCTTTGTGATCTTTTACAGGTCCTCTAAAGATAAATACATTGTGTTGCTGACATGAAAAAAGCCCGTTTAAGTGAGGGGGCAGAGAAAATAACTGCTCCCTCTGTCCCAAGAATGCTCGCAGAGGGATGTGTGCAGTGCCAGCTGGCAGTGGGTGGCACTTGTCTGTTTACCCAAAGCAAGGTCTCAGCATATGACCCCTGGGCAGCTTGTTGTACACTTGGAGCCTGGGAAATTCAGGTTTTCCAAGAGCAGATTTCTTTAAGCCCAGTCTCCCCCACAAGGCCTGCTCCATATTGGTCTGTCTCTTTTGTACCTCACCCTGGGCTGCCAAATCTTAAGAGTTTCTGGCTCCCTAAATGTGGATGTGGTGGAGAGGTGGGAGTGGGATTAAGGGGACTTAGACTGGAGGGATTTACATCTTGGTGTTGGGGGAACCACACAAGGTCTGTGCTAAAGCAAGACCTGCCATTCCTAGTTCCTTCTGGGGCAGTCTGTGACTCTCCAGTTCTTACTAAACCCCCAAAGACACATCTCAGTGCTTCCTTCTGCTCCAGTAGCTCTTCTGAGCACCTCACCTAAAGCCATCCAAGCTGGAGTGGCTTCTGCCTTGTGTTGAGAGATTGGTGGTGCTGATTTTAATTTATGTCTTTCTCATATTGAGGGCTGGTACTGAGGTCAGCAGCCTGGATGAACACCACACCTCCTTGGAAGGGCTTTACTTCTCCACGTTGGGCTCCACTGTCAGCTCCCATACAGGGATTTTTCGTCCACTCTGGGCTGTGTTAGCAGCTCTTGTACCTGACCAGCCACATCTCCACTGCATCTGTTCCTGGGCTCTTGCCATCTCCTGATACTCTGGTTTGCTTGTGCAAAACATTCAGCCAGTACGTCAGCTGTGCTCACAGGCAGACCTCCTCCATCCATTGTTGTCCTTTCATTTTAAATCATTTCCTTTCAGATTCTGAGCTGAAGGCTGTGTACAGAGTGGCTTTGAGAAGTCCTGATGCAGTAGGAGTGTGTTCAGGAAAAGATTATTTCTGAGTCTGGAAGGGAGAGAGTAAGACTGTGCTCCAAGTGGAGCATCCTGAGATGGTCCTGAGCTGAGAGCCCTGTGATGCTTCCCTGAGTGGGGCTCTGTGACTCCCTGTGTACCTCCCAGGAAAGACTGTGCCCAGCAAAAACCTGCCCGGAGCTCCTGTCAGGACAGGAATTGCTAGCCAGGGCCATAGAGGCATGGGAGGAATGCTCGGGGCATGAGAGCCTGAAGTTAAAAATGGTTCCAAAGACTCTTTGATGGCCAAAAAGTCAATCTGGAAGGCCCAAGCGGTGGATGAATGCCCCTCCAGAAAGGCAAAGCCTTTTGGACTGACTTTTTAATCTCTTTATATCACTGTATCTCCTCATATTGCTCATTTCCATCACAGGGCACCCTGCAGCACCACTGCCTGCCCTGCCAACCCCCATCCAAGCCAGCAGTTTCTGCCTCTCCACAGAGCCCAAGGGCTGCTTTTATAAACTCACATTGGATTAAAAGGTCCTTGTGAGCTCAAATAGTGTTCGAGTGCAGCTTGGCTGCTGTTTAATTAACAACCTAATATACATTTGTTCCTGACAAGGAAAATAGCCTAGCAAAAGCCCAGTGCCCTTTACATGATGGATGGTGGAGCAAGGTATGTGGCTGTGGGACTGCAGGATGTGTTTGCTTTCATGCATTCATCTCCATGTGTCAGATCCTTGCCCAGGGCCACAAAGAGACTAGCAAAGTGCTTGGCATGGAGGCAGGCACACCCCTGCTCCTTGGAGCTGGCTTTGGGTCTTCAAGAGGCAGGAAAGCCCCAGCCTGGGGGCAAGGGTGCCAGAGAGGTGGAATTGTGCAAGACCCAGGAGAGCCTGAGGGCAGACCCTGTAATTTTCTGCCAGTGCCCAGGATAATGTGCCACAGTGTTTAAGCCTTGTTCAGAGATGAAACTTAATGCTGTGTTATATATATTACTATTACACCTGCACTATAACCACTATGAAACAAAAGGGAGGACCCCCGTGTATCCCAAAATGTCAGAGAATTGCTCTCTGGCCTCTGCTGCCAAAATATTCCTCCTTTGGTTCAGAGAGCCCTGCACTATGAGACAGGGGAGTGTGGGACTATGGCATGGAGCAGCGTCTGGGGGAGTGGAGGCTTTGGGGCTGGGCTGGCTCCATAAAGTGATGGGGTAGGAGGCATCTTCAGGGTCTGAGGCGGCTGGTGAGCCTCCATCTGGGTTGCATGGGGATGTCAAAGCACAGAGGATCATGGGGAGTCCTGGGACAGCAAGAAACACCAAAATCTCCTTGCCAGTGCTGGGCAGTGGCACCAGTGCCCAAACAAGCTGGGACATTGAGTGTTAGGGCCAGGCTGTTATGAAATGCCTTAGTGAGGGTGGCCAGAGGAACCCTGAGAAAGCAGGGCTGTGGGAGGGGGCTCCTGCGGGCCAAAATCATGGTTCTAATGGTCATGCCAGGCTGATGGACACATCTAGGCTCTGCCATCAGTGAAGGAGCCTCATCCATATGTGTTCAGCAGATTGTGGTGTCAGACTGAAACAAGGAAGGGGAAAGAAATCCTTTAGTAGATCCTTGAGGGAAGCTTGTTGCCCCCACCCATGTGGAAGGGCTAACGAAGCAGGCTGCCCTTACCAGCTGGTGATGTGCCTGTGCCTCTGTGCACCCTTTGCAATGGATGGAGAGAGGGTTTGGGATGAGCAGTAGCTCATCCCTCTTGTTTGCCACACAAAAAGCCTTTTTCTTCCTCCTGGCCAGGCTCCAGCGAGGAAAACAAACTCAATTAACGTGATGGCTGGGAAGAGGCAGGCAAGCTGGCATTTAGCATTGCAGCTTTTCAGACACAGTAATTCTTCAGTGTGGTTCATTAGACACTGCTGTGGCGGTGGAGGGCACCAGTCCAGCTCCAGTTATAGGCAGGTGTGACAAGGTGTGACAAGGAGGCCTTGGCTGGGATCAGCTAGGACTTCTTGGAGTGACAGCAGGAGAAGTGAGGATGTGTCTGCAGGTCCTCACTCAGCTTTGTCACCCAGCAGAGCTGGTCCTCATTTTTGCTTCTTACAAAAACAGGGGGCACAGATACTTTGGATGTCAGTGGCAGAGGGGACAAGCCATGGTTTGGGGGTGGCAGTGGCTCCTGACACCAGCCAGGCTGCTCGAGGGTATCACATCACCCCAGCCAGGGCAGGGTTGCAGCAGAGGTTGCAGCAAAGGCACGTGAAGGTGATGTGCATCCTCTGCATGCCACAGGGCTGGAGGCCACGTGGCAGTCGGGGCAGCCTGGCCGTGTTGGTGGGGACCTTCCCGGGGTGACGACCTGCCGGGAAGGTGAAGGAGCGGGGTGGGGCACTGTTGCAGCTTCGTGGCTTCCGGCACCTGAGCTGTCTGCTGGGAGTGAGGGTGAGCCCTGGGCACGTCAAGATGCTGAACCAGGAGACATGGCCCTGGGCACTGCCCCAGCACAAACAGTCACTTGGCACAGGAACTGCCAGCCCAGCTTTCTGCTGGGACAAGAGGCAGAGAGCCCAGGCATGATCCTCATCTACAGCATCTCTGCTGGATTTTTGCGGATTTGAACCGGAGGACAGCTGAATCCTTGGGCTACCACCACCTGGGGAAAACCTGGTATACAGGACCCAAAGCTCTGCTCTGAGCCCAAAACCTCATATTTTCTGCTCTTTCCTAGGCTTTGCTTGGGTCATTGCCTTGACTAACTATGCTGAAGGTAGTGATGATTGTTCCTCAAGCCATAAATTATTTTTCTTCACTCTTTCTCTATCCAAAACCATTTTATGGGAGCAAAGACACTCTGCACCCAGTTGGCTCCTTGTCTGAGGGCCCAATTCCTCACACGCACCCATGAGCCAAGGGTGAGCCAGCCCTCTGCTATCAGAGGAACTTCACACACGCAGCCAGGGAAGAACATATGTAAGTGCCACTGGATTCCCTGGCTAATTGGGATCCTACGGGAGAAGCAGAGGGGAAAAACCAGCAGGAAGGGAGTGAGTGTGCATGTCACGGTGCAAACACAGTGACTCAAGAGTTGCACATGTCTGCCTAAGGGGCCCAATTAACAGTGTTTTAATAATGATTATTACAGGAGTTGACTAAGTGCTCAAAAACGCTTTGAAGCTGAAAAGTGCTGCACTTTACACCTGTTATTAAAATACGTTCCCGCTTAGTGGACCCTGCAGTCAGCATCTCCTCATGTGCAGCACCCCGGAGGTGAAGTTTTGCTCAGACAGATGCCTGCCAGAGGGAGGGCCTCATGTTTATTATCTGAGTGGAATCAAACATCTATACTTTGCAAGTCACCATTCTTCTTTCCTTCTGATGCATTTTTAGCGCCTGCAGCAGACATTTATAGGGCAGAGGGCCTGAGATATCTAATTTTGCTCTAATACTCTTGTTTCTAGACAGTGGAAATGACCAGGGAAAGCTGGTTTTGATGTTCTTTCCCCTCACTCTCTGAGGAAAGTAGACCTTCACATATGAAACCCCCAAGATCTCCCTGGTTTTGCCCTCTGCCCCCTGAACCAGACAGACCTGAGAATAGGCTCCAAAAAGTACTTGATGGACTGAGCATCCACACATGTGGTTTAGGGAGCAGGACTGTTTCCAGTGAGTCCACTGCTCAGTCACTGTCCACATCATGAGTCCACATACACATTGGGACCCTCGGGGTGCCCTGGCTCACCTGCCCACACATGCCAGGCACACAAGTGCCCTTTCAGAGCACACAAAACAAACCAAAAGCCCTTCACACGCTGGAGTCTCTCCACCAGCACCAGCAGTTCCATGTGGAACAGGTTCACTGGCTCTTTAAATCCAGCTCCATCAATAATTTACTCCTCTCTTGCAATTCATCAAATATTTATCCTCCCCATGCATTTCCCAGCCTGAACATGTCACTACGAGGGTAGAAGCAAGGGCTGGGGAGTTACTGCTCCTAGAAACTCGGCATTGCCAGGGTACTATCAGATCCCTTCTCTCCTTTTCTTGGCTTCATGGCTCCTCAACCCCGTGATCTCCTGCCTTCCCCCTCCTCATCACCCATCTTTGAAACCTTTTTCTCCTTCTGTGAGAGATGTCAAAGGCTATGGCTCAGAAGTCCTGAAGGGTTTGTGGGGTTTTTTGGCCTTACAGAATTTCAAACCTATTGATTAACTTACTGAATTTGCCAATGAGCTCAAGGTTGTGCTTACTATGTTTCTGTAAATTTAGTGAAAACATGTTTATGATGGAGTTGCTGTTCATGCTCCACAGAGAAAGCTGAGTGCACCTCACAGCACCTTTCAGGAAGTGAAGTTAGGAAGTTCATGTTCTGGGTGCAAATAATCTCCAGCTTAACCTCTGGACAGGCTTTATTGCTTCTCTAAAGCCTGAGGATTGCAAACTTGGCATTACACTGACTGGGCCGTTCCTCTCTGTCTCTGCTGCCCCTTGGACAGTGTTCCAAGCAGGCAGTGGGGTCCCTGCGTGGGGATGAATGTGCTGGGTGAGGCTGTTTCTGGGGTTTGTGCATTGGCACAAAGTGACAAAGGTGCAAAGCAGCAGGGCAAAGAAGTCCCTCTGCTCCTGTGATCTCCTGCTCTTTCCCTGGAGAAGTTTTCGGACTCTTTGAAGTAAGCCAGACAAGCCATAGCTCAGAGCACATGGGATTTGGGAGAGGGTTCTGGGCTCTGCTACTCCCAGCTCTTGTCAACACAGACCCTAAAGCAGCAAGGAGTTAAGTAACCATTGCTGAAGGTCTCAAGTGTGCGTTTAAGGAGTTGGACCTGATGATCCTTGATGGGTCATTTTCAGCTCTCTATATTCTATGATTTGCTTTCTGCACTCCTGGTGTCACCATGGATTGGAGCTGAGGTCTGTGTGGAGGAGGAACAGTGCAGGGTTCCTCTGGAGCTCACTGAAAGGGTGGTGTGGGAATAGGCAGGAGCTGTGCTGAGCCAGAGCTCTGCCAGAGCCCTGCTGCCCACGAGGAGTTGCTCCTGAGGGTGGTGGAGCTGCCCAGCCTTAATAAAAGGCTTTGCCATATCCATGTGCACGGAGGGAGAGTGCCCTGTTGACAGATACTGCTGCTGGCTGCATATCATTAGCACACATGCTCAGGAGAGGACTGGTGCCAGCAGGGGTGTGAACTCTCTCTCATTTCACTTGAGTACAAATACAGAGGAATGTCAGGAGGATAGACTTCCCTTGAATCCCAGGTTTGTGTTTGTCCTGGCATGGGAGGCAGGAGATGCAGGCAAGTTGTTGTGTCCTGCCAGCAGCTTGCTTGGGCAGGGGCTGGCACAGTGCAAATGGAGATGCTACTGGCAGTGTCCAGCTCCTGAGGAGTGCAGAAACCTAATCTCCACTTTCTCTGAAACTGGATTCTCAGGATGTGCTAATACCAACCTGTTTCCAGCTGTGCTATCGAGACCAAGCCCGGTACAGCAAAATCGCCCATAAAACCCCAATGCCAAGGCCAGTGACAGCAAAATCACTCTTATTCTCTCCTGACAACATCCACCTTTGTGCTGCAGATTTCCCCAGGTGCCGAGGAACAGGTGGGTGGGAAGGTAGGGCAGCTGGGGGGGTTTCAGAACCATTGCTGAGAATGGCTGTTTCATGGTGGGATCCCAAGGTGTCCAACACAGGATGTGGCATACAGAGAGGCGTTCTGGCATGCCCCCCACCAGAGTCTGAATGAAGCCAAGATCTGGAGAGAGAATATGACTAGAATTTAATGGGATATTTGAGATTTGAAATTTTATAACAAGCTTAAGGGCTGAGCTGGAATCAGACCCCTCAGTTCTGCGCTATTCAGAACCTGGCTTGCCTTTCTCCAGAAGCTGGTTTGATGTGGGAACTCATTTTTCTTGAGACCTAAATTCAAGTCACATTGCCACAGACTTGCATGTGGGGCACGTGATTCCATGTCAGTACTACACTCCTCCAGAAGACCCCTTTAAAATTAAGTTGCAGGAACTAGAGGTGCGTAGCTTGATATTTCAAGGAGTCAAGAGTTCATGGTGCTGATTTGCCCCTGCACAGCTGGGAATATTGAAGTGAAGTCTGTCATCAATCCCTGCATGCTAAACAGTTGTTTTTCTTGCTGCCTAGGGGTGATCCAGACAAATGTGATATCTGGGGGAACACCCCCCTCCACCTGGCAGCAGCCAACGGCCACCTGAACTGCCTCTCCTTCCTCATCTCCTTTGGGGCCAACATCTGGTGCCTGGACAATGACTACCACACCCCACTGGACATGGCAGCCATGAAGGGGCACATGGAGTGTGTGCGGTACCTGGACTCGATTGCTGCCAAGCAGAGCAACCTCAACCCCAAGCTGGTGAGCAAACTGAAGGACAAGGCCTTTCGGGATGCGGAGCGGAGGATTAAGGACTGCGTGAAGCTGCAGAAGAAGCACCACGAAAGGATGGAGAAACGGTACAGAAAGGAGATGTCAGATAATTCGGATACCATGAGCTTTTCCAGCTATTCAAGCAGCACCTTAAGCAAGAAGTTCCAGCACATGTCTATGGTGACTTCCCTGCCATACTCACAAGCCACCATCCATGGCACAGCCAAGGGAAAGACGAAAATACAAAAGAAATTAGAGAAGAAGAAGCAGGTGGATGGGACATTCAAGATCTATGAGGATGGGAGGAAAAGCGTGCGGTCTCTGTCTGGTTTGCAGCTGGGCAATGACATCATGTTTGTGAAGCAGGGCACGTACGCCAGCCCCAAGGAGTGGACTCGCCGCAATATCCGAGACATGTTCCTCACGGATGAAGACACTGTCTCCCGTGCCATAAGTGACCCAGGTTTGCACATGGACTCGGCCCACTCGGAGGTCAGCACTGACTCAGGACACGACTCCTTGTTCAACCGCCCTGGGCTGGGCACCATGGTGTTCCGGCGCAACTATGTGAGCAGCGGGCTCTTCGGGATCGGCCGGGAGGACGCGGGTGCGCTGGGGGAGGACAGCGCCGATGGGATGGGCGTCAAACTGCGGAGCCGCCTGCAGCGCTCGCCAAGTCTCAACGACAGCATAGGCAGTGCCAACAGCCTGCAGGAGAGGAACGCGGAGGAGCTGCCCTGGGATGAGGTGGAGCTGGGCTTAGATGATGACGATGAACCAGACACCAGCCCCTTGGAAACTTTTCTGGCTTCCCTGCACATGTTTGAGTTCATCTCCATCCTGAAGAAGGAAAAGATTGACTTGGAGGCCCTCATGCTGTGTTCAGACAATGACCTGAAGAGCATCAATATCCCATTGGGCCCCAGGAAAAAGATTGTGGATGCCATCCAGAGGAGACGACAAACGCTGAAGAAGCCAGATGTCATTGTAGACACTGAACTGTAAGTAGGAGAAGGGGTGTAGAGAGGTTAAACCCTTCAGCAGGTGGAAATATGGATAATGTAAGGTCTTGTTTTCAACCTGCTTCAAAAGAGTAGCAGTCCAGGTAACCTCAGCACTTCTGTGTGTGGGCAAATTCCTGCTTGTGTGGAAAGGATGAGAGTTTGGAGAGGTGGCAATAGCGTTAGTTCATTACTCAACAACCTTAAGGTAACTGGGCAGGACGTGAAGCCCTTGTTTTGTTTCATAACCCATTTGAGTGCAGACTGCTTTGTGGTCTGATGCTTTTCAGTCCATGTAGCTGAGATTTTCAACCACACTCAGGCTTGTCTTGACTCTTCACCTTTTGAAGACATTAGGAAATCAACCGCAATTCCCGGTGGGAGCAGGCTGATGGCAGTACCCAGTGGCATTGGGAATCCTTCCCCAAATGCTTGAGATCTTACTCAGGCCTCTGGAGATTGCATATCTGGGTTGGAGTTGTTGCTGTTTTATGATGTTTCCAGGGTTTGGTTGGTAGGGTTAAAGGACTGTGTACCTGTCAGAGAGGTGAAGGGAAGGCCACGTGCACTGATACCCCAATTCACTGTATTGTTTGGGCTTCCCAGTCTTCAGATGTCTGTGTGCTGCTTTTACAGCCTTTCAGTACAGCTTGTTCTTGAATCCTGAGGGTGCTGATAGATTTTTATCTTTTCCTTTGCAGATAGCAGCAGCATCTTTTTTTTTTTTTAAATGCTGGAGAAACAAACCCAGTTCTAAGTTGCCAGAAAACACAAGCCAGAGACTCCCTTTCTGGAGCAGCTGAAAGCTACAGCCATCCCCACCAGTCCCACAGGACTGCTCCCTCATGCCGCTCCCTGTTTGTGCGATGCTCCTGGGCAGTTCCTGGCATGGAGGGATGACAGCCGAGATTGGATCAGGCACCTCCAACCTGCCAACCTTCAAGGGACCATGATCTCCCACTTGCTGGAGGAAGGAGTGAGCTGCACAGATGGCTCGGACGCTGCTGTCACAGGCTGTGAGACCACACCAAGCCATGGACAGAAGGAGATAACGAGATTTTTTCAAAAGGACCCAAAATAAATAATTACAATCCATTCTTCCCTGAGCAAGTGGTTGTTTTGGAGTTTGGGCTTGAGGAGCAGAGGGTTTGGGAATTCTGCTCTCTCCTGGTTCCCATTTGGTGAGAAGCATCATCTTGTCTGGTGCTATGTTTTTGAAAGTGAGTTCTGATGGCCGTGGTCTCAGTTTGAGATGTGCCAGCCGTGACTTTGGCCAGCTGGTGCCCAACAAGTCTGTGAGTCCGGTCTGTGCTGTCTTGAGGGCAAAATCCAGAATGAAGATGATGCTTCGAACATGTTGGTAGTTGCCTTCCAGTGGTCAAGTGGTTGTTTCACAGACGCAATGTTTCTGTCCCATCTCTCCAGGGCACTGAGCTGTGTCAGCAGTTTGTGTGCAAAGGACCTTGTCTCTGAAATCCAGCAATTTCCCAGGACTGAGCACAGCACTAGGCTGCAGCCCAGAGCCTCTTCTGAGCATCCCTGATGCATCAGTGCTCAAAGCACAGCTCTGAACCACAGTGTCAGGTGTTTCCACAGACCCATCCCGCTGACCAGTGCACTCCCAGCTCCACTGCACCATTTTACATGTGATCTATGAATGGCTCCTGGGTTGCAGGAGTTTCTGGGGTGCAGCAGCAGGATGGGCAGTGACATATCCTATTGAGGGAGAGTCAGCAGCCTGTAACATGGGGTGTTGGCAAAGTGCCTGTTCAGGCTGTGATGCAGACTGCCAGATCAGAAAAATGCTGCACACGTTACTGGCGTTGCTTATCCACTTTATCTCAGGCATACAAATAATAAGGAATGACCTGTGTGTGCTTATCCTAGGCCAGGCTGGAATTTGGACCACACTTAGTCTCTTTGGAGCTGCAGAGGCTGTGGTTATGCTTTTTGGAAGATGGGGATTTGTTTGGTGTGAAGCAGCTGTGATGCTCCCTGCCTGTGCTTGCCCTAGGTGTGTGGGTGTAGGGGAGGAAAATTACTCTTGGCAAGTTAGAAATACTCAGGTGTTTCTCTGCCCTGCTGCTCCCTGAGTGGCTGAATCCCCACCAGGAGAGTATGGGGTCCCAGCCTCATGCCGCTGCACACAGAGATGCTCTGGCATCCCCTAAACACCGTCACTGCACTGAGGGTCTGAGATCTTTCCGCACAGATGTAAACTGATTCGGTTTTTTTTAAGCATGTTTAAAGACCTAACAGTGCATTTCTATTTGAAATTACAAGTTCTGAATAACTCTTGGCTCAATGTACAGGCAAAGGGGTGAGCAATCAGATGTGCTGAGTCAGTGAGTTCTCCAAGAAGGCTGCACTACCCTGGCCCCAGCACTGTTTTCTTTGGTCCCTTTCCAACGCCCAGGGCTGGTGTCCCAGCAGGGAGAGCGATGGCTTGGCTGATGTCACAGCTCCCTCTGCCGGGACCGGGTCTGGGAGAGCAGATAGGACCCACAGCCCACTGGGATCCGCTGCTGCCAGCAGGACCTGCACCCTCGGGCCAGTTTTCAGGTGAGGCTGTGATCACTAAATTCGCCCTCTTCCTCATGCACACGTGAACCTCATCCAAGCCCTCTGCCCTTTCTCTGGATAACTGCCAGAGCATCAGCTGCCCACCTTGAACCAGTCCCCAGCCCAAATTTCCCCGAGGATGGATTGTGCCTTTGGGTCTGTGCTGGGTGCAGGAGGGGTGCGATTTGCCATGGCTCACTCCAGCGCCACTCTAGTGCAATGGGAACCAGTTTATCCCAGCAGATGACAAAGAGAAGTGGATCTATTGGCTTGGCACCCACTGGAGACTTTAGCAGGTGAGGCACTGGGATGTGGAGGGAGATCTAGGCACCTGGGATGTGCACACTTCCTAACTTTTGCCGTTTTGTATAGGAGCACCTAAGCAGTTGCTGATGTTGAGCTGATGTGGACAGAAATCCTTTCTCCCAGCTTGTCTTTCCTTCAAAGATCCAGTGAAAGGTTTAGTGACATGACAGTACCCAAGTGCCATGGAACGTGTCCCTGCATAGCTAAGACCAAGCCCAGAAATGCCAGTTGGGATCACCAAGCCCTGAGATCAATGTGGTCACCTCCGTGACGCAGGGAGAGACCAAAACTGAGCTGTGGCATCAATGCAGTGTGGCAGAGCCCAAGAGATAGGCTCTGTGGGATGAGGGGGGTGGTCTGTGGACATGGGGTGGCTGTTACTGGCACCAAAAGCCCCAGAACAAGTGCCTGCATTTGGATCTCATGCATGTTCCTTGTCTTGAGGTTTGGTCCATGGTTTCCAACCAACCCCACACAAAGTGTGGGGCCACAGCCCTTGCAGGACACAACATCCAAAGCCCTGGCCAAAGAGATGTTTCCTGCATTCTAACCCCACTGTGCAGCTGGGTTGCTGCATCCCACTGGGCTCATGATGGAGCACGAGACAGGAACGTGGCTCTCCCCAGGTTCTCAGAGCTCGGCTTGCCCTGTGGCTGCTCTGCCCATTGGAGCTTCCACGGGGAAACTTCACGGTGCTCATTACACTCCACGACCGAGAACAACAAGCTCCTTTTGGAGAGGGCGCTTGTGAAAGCAGGGTGGAGGCCAGGGGTGGCACACCCTGGAGAACACCCTTAAATACCCTCCCAAACAGAAACCCAGCCAGGCAGCAGGTTTCCCCGACCCGCTGCTGCCAACGAGCAAACACTGTCCCTTGTACCTGCCTGTGGCACCAGGGCAGTTAGGGCAGGTCCTGCAGTGGATGGCAGCCTGTCCCCATCAGGGAACCAGTGATCCTGGGGATGGTTCTCCTGTAACGCCCCAAGCCACAAGCCCCAAACCACTTTGTGCCTGTGTTAAATGGGGCTTCCCAGCAAAACCAGTCTCCTGGGTTTAGCTTGGACATGTGTTTCCTTGTCCCTGATGGCGTAGGAGGTGGTGTGTAGGAATGGAGAAAGGCCAATGAGCCATGCCAGTGGTCCAGGCATGGCATGGACACTCCATCCTTAAGCTGGACAGCCCCAGCTCCTCCACTGAAGGAGCATTGCTCACAAAAGGTGTGCTGATTCCCTGGCCCTGCCTTTATCCCCAGGCAGCTGCTGCAAGGGGGGATGTGTTGGCACTCAATAGCACTCAGATGCTCCAGACCACAGTCTGGAGTGAGGAGAGAGCAGAGGAGGTTTTTGGGAGTCACTGAGGTCATACAGTGGTGTTGTTGGAGATGTGGGTTTGCAGGCACCATTGCAGCATTTCTGCTCAGCTGCTGGGTACCACTGCTGCCCCATGGGGACATGGCTGCTTCCCCAAGCTTCTGGCAGCATCAGGTTATTGGCTTCTGCCCTTGGATGGCACGTGTGCTCGGCCTTGCCATGTGGGACCGACATGGGAACTGAGAAAGGACATCAACCACAGGACACCAGGTAGGACCCACAGGACACTAGATAGGTCCTACAGGCAGAGAGGACCAGGGGGAGGCATTTTCCTTGGTCTGGAGCATCTTGTCCTCAGCCCTGCCTGGTGCTCCTCTCCCCTAGGCTTGCCTGGAGTTAGTGACAGCCACAGTGCCCACACTGGAGGGTGACTCTGGGGTCCAGGATCTGCCAGGCCAGCGTGGGCCATTTCACCCCACTTGCTTAACTGTTTCCTGCCCATCCCACCAGGGATTCACTTCCTGGCCCAGCAGCTGAGTAATGCACAGCTGCAGGAAGGTGCATGGCCAGGATGGAGGCAAGGGGCAAGGCGACTGTTGCAGAGCACCCCCTGCATGCTCTGGATTTGCCATGCCTTGCATGGTGTTCCCTGGCAGCCCAGCACAGGAATGGATGTGGCACTGATATGGCCCAGGTTGGATGCAGCACCTCACGGGGGCCTTGCAACTGCTTTTGGGAGTCTCCATGGCTATTCCCAAAACCAAAGTGCCCCAAAAAGCAGGAGCATGGACACAGCTCAGCGTGTCTTCCCAGTGGCAGCTGCTGAGTGGGCTGGAAAAGTGGGAGAAGTTGAGGGCCATTTTATTTAAATTCTGACTTCAGACATTAACAGGGCGAATGATTTTCTACATTTGCAATTCATAAATTTTCTATTTAATGCAATTCATAAGTACCAGCAAAATATCAAGCAATGCCATGTCAGTTTTCTCAGGGCTGGAGTGAGCTCCCTGGTACCCATTGTTCTGGTACACATCATCCTGGCTTGATCCCTAGAAGGAGCACAGGGACCCACCTGCAGATGGCACTGAGCATCCCGGGGGGGAGCCAGGGCAGAGAAAGGTGTGAGGCATCACCAGTGCCTTGGGCCCACTCTGGATCCATCCCAATGGGCACTGATAGTACTGCTGGGAAAAAGTATGCTTGGAGCACAGGCACCACCTGATCACTCCAGGTCATCACTCAGGACATTGTTGTCCCCAGCTGCTGAACATCCCTGGTCCCCTATGACACTCAGGGTCTGGCACAGCCCTGAAACCAGCAGTGAGGATGGACTCATAGAAACACTGCTGCAGGGAAACTGAAACTGGGGAACTATTTTAGGAGGACTTGACTCAAGCCCAGTGATGGAGCTGGCTCTGTGCCACTCCATGTGCTGAGGTGAGAACACTGAGCAGTCAGGCACAGCCCCAGCACAGTGTGGGGCTGTTCATCCCCTGTGTGAACAAAGGGTCAGCTCAGCAGGTACACATGGGCCCCAGAGGTGATGGCAGGTGGGAAACCCTAGTAGTAGCTGGGACAATACCAACAGTGGCTCCTCAGTAGTACTGGTAGCTGTGGCCATGCTGTACCTGGGGCAAACACCTGCACTGCAGGATTGATGCTCTGGATGGCCTATACATCCTGCTCTGGACACTTTGGTGGGAGACAGCTGGGGGGCAAAGGCACTGAGGGGGCTGTGGGACCCTTGGCTGGTGTGGGTCCAGGCCAGTGCCTGTCACTACACGTACTGTGGCACTGCCTGCCCTGCAGCACCGGGGATCCCTGCTCAGACAACCTGAGCTCCAGGGTGGCTCTGAGGGCTGTGGTGATCCCAGCTTTTATCATCTCTCACTTTCTTGGAGTGACAGAGACAGCCTTCCTGCTGCTCCTGATCTCTAAGCTTTAACCTTTCAGACTGTACTTTGACAACAACCGTATCTTCTTGTTGCAGGACACCAAGCTCTAACACATCAGCACTCTACACAGCCAGCCAAGCCACCCAGCCCCGAAAGTCCTGGTGGGACCAGGAGCAGTCGTCACCAAAGGAGTCAGCTGGGTGAAGGCTGGGCCACCCTGTTAGTTCCTGATGGAACTGCACTGGCTGGAGCAGCAAGGGCAGGGCTGCCAGGGTGGCATCCAGCCCAGAAACCACCTAAACCCAGACTGTAAGCAAGCCTGGATGGACTTCCCAAGGGTCCCATCTCCTCTCTGTTGAGGCTGCAGCCACTGCTGCCTGGGCAGAGGTAGCAGCAGGCTCAGCACGACGCTGCTGTGGTCCAAGGACGGGCTCTGCCCTCGCAAGAGGCGCCGGCGACAGATCTGTCTGCCATAACATCCCTTTGTTCCCATCCATTATCTCTACCTCAGGAAACAGCACAACTGGGCAGGCATGACCATGTCTAAGCAGAGCCTGGGACCCTCACCCATACTCGTCCTCTGAGGACACTGCCCTGGGCTCTCTGGCTGTGTTTTGGAAATGCACCCTTGTCTGGGATGGCCGGACTTCACACGTCCCCATCCCTGGAGTGCAGTGCCATCAGCTGTGGGCAGTGCTGGTGACCAGCATAGAGGAATGTGTGGGAATTCCAGAATGCCAAAAAGGCCTGAACAGGGCAGAAGGCGGATTCTGGAAGCTAGCCTGGTGCTGCCTTTTACATCTGTGGTGACAAACCCACAGCCCGGTTCTTCTCCACAGCCACAAACAACCCCTGAGCGTGGCACTGTGGCTTGGCTGACCCGGGATGGCTGCAGGTCACAGCACTGGAGTCAGACGGGGATGCCACCCCCAAACCCTTCCACATCTCTGGCACTGCAGACCTTCCATACCCCTTATTTCAGCACCTCGACCCCACCAGTGTTTTGGAGGAGACTTCCCAGGGGTCCCACGAGGCCAGGGAAGGCTGAACAGCACGGCTGCCCACTTGGGGAGGGATGGGGAGCTGCACAGGCCATCCATGACCCCATCGGAGCCGCTACCTGCAGAGGAGCAGGGAGCCCAGCCCTCGGCCCCGCTCAATAACCGAGCTAACGAGAGCCGCTGTCAACAAGTCCGCAGCTCCCCAGCCGGCGCAGGAAGGACGCCTGCTCCAGGGATCCGGGAGGAGAAACCTGTTTCACTGACCTTGCTCCATCACCGCCTTTCTGGCTGCGCCGTGGGCGTGTGGGGCTGCGGCGGGGGGCGAGCGGCTCGGCGGCCCCTCAGGAGCACGGCGAGGAGGAGGAGGAGCAGGGCTGGGGCTGCATCGCCGGCGGGCCGGGGCGCGGGGGACGCTTCGGGCGGGAGGGAGGACGAGCCCCTGCTCCGTCGGTGCCGAACCTCGGCGCGGCTCCTCGCCTGCCTGCGGAGCCTCGCTCCACCCCTCATCCGCTAATAAAGCCTCCGCCGCGCCGGTCCCTCCTTTGCCACTGACTCACGAGCTGACCCAGCCCAATCCCCGAACTGCCCCGCACTTCCATTTTCTGACCTACAAAGCCCGGCTCATCCCCGCCACTCTCCTGCTCCTTTACGTAAAGAGCACCCGGCTCCAAACCAAACCCTGCGGCACTGGGACACTCTCAAGGGATGCTCGAGGGGCGACAGTGGGTGCTCGATGGCGGGATATGGGCTCGGTCACCCCTGCCCAGGGAAGGGGACCCCGGCTGCGGTTTCATGGGTGCTGCCCAGCCCTCGAGGGCACTCGCTGACACCCGCAGACAGCATCTCCCCTGGGGCTTTGCTCGCGTTTCAGGGGCTGGGAAGGGGAGGTGAGCAGCAGGTGCTGTTCTTGGCATAGTGGCCTCCCTGCTTTAGTGCCAGGGAACGCCTTCACCCCACTGTCCTGGTGCTTTGGCACCCTTCCAGTACCCCAAAACCCGGACAGTCGGGTTTGGAAAGCAGGCCAGAGATGGCTGAGGAGGTGGAGCCTTTATGGGCACCTGTCAGACTGTGATGGGATGTACTGGACTCATCTCCACTGCGGGTCAGGGAGCAGATCTGGCCACATCCTGCCCCTTCTCCTCCTCTCCTCTCACCTGGGAAAAGCATAAAAGCATGCTTTTTTCTGGCTTTTTTTTTTTTTTTTTTTGCTCCCCCCCACCCCACCCCCCCCCGCTTTCACAAACAATAACAAGGGCTTCTTCATGTGAACCAGGACTGTGCCCCAAAAGGTCCTGAGGTGGAGGATGAGCATCCTTGGGTCACAGTGGGGATCAGGTGACAGCACCTGCCAGCATCCCTGCGGGAAGGCTGCAGGGTGGAGGGCCCCCAGGGTACTCAGAAGATGCAGGGATCCCCAGGGAGTGAGACCCTGGAGCTTTGTGTCCCGGGACTGGATGCAGTGGCAGGCCAGGATGGGTTGGGACAGGAGCTGGCTCAGCCGTGGCCCAGCGCTGCTTGACGTCAGAGGTTATACAATGCAGTGCAGGCAGGGTGCTGGGAGCAACATCGGCATGTCTGTAACCAGAGCCCTGCTCCAGCTCCAGCTCCAGGATAACACCTACAGGAGTAGGGACAGCCCTGCCCTGTGCTGGGCATCCCTCACGAAAACGCGGGGTGGCAGTGAGGGCTCCCTGACGCTCCCCAGGAGGCATTTTGGATGCGCCAAGATAGGCTCCCTGGTGCCAGCGGAGCAGCATGGCTCCTCCCTGCTGGCACCAGGTGAGAGATCAGCCCCCGGTATTCGAGGCAGGCGGCTGAAGGTGTTACTCACCTGGCCCGGGGCTGCTCCGCTCCGCCAGGCAGAGATGCCACGTGCTCAAACCGCCTTTCCCAAGGGAGGATCAGTCAGTGCCTCCTGGGTGGTTTTCCATGCCAGGGGGGATGAGCAGGTCCCCAGCCCTCCCCAGGCATCCCACAGACACCAGGGGCTGGAGGAGGTGACATGGAATGGGCGTCTTCTTCTCTGAAGGGTACCACAAGCTTGCTTTCTCACCACCCCAGGGGCAGGTGATGCCAGGGACTGTGCCAGCCCTGACAGCAGGATAAGGCTGTGATGGGACTGAAGGCTAAAAGAATAACCTTTTTTACACTGTTTCTTCCCCAAATTATTATGTATGTAAAGAAGGGGTGGGAGCTGGCAGCTCTGACTCTCTCTCCTCAGATGTCCTCCCCACCCTGGATCTGCCACCAGCAGAGCCTTCCCAAGGGACTGAGGGCAATCTGCCCTGCACTTCCATGGGACAGGAAATGGGCACGGGAACCCACTCACAATATCGCTGCGGACTTGTGTTTTGGAAAGGTAATTTTGTTGCCCAGATGACTTTTCACTATGGGAAAGGGATACCTACTGCTAGGGGAAAGCAGAGCTTACAGGGATATTTTTTCTATGTCTGACAGCAGGTTTTCTCCCAGTCTGGAGCAGATGGAGGTGACAAGTTGTCCCGTGGGATTGGGAAAAGCCATCAATCCATGTGCAGGGTGAACCTGAGATTTTCCATGAGCTTCAAGGAGGATGGTTTCACCTCTTTTTCCAACAAAACATGAGTCTTAGTCACCTCTCTTCCAGCAAATTTCCCAGTTTTCTGAGGGCATGACCTTTGCCACATGCTAGAAGGAAACATCCTTCTTGGAAGTAGGCTCAGGCTGGGCAGCAGGGCTATTCCCAGAACTGCCTCTGCCTCTCTTGGTAAATTCTGCTGTCAGCTCCCTGCCTGGCTCCAGCTGGCCATGGCCCAGCCAGAGATGTGGCTACAAGATGCCTTCTGTGTTTTCCAGCGGATCCAGCTGCCCTTGGGTCTCCTGGGATGACAGGTGCCAGGGTGGTTCTGGTGGCACCTTGTGAGCCCTGTGTGTGTTTTGGAGGAACCCTCTGGGCTGTGCCAAGAGCCCTGTGACGCTCATGGTGCCACCGTAGGCACTGCAGGAGGCCAGCCTTATCTCACCTTGTGCCATGCTTGGCTCATTGTTGATTGTTCTCTTCCCAATCGAGGAGAAAGGTAAAAAAGTTCCCTACTTTTTCTGCAGAACTGCTCTGAGTCTCCATTCCTGATGTGTCACTGTCCAGGTCTGGGACAGCAAGGACCCTCTGGAGGCACATGGCCATCTGATGGACCAGAAGAGCCCTTGCAGGATGAAGCAATGGCTTTAGGGCTGAGCTCTTGTTCATTTTGCACCCAGCCTCACTCCTGTAGTCCTGCTCTCCCTGAGCCCTACAGCACAGCAGAGGGCTCCCAGAACCTCCTCCCAGAACCAGAGGATGGAAAACCCTGGAAATCTGGTGAGGATGCTGAGCATGGCTCAGAGGCCCTCTGGTCCCCTGGGCTGGCAGGGTAGCCAGCTCTACCTGCCACAACAGCTTCTACACCCACAGTTTAGCACTAACCTGGTTTCTATTCTAAGCCCTATTTTTTTTTTCATGGGCCTCCTCCCTCTTTTGCTGTGCCCCACTTCGTCCTCCCGCCAGTGAGCTCTGGCTGCTGCTGACCCCAATCCCAGCAGGACCTGGCTGAAGTCAGTAATAAAATACACCAGTGAGGTGAGATGGCTTGGGTCAGGGTGGCTCCTGCTTCCCCAGGCTGGGATTAAGGAGCAGCACATTGGATTTACCTGCAATGGCTTACAGTGGGAGGGGAAAAGCAGGAGGAATGGGGCCAGGGAGACACTTCTTTCATGGGAAAACCAGTTGGAGGATTAACAGCTTTCCTGGTGCTTGTGTTTTCTTAGTGGGCTGAAAAATGCCATTTTTAAGGCACTGGGGATGGAAGGCAGCTTCTTCACCCAGTGCTGCTGGCAGGGCTGGGTTTGAAGCCGTGTGCCAGCCAGACCTGACCCACAACCTCCTCAAGGCTCCTCCAGATATTCCCTTGGTCGACTGGGATCCAGAGCATCACTTCTCCAAAGGTATCATTAGAAGAATCGTGTTTTTCCCAGCTAACTGGTTGTATGGGTCTGGCTGTGCTGATGAAATAGCTGCCAGGCAGCATGTGAGTTATCCCTCTGGATGGCAGGGAGCATTGGGCACTTGCTTGGAAGAAGAAACAAAAACTGCCCTTGGTGAGTGCCTAGTTCAGCACAGCTCTGGTGGGCTGCCTGAGCTGACTGGGAAGGATGTAATGGACAAAGTGGACACACTGGGTACTGGTTGGATGTGTCCCTTGGCCTGGCAAGAGGATGGAGTTGAGGCAGACCCTCTCCTCATCCCCTCAGCTCAACTATAATCTCTCTGCAGCAGCCAAAAGTGGGAAAATAGGTTACAGCCACGCGAGACTGGTGAGGTGGGGATGCATTCTTGGGAGTCCTGCTGGATTTGGGCAGCCCTTTGGCTCCCAACCAACTTTCCAGCCCGAATGAGTGACTCAGCACATTGGATTCCCAGCCCAGCCAGGCGGCTCGCTCCCTTCCAGCACTGCCTCCCGGGCACTGCTGGTTACATCATGGCCCTGGCTGCCCTCACCTACCCTACGGCTGGAGCAGCGTGGGATCAGGCACCTGCCCAGGGACCAGGGCATCTAATTGCTGTTTGCACCCAGGGTAGCACCAGCCTGCCATGCCAAGGAAAAGCGTGGACACATGCCCAGAGGAGGGCAGTACTCATCTCAGGTGCAGGGGCTGCATCGTGCAATCTCTCCTCTTGCCAATTAAAGCTGTACTTGGGCTCCTTAATGAGCAGGGAGTTTTCTGTCTTGTAGGAATTCCTGGTTTCCATGAATTCAAGGTATCCTGATACCACAAAGAACAGGAACAGAGTAAAGACACAGGTACTGGTTGGTGCCCACCTTAGCTCTGGTTTCTTAAACTGGGCAAACCCAACAGCCCCAGCAGAGCTTGTTCAAAAACTCCTGGGGGAGAAAGGAAGAGGCACTCAGCCTTGAGCCTGGCACTCCCTCCCAGGCCCTTTCCCTTCTGGCATGTGAAACCAGCAGTGGAAGCTGGCAGGGAGAATTGTCTCCCAAAAGCAGCTGTGGGTAGTAACACTCAGCCACCCTGGCAAAACATCCTTGCTCGGTCACAGAGCAGCCCAAGGTGGCAAGTGCTGACTAATGTCATTCTGGGGTCCACATCCTCCTTCCACACACTGAGGAGGTTGGAAATGTCCCTCTTTCCTCGAGAGGGCAGAGGATGGAGCCTGGAGTTACACTGCCTGCACTGAGTGGTAAAAATGTTGTGTGGGCGTCTGATAGGGAGCTGCTGGCCCCAGTGCCTTCCTGCGGGGACATGTGTGTGGCCAGCCCCGGTGGCTCTTGTTGGGGACCAGAAGGGCACCTGGGAGCTGGGAAGGCTGGGGTTGGGTAGTGCCATGTTTACAAGGAGAAACATATTTAATTATTGAGGACTGGAAGTGTAGAGTTGTGTCCAGGAACATAATTCCAATCGCTGGCTGCTGACTGGAACTGGAGCCATGGCTGGTTCCCTCCTCAGGGCTGATCCTTGCCAGGACAGGACCCCACATAACTTCAGCATTACAGGCTAGCAGGAGAGAAGACTCGACCATGCCTTGGTGGCACTGTTGGAGACAGGCTCAGCATTATGGCAGCGGAGAAGGATGGAGCCCACGGCATCTCCACCGCGCACCTGCGTTGGGTAACACCTGGCCAGGCGGTGACGCCAGGGACACAGGGGTGGGGGCAAGCAGTTTCGGTCGGGGCAAGAGCAGAGGCATCCAAACCAGTGATTACCTTGGCTCTGAGCTGCTAAGTGGAGGAAGTCTGTGATTAGTTGACACCTCCAGCCAGGCTTTGGATTTTAAGCTGGGCTGGAGCAGGGGTGGATGACAACTGCTTTATTCACTGCTGATACATAAAACTGAAAACACAGCCTAGGTATGGTATCAGGATATGCTGGTGGTGGCTATGCAGCGAGTCCCCAGGGGCTTTGGGGGTGCCCATGGGGAAAAGTGGGTTTTGGTGCTGAGGCTTTGAGCCCTGGGCTGAGATGTCCAAGGGCTCAGGGCAGGGCTTTGTGTTAGGTTTGGCTTCCATGTGCTTTGAATAAACCTCTCTTCACCAGCCACTGCTGTGAGTCTCACGCAGCCTTGGGAAGTAAAGAAATTACACCTGGTGCTTATCCCTGAGCTTTGGGATTCTTGTGTTTGCAGGTGGCTACTAGAAAGGGAAGAGGGGAGGTGGTTGTGTTTGGACCCATGGCATAGCTGATACCAGGCATGTGTTTAACTCCACGCAGGGAAGAATCTCCCACTCTGTCAGGCCATCCCAAGGGTCTGTCCTCACCCTGCAAGTGCAGGGATATTCGTGGTCTATCCCTGAAGCACAGCAGCACTCTGGCCTAGCCAGGCTCCAGACGGCCATTGTCCCAACCCTGGAGCCAGGAGGGTTCAGGCTCTACAATGCCATGTAGCCCCTAAAGCTTGCCGGAGTGAGGAGTTAGGTTGATGTCTCCATACCTGGCTGCTGGTGGCAGGTAAATCCCAGCTGTTCTCACCCCCGGGTGAACATCACTGAGGTTTGGCAGAGCAATTCCCCACCTACAACCCCTCCAGCACCCATCTTGGGGTCAAATGGATGAGAAAAATATAGCAGCAATGAAAAGGATGGTGTGAATGACACTGAGGGTGTGGGGCTTTCAACCCCTTTCTGTCTGGACAATGTCCTTTGTGGTGTTTTGCCATTCAGCCACTTCCATGCAAAGGTGCCGGGGCAGTGCAGGGCAGCACTGGACCCACACAGAGCCTGGATAAGACCAACACAGAGCCTGGATAAGACCAGGCATTGTCCACAATGCCTCCCCCGCAGCCAGTGCATGACTCAGGGCTCTGCCCGCCCCATCTCGCCACCGTCTGGCCTGTGCCATGCAAATAGACTGGCCAGATTAGCCAGCACCGGGATCCAGCTTCTTCCCAGAGCTGCTGGGCACAAGCGAGAAGTTTCCTGTGGCCTGAAGTGGCCATTTGGGCCCTGGAAACAGTGAGATATCCCAGGAAGGTTATTTATTTAAGGTTAAAAGGATGACCTTGCCAAGTCTCATAGGGCTGGGAGGATGTGGACTGAAAACCAGCCCTTGATAGACGTGGCATCTCACCCCCACTGCCAGCCCCGTCCCAGCCTGGCACCACTGGAGCTCTCAGAGAGGCTGTGGCTGCACCCAAGGTCTTGATCCCTAAGAGGGGACTTGGCAACCCATGGGATGGGGCTCAGTGGCTATGTTCCCCATCATGCAAGGTTTTGGTCCCTGTAAGGGGACTTTGCATCCCATGGGCGAGGGCTTGGTCGCTGTGCCAGCTGAGAGCTTGTTGCCCTGACACAGATCAGGCTGGGTCTCACATTTTGGAAGCCCAGGGCTAAGCATCCCTGGGGAGCCCACCGGGCCAGGGCTGAGCATCCCTTGGGAGCCGACCAGTTCAATTTCCTACACTTTTGGCCAAACGACAGTCCGAGCAGGCGCTGCACAGAGCTGTGACTCCCTCTGGTGCCTGCCCCGTGGCTCCCGAGCTCGTCCTTCTCTCTTTCCTCATTCCACAGGGAGGGAAGGTTTGGGGTGTCCCAGTTGGCCTTGGGGAGCACCGAGGTGGATGGGTGAGTGGGGACTGGAGCAAAACTCGTACCTTGGCAGGAGGTGTGGGAGCTGCTTGGCGTGGAACTCGGGATGTGCCAAACACCCGTGTGCCAGGGCCTGAACTTGAGGAGGAGGGAGCTGCTTTCGGGGTGATGGAGACAGAGCTCTGCCTGCAGATGGAGCTCCTCGCCCGGCCGCTGGTCTCAGGGAAAGGGGTGGAGTGAGGTGATGAATCCGGAGAATTTCTCCTTTTTGAGGACCCCACAGTTCTGCCAGACCCCAAAAGACAAAGAGAGGCGGTACTTAAGGTCTCCCTGCTGGGCAGGGAATGGTGGTAATTAATCTCTGATTAAGTTAATTACCCAAAAGCGCTTGGTCTGAAAGAGGTGGGAGGAAATGCCGCCCAAAACCTGGTATTTTAAAAGTGAATCTCCGCAGACTCAGTGATTGATGCCAGGGGAAGGCGAGGTGGTGGTTTTGGGAGTGTCTGGCTGAGGCAACCGGGGATCTGGTGGTGTCCCACTGCCAGCCCCTGCAGCCTGAGCCTTCCTCCTCCAGGGAGGAGGAGGAGGAGGAGGGTGTGCAAGGTGGGTGGCTGTAGAGAGGGAAGGGCTGCTGAGGGAGCTCTACCTCCTCACCACAACCCTGGGGTGCAAATACTGCAGCTTTTCATATTCCTGGATTTGGGCCAGAAACTGCACTTCTGGGGCTGCAGGACGTGCTGTCCTAGGGGGTGGGGGGACCCTGGGAGGGCTCAGCAAGGAAGCACTTGCAGCTGCTGGGTCCTGATGGCTTGACGTGTGTGTCCTTGTGCCAGGCTAAAATGGCTTGTTTTCTCCTCTTTGGGGAGCAGGGACATGGGAGGAGCTTGCTGGGAGCCAGATTTGGCCGTTCTAGGGGAGGAGTGGGTCAGATGAGGACAGTGGCAGGGTCTGCTTCCCGTGGCTCCCTTGGGATGGCAGATGCCTGGGGAGGCAGTGGGGGCTGCCTGTGGGACCCCTGTGGTGCCTGGAGCAAGGGACAGCCACAGGGTCAGCAGCTGCTGGCCCTGGCTTGCTGCTTCAGGGATTATGTTGATCCCCTCCAGCTGGCCTGCTGTGTGCTGAAGGATTTCTGAGTCTTACACATGTTTTCCCTGCTAAATTGGAGGTGTTTGTGTCCACAGTGCAAGGGCCAGGTCAGTGTTTGCTTTGATCCCTAAGATCTCAGCTGGGTCAGGGGAATTGTGTGACTTGGCCTGTGTGTGGTGGGAAACTAGATGTAATTTGAGGTTTAAAGGTTTCTTTTGGAAATGGAGCTCTGTAAGGCAGCAGATTTAGGGCTACAATCCTGAACCTGCTGACTGTCCTTGTGGCTCTGCAGACTCTTCTTACAGTTTCTGGTCTGTTGTCAGCATTGTGACTCCTATCTTGGCTGTACCTCTTTTGGGTTCAGCACTTTTCCTCAGAAACCAGATTTCATCCTCTCCCATGTAGTTTTCAACCCACTATTTGTTCTGTTCTCCCAGGGGGTCTCTGGTCCTAGTGGCAGCAGGGAACTGAGTGATGCCATGCACCTGCCTCTCCCTGTGCCAGCTGCAATGGGATCCAAATGGATCCTCCTCCTCAGCTGCCCCCACATAACCAGTTCTGCCCTGTTGTGCAATGACAGTTCCAGCACAGCACACCCTTGCCCCTGCCAAACGGCACCCTCGGAGCAGGGCTGTCACTGTCCTGCCACTGTCCCCTGTGGTGATATCCGAGGTGGGACAATTAAGGTATGTATCTCTCAGGAGCAGCCCCACCCGATGTGTCTTTGGGTCTGACACCGCCTCCCCTGGCCTGGCAGCACCCATGGGTGCTCTGCCAGCTGTGGGCAGGTGGCAAAAGCCATTCTGCTCATCAGAATGAATCACTGGCTGGGCTTCACACACCACCGTGACTCCTCAGTGCCCCTGGCTCTAGAAATGGTCTTTCCTAATGCATGCTCTTACAGTGGAAATGAAACCTCAGCAGGTTTCTGAGGCACTCTCAGCTCTGCCCCTTTTGCAGCAGCTTTTTTAAGTTGTTGTTAATTTTTTTCCAGAGGATGATGACAATTCCCTGGGGCTTGGTGTAACTTGGGTGTGAGGTTTGCTTCCCTGCAAATCACGGCAGTGATGTGATGTTACTGGAGGTGCTGAGCCCATCCCAGTTTGGGGCTGTGATATCCTAGTGATGGGTGTAGCAAACCAGCCTTGTTTGTTGCAAGTCCTTAGGGATTTGATGGATGTCAATGTTCATTAAGGTTTTGGTGGATCAGTTGAGCTGACTTGAGGTTTGGCAAGGAGAAATAACAAAGCAAGAAGAAATCCAGTGCCACAGTGAGGAACAATGTGATTTTAGCTTTCCTTCATAAAGAAATAAGGTTTTGGAGGTCCTGGTCTGTGCAGGGGCATCCCCAAAGCTTTTGGATGCCAGTGTCTGGGTGATGAGTCAGGAGACAGTGATGGAAAATAGGGGAAATTCATACAGAATCAGGTCGGAAGAGAAGAGAGACACTGCGGGGGTCAGAGCAGGGTGCCAGAGCTGCGAGGGACAGATTTGGGGTGGCCTGGTCCCTGGCGGGTGCCCCTGGGCTCGGTGTCCCCCGGCAGAGAGGAGGGTGCTGGGCGGCTCCGCGGCAGCAGCAGTTTCGGCAGGCGGGCACACGCAGCCCCTCCTTCCCCTCCTTCCTGCAGCCTGCTCCTCGCTGTGGAAAAGCGAGGAGTGTTTCTCCCCAAAACGGCTCCCTCGTGGGACAGGCAACGTTTACTCCCGCTCCGTGGCAAGAGCGAAACCCTATCCCTGTCCTCAGTGCTGCGCTTGGGTTTCTCAGGGCTGGCGCTTGGCTCCTTTGCCTCCAGCATTTCCATTGCCTCTCTCCATCTTTTTTCCACTCCTTCCCTCCTCTGCTGCCGCCGCTTCCCTGTGCCCTCGCGGAGCGTCCTCCCCACGGCCCCTGCTGCCACGGCTGCTCCCCTAAATGGGCCACGAAGGCGAATTATTGCCATCGCTCATCTGCATTCGCCCTCCTCCCAGTCCTCCCCTGTTCCTCCCTTCTCCAAATCGCAGTTCCACCGGTGCGCGGAGGCGCGCGGGCTGCCCGGCCACCCTGGAATGGCCAGCGCCGGGAGAGCCACCGAGCCGGGGCTGGCGTGAGTAGGGGGCTGTGGTGGCTGTGGTGTCCCTGTTTTTTTAGGCTGGGTGGCTCTCTGGCCGTCTCTGCTGGCTGCGTCCTCCTTGGATTGTTTTTTTTGTTGTTTTTTTTTTTTTTTTTCCATCCCTGCCCTTCCCGTGTCCTTCGGCGGCAGCAGGAGCCGGCGAGCCCGTCCGCGGTGGGTCGGGGTGCTGGGGTTGATTCTCTGGGGGTGACACCCTGGGTGGCTTCTGCTCAGCAGGGAGATGCTGCTGGAGGATGGGGACCCGGTGAGGCCGAGGGGACAGCAGATCGACGGTGAGGTCAGCGGTATCCCCCGGCTCAGGGGGATGGGGGACCCCTTGCTCCGGGGCACGACAGCACCTGGTGGCAGCAGGACAGACGTGATGGCAGAGGGCTGGGAGCCGGGGTCAGCACTGGGTGACGGAGACGAGTCCCCTGGAGGAGCCCCACAGCGAGCATGGCAGCCCGAGGAAGCCCTGATGACCGAGCTTTCAGAGCTGGTGCAGAAGGTGGTGAAGAGCAGCAGCTGGTGGGAACGGCACGGCATGGACATCAGCATACTTGCCTGCAGCTTCCTCCTGCTCCCAGCAGGTAACCTGGCTCAGCCCCCTCCAAACCATGGCCAGGGGGTTCCCCAGGGGTCCCACTGCCTCCTCATGACTGCTTTGTGCTGGGAGCCTGGTGGCACCTATTGAGGTTGTAACAAAGCCACAATAACTCCTTCACCCCATGACTTAGTGCACTCTGACCCCACAGTGGGTGACAATGACACCCGGAGTACAGCCCGAGGTGAGGGGACAGTGGTATCTAGGGTACAGCCTGGGCTGAGGGGATGGTGCCCAGGCAGATGTACACAGGGCAGGACAGCGGGTGATGTGCCCCACGATGGGACAGGGAAACCATAGTGGTTTTGGTGGCAATGGCCCTGACTGTGCTGGGTGCAGGGGAAAACAGTTGAGTGTGGGTCTCTGGTGACATGGCTGGAAAGCTGGGACCTTCTCTTGCTGTTGAACTCCTGGGAATGCTGAAATCGTGACAGAGTAATGACACCAGTGGAATCCCACATCCCAGAACTGTGGGGTGGGATCAGGCACCTGCAGCACTCATTACTATCGAGGCTGGAAGTGGCCAAATCTTCAGCACAAGGGTGAGTGTGGCTGGTCCAGTCATGAGGACAATGAGGAGGCGGACTTGCATGGTTTAAATACCTATAACAACAGCTGAAGAACAGGTTTAGGGCAGTGGCTGGCGTGTTTTTCCTCCAGCCTGGCTCAGAGGGCTGCAGGACATGTGCATGGCTGAGCTCCTGC
The DNA here is from genome assembly GCA_013398275.1 of Promerops cafer. Taxonomy (NCBI): domain Eukaryota; kingdom Metazoa; phylum Chordata; class Aves; order Passeriformes; family Nectariniidae; genus Promerops; species Promerops cafer. The sequence goes on from VZSE01002916.1 coordinate 222,192, forward strand.
CCGGCTGGTTTCTCCACAGGGTTCCTGTGCCTGCGGTCGGCCCAGGCCCTCCCTTTCCTGGTGGGTGTCCTCACCCTTGGCGTGGTGCATCACACACTGACCGTCAAGGGCAGCCACCTGGCCAGCCACAATGCCTTGACTGAGTCCAAGTCCTGGAGCAAAGTGTGGGCTATCTTCTTCATTGAGGTGAGTGGGGCAGCCGGCGAGAACACCCCATCAGCACCTTGTGGTGGTGGGGAATGTTTGGAATGGTGGGAAAGGTTTCTAGTGCTTAACTCTTAAAGGTCCATTTCCAGCCTGGTTTGGGGTCTGTGGGGTGCAGAGCATCTCCCCATGGTGCTTCATTAAGGTTCCAGAGCACCTCCCCGGGTTCCTCCCACACAAGCCCAAGCCAGGCAGTGCCCAGCCCCTGGCACCACAACTTCTCTCTCTTCCGTCCCAGCTCTGCTCAGCTTTCACAGTCGAGCAGGCCACCTACAACCATGTGAAGATCCACCACGGCTACACCAACATCATCGGCCTGGGGGACTCCAGCACGTGGAAACTTCCTTTCCTGAACCGCTACGTTTACATGTTCATCGCGCCTCTCGCCGTGCCCATCCTAACCCCTCTGGTTGCACTTGGTACGTGTCCCGGTGACTTGGGACAGGGTGCTGGGTGCGGCAAGCTTGTGACTGCCCAGGACCCACCCCATCCAAGGGTCCTGCTTTGTTTGGAGGTGTCACATTAACTACACCAGCCCCTGGTGGGACACTGGGCTGCAGGAAAGGCAGAAGATGCTGCACTTGCCCTGGAGACCACATCTTCTGCACCTACTTTCTGCTGATGCTGAGAAAACACCTCACCTTTTCCTGCGCTGGATGTTGAAATCTCTGGCAAAAGCCATCATGAGCCTGAAGCACCCCAAATCCATTCTCCTTTAACTCAGTTCTGTGGCCATAATGGGGTTCAGTGTCCCATGTGGGTCTCAGGTTGATCAGAACATCGAGCGAGGTGTTTGATGGCCGTGTATGGGGTTGAGGTTTGGGGGGCTGTGGGGGCCAGACACAAACACCAGGAAAGGTGGTGGCTCCAGGGAAATAGTGGTGCCGGAAAACAATCAGGGAGAAGAGCTCAGGAAGCAGGGGAAGCGAAGCCCTCCAGGCTGCATGACCCAGCTCTGGGCAGTGCCAAATGCATGGACAATGACTTGGCAAATCGTAAGAAATGAAGGTGCATCTGAATCCCCTGAGTGATGTTGCACAGCTGGATCTGCTGCTCTGGTGAGGCTCTCAGACCCACACCCCAGCAGTTTTATAAGGTTTAGGCCAACCTGGAGGATGGGGAAAGTGAGTTCATGGGCTGGGCTGTGGGACTATTGGCACACTGGGCAGCCTGACTGCTGGAGCAGCAGTGGTGGTAGGCAAACACCGACACCTCTCCCATGCGCTGCCTCCTCTTCCTTGTGCAGATTTATTGAGGAACGTGGAGTGGAAAGCAGCTCTCCGGACCCTCTGCTGCATGTTTCTGGGGTTTTATTGCCATTACTGGCTCCTGCTCCATGTCTCGGGCTTCCAGTCGCCGTGGTCCGCCCTGCTCTGCATGCTGCTCACCCGCTCCCTCCTGGCCCATCCCTACATCCACGTCAACATATTCCAGGTAGAGACCTTAAGCTTCAAGGTATCCCAACAGTGCTGGAGACAGAAGAGCCACCACCCAGTACTGGTGACAAAGCCCTGATGCTTCTAGCTGGAGCTTGTGTCACCTTAAGACGTGTGGGTTCAGTTGTCACCTCCCTTGTGCTGATGTTGTCACCAGGAGGATCAGGCTGATGGTGCTGGGTGGAAAGTGGTGGCCCTTGGAAAATGTCAGGGCAGATGAGTGCAAAGGGTGTGAAGATGATGTCCTTTGCAGTGGCTGGCAGGACTGGGAGGGCTGATATGCATTTCAGGTGGTGTTACAGACCCTGGGGTGGGGAGAGACTGGTGACTCTAAGTGTGGATGTATTGGGGGAACAGAGCCTGGGAGCTCCTTGGTGGGTCCATGGACAAACACAAGATGGAGTGACTTAAGGGACAAACCCAGCTCTGGGGCTGGCAGAGAGACCCCAAAACGTGGGTCTTTGTGCCCACACACAGGCAGAGCTGCTATTGGCTCTGCTGGGGAGAGACTGGGGAGGTGACAGGTGCCACAGGGTGCCCACCCTGCCTCTCCCGCAGCACATTGGCCTCCCTATGTTCGCGGCGGACCGCAAACCCAAGCGGATCCACCTCATGAGCCTGGGTGTCCTCAACCTGCCCCGCAATGCCCTCCTCGACTGGTCCTTCGGCCACTCGCTCATCAGCTGCCATGTGGAGCATCACCTCTTCCCCAGCCTCTCTGACAACATGTGCCTGAAGGTGAGATGACCCCACAGGGTGGCTGGGAGGTGACACGGGGACGAGAAATCCACCTTCCCACCACCTCCTGCCCCCACTGCCAGACCTGTCTGTGCTGCTCCTTCTCATGTTGGAAACCACTCACTGCTTTGCAACAGCCCCTAACCCATCTCCTGCCATCCCATTCCCATTTCTCCTGGGTTTCTGCTCCCTGCTCCTTCTCCTGGTCCCAATTCCAGCCTGCAGCAACCTTCCAGCAGTCCAGGATCCTCCCAATTATTCCATTGGGATCGTATCCCCAGCATTGTGCAGTCCAGTTTTTGGTTCAGACAACATCCAGGCAAACCTCCTATTGCTTTGGTCTTGCCCTTACTTGCTGCTCTGAGGTGTGGGATGTGTTTGAAACGTGGGCTCTGAGCACTGCCCTGGCTGGAGGGGATCCCAAGGTAGGTCCATACACCACCCTTCAGCACAGGATTGCCACTCGCTCAGTGCTGTGCCCTTGTTTTCAGTGTCCTTTGCTTGAGCTCACAGGGTTGGCAGGACCTACCAAAGAGGTGTTTCGGGGAAGGAGGTAATTAAGTCTGTGGCAACCTCCCAGTCCCATCCCCGAGCTGGCTGTGTGGGCACGTGGGAATAACAATGAGTGCGAACGATGAGCATTCGTGGCTGGCTCTCATTAGAAGCCTCATTAGGGCATCTCTCCTAATTTGGAGCCGTCCAAAGGCATTTTGCCAGGGCGAACTCCCTGTGATGCTGCAATTGGAAACCACCTTCCTCTTAATATTCACAGCAAAGATACTACCTACCTGCCCTAGCCCAGCTTTGGGCTTATGGGATGGGTTTTCTGGGCATGTTTCAGGCATCTTGTACAAATACCAGGGCACCCTGCACAGTGGTGACATTACCTTTGCCTTTGCAGATCAAACCCATTGTCTCCCAGTACCTGAAGCAGAAGAAGCTGCCCTACAATGAGGACACCTACAGCTCCAGGCTCTGGCTCTTCCTCCAGAGATACGAGGAGCTGATGGTCCATGCTCCCCCCATAACAGAGCTGGTGGGCATCCAGTGAGGACCACGGAGGCTGCAGCACTCGGGGGGCTGTTTCCTGCAGAGACATTCAGAGGGATTTAGCAGGACCAACACCTCCATGAAGTCATGGTGTAGGAAACATCCCTCCCTGAAGTCTTGCTTTTGGCTAGAAAATGGTGCACAGAGCCACTGTGGGGGGAGAGCCAGGTGGTGCAACAGAAAAATCGGGGTCCCCCCTCAGTTTTTCCCAGCCAGGGCTTAGTTTTATGCACTCTGCTTTCACACTTGGGGAGAGGAAACCACCCCATCCATGGGACATGTGGCACCATGTCCAGGACATGCAGAACTGAGACAGACCAGGATCTGTAGGATGGAGCTGTAGCTGTGTGGTCAGGGTCTCAGGGAAGGGGTGGATGGTGGGGAGTGGGTTGTGTCACTGTTGCTTGTGCTTTGCCTGACTTCGGGCTAAATCAATCCCTTCTAGGAACAAAGATTTGGCAAATTCAGCCTTAACACTTTGGGGTTGATTTCCTTTATCATTGGGTTTTGTTGCTGGAGGAAGTCTTACTGGTATCCTGTGATGCCCAGGGTAGGACTGGGGGACAGACCATCACCCCATGGGGGGTGTCTGTGTTGTGGTGCCAGAGGTGGCCCCAGACCTGGTCATTGCTTTGGCAAGAATTTATCAAGGGAATCATCTGCCAGAGGCAGGCAGGTGTCCGTGGCTTGGGAGACTTTCCCTCTTCAGGGAGGGTTGAGCTCTGCCTCCTGTGTTGCTGCGAGGGGCTGGGATGCTCAAGTCACCAGTTCAAGCCACCTATGGGAAGCTGTGTCTGTCTTTGCCAGGATGCTCTGCTCTCCCAGACCTGCAAGACCAGTGACAAAGTCCACCCCAGTGTCACGGTAGGGAGCTGCCAGCAGAAAAGGCAGATGGCCGAACTGGGACCAGTGTGGCTTTGCTCTGAGCCTGGAGTTTTGCTCTTTGATTTGAATTTTCCTCCTTGATTTGAGTTTTCCTCCCAGGCTGGACCCCCGCAGTGCCACTGTGGATTTATACGGCTTCAGAGGCAAATGTGTCCCAAGGCACAGGGATGCTCTGCCCTGGTCCTGGCCCGTGGCAGGGTGATTGTTGCAGCAGGCAATCCATGGTGTTTTACTCTGCTTGTCCTCCACCAAGTCCAGGAGCAGCCTCAGATGCACTGGAGAAGTGTCCCTGTGATGTGAGGCTGGAGCTGGGATGGCCATGGCATCCCTGTGCAGATGATCCAGACTCAGGACAAGGAAGAGTGGCCCTGGATCCATCCAGTGTGACCCCTTTGGCATCAGAAATGTTGAATTATTGATTTATCCTGGGCTGGGGCCCAGGGGCTGCTGATGCACTGATCTGGTGGCATTGCCACCTCTATCCAGGCCCATGTGAGTCATTGATCCAGGACATTATGAAACACCCAAAGGGCAAATTCCCGTCCTTTGAGCAGGCGTTAGGCTGGGTCTGTAGGCAGGGGAGCAGCTGGAGGGGTATGGCAAGAGCAAATGGCCTAAATGCTCTGGGGGGGGGGGGTCCAAAACCCTCCGCAGAGCCCCACCTCCCCACCCCTGCCATTCATCTCTCAATTGAATATCTGAGATAAATTAAGATAAATGTGATGAATTATTGGCATTCCCAGCTCCAGTGAGGGGGTGAGGGACCATTAGAGGTGCTTTTGGTTCAGGCAGGGTAATCTTAACCTCACATGTTTATGTTTGTGGGCACAAAATGCTCTTTTGCCCCCTCCTGCTGCCAAGAGATCAGCCCCAAAATGTTCCCAAGCACTGGTCAGAGCAACAGCCCTTTTCCCAGCTGCATTTTATGGATGTTGTTTAAAGCAAAGCCATCTGAAGGCAAGTTTTTGCAGGTCCCTCAACCAGCGGGAGACAGCCTGAGATTTGGGAAATAGGTGGGTTATTCCCTGCCAGAACTGGTGGATACAGAAGTTAATGGGGGACAGGGAAAAATCTGGGGGAAAAAAGGAGGATTCTGACTCATGTGCTTGGAACCCTCCAAATTTAAACCAACTGCCTTTGTGGATGACCTCTGTGGTAATATTTGGAGCCTTCAGCCTTGCCTCTCTGGGCAGGGGCTCGATGATTGCTGTGCTGACCTGAGGATGAGGGTTTGGAGCCATCGGAATTCCTGGTCCTTGCCACAACCCCCCTGAAGGAGTGGGTGCAGAAGGAGGCACAGAGCCAGCTGCCATTCTCAGCGTGCCTTTGCGGAAAGCCATCAACTCATTTCCAAGACCAGGAGAGAAAGTGTGTGAGTTTTATGATCCGTATTACAACCGGCTCCTGGCTGTAAACTCCTCATGGTCTTAATTGCATTTAAAAAGCCCCATCAAGCATTTGCCTGCGTGCTCTGGCATCTGGCCAACTTTTAAATGTCTGCTGGGCCTGCTGAGATGATTTTTCTGTCTGGTGTGTTGTGTAGGGGCTGAACCAAGATGGGATGTGGTGCTCCTGCATGGGAGGTGAGAGCACCAGCATTTGAAATGCACTGAGTGATGGGGATGAAGGAGGAAATCAAGCAGAGACCATGGGGGCGCTGGGCAGGAGTTCTGTCAGCATCATTTATCCACTCTCTCTGGCGTTAATGTTTTACCCTTTATCGAAGGATGCTGGGGTTTTCTCCTGGCAAGAGCTGGGTGGCTGTGCAGCGTACGGCTAAAATCAGTCTCAGGTTCGCTTTCCCCGGTAGACCTCGGCAGCTGGTCGCTCTTTGGGCTATAAAGGGGCGCAGGCAATTAGCAGCATCAGCGATGATGATACTGCGAGAGCGCACCGGGTACCGCGGACGTCTCACCATAGAGAGCGGTGGAGCGAACGGCCGCCAGACGGCTTTTCCTTCCCCGCCTCTCTATGGTATCACCACGTTTCCGGTCAGCCGCTGTGGAAAGGACGAGCTGCCATTGGCTGTTGGTACGGGGGCGGGGCTAGGCTCTGGCGGGAAGAGGGGTTATGCTAAGCAAGGCGCTGTGCCGCCTCACGATTGGTCGGCAATGAGGAGGGGCGGGGCCGGGCCGGTGAGGGGCGGGGCCCGGCGGCGGCAGCGGAACCCGGCCCGGGGGGACACGTGTCCGGGGGGACCGGGACAGAACCTGGATCACCGGGGGAGCCGGGGCTGTGGGCCCGAGGGGCTGCGAGAACGGCGCCCTGCAGGCCCGTGCTCCACCCCTGGGGCTGTGAGAGGCGCGAGGCCCCCGGGACCCCGGTGCGCGGGGTAGGGGGTCTCGGTTCTGGCACTCTGAAGCGGTTGACACCCCGCCGGCCCCGACCCGGCCCTAAGCGCCAAGGCCGCTGTCCCTGACCTCGAGGCCTTCCCGCCTCCCCGGGTGCGGTACATAAAGCCCGGCCTCGCTCTGCTCCGCTGCGGCGATGGCCGGCGCGGTGGGACGAGCCCCGCTGGGTGGGTGCCGGGCTCTTGGGAGGGGCTGTGCCGCCCCTGGCAGGTGGCAGCTCGTGTGGCTTCACGCCCTGCCTGTCATTTTCCCCTGCAGGTCTGCGGCGGTGGCTGTCCTCGCCTGTCCCGGCGCCTCGGGTCTGCGTGGTGGGCAGCGGCCCCGCCGGCTTCTACACGGCTCAGCACATCCTCAAGGTACCGGGATGGGATCTGGCTGCGGCGGAGGGCAGGGACCTGCCCACCGAGGGAGGCATCTCTGCACTGCCTGGCTCTCAGCAAGTTCTGGGGCGGTTTAGTGGGCTCCTGGTCCTTCACCAGCCAGGTCGGTGTTGTTGGGGTGCTGGTTGGGGCTGCCCAGACCCCACAAGGTCCTTCTGGGCCTCTTTGGTTGGGGTCCGTACCGCTGCCTTCATACCTGCCCTGCCCCTGGGCCGTCCATTCAGGCCTTAGGTTGGTTGCTGCGACTTCATCCCAAGTGATTTTTCTAGAATCAAATAATCAGCAGAAATCTGCCTCACTCAAAGCTGTTGTCACCCAGCAGGAATGACATTAACTGTGTGTTAAAAGTGGATGTGTGGGACCTGCTCTCCTCCCTACTCCTTCCCCAGCAGAATTAAGACACATGGGTGTCACACCTTCTGTCTGCAAATTTCAGTGCTCTGGGCAGTCAGGTCTGTTGGGAAATGAGACCTGAACACAGAACTGGGCTACTGGCACCCTCCAGAGATACAGCGGCTTAACCCCATCATTAAACCCTGCTGTGCTGTCTCTGGAACGTGTTGGAAAATGGCTGTTACTAAGCCTCAGGGACGAATTTCAGGGCTGCTTAATCTCAGGAAGAGGCTGACTCAAAATACAAGATAACAAAAGCCTTGCAGCCAAACATCTGACCCTGAGGTGACTCAGCCCAGGCCATCTCAGGGCATAGGCATCTCTGCTGGGGACTGGGAGATGTCTGGCAGGTCCCCCAGCACCCAGGATGCTGCACTGGCTGCTTCCCAAGCTGGCATGGGGGCTCTCTGCTCAGCCCCCCAGGTACTGGATACCCACCAGGTTAGTGTGGAAAAGGAGCTCAGGACTGGGTAGGGAGATGGAGCCCCACAAGATGGACTTGGTGGTGGTTGAGGTCACTCTGTGCTACATCTTGTGGTCTGAGCTGACAGTAACAGGTGCAGCATCATCCTACTCATGGAAAAGTCTGGAAGAGGCTGTTTCTAGCTTGCTGTAGCCCATCCTCCTGCCCTGTATTTCCCCCAGCTGCAGACAAGTGTTGCTAGGCTCCTGTGACCTTTCTGTCCTCATCCCAACTGTGACTTTCTTCTCCTGCAGCACCATGGCAGGGCCCTGGTGGACATCTACGAGAAGCTGCCTGTTCCTTTCGGGCTCGTCCGTTTTGGAGTGGCCCCAGACCACCCTGAGGTGAAGGTTGGTGCTGGCTCCCTGCCTTTGCCTGTGTGGTTGAGTGTGGTGACAGTGGTGGGTGCAGCTGAGGTGGTCACTGTCCTTCCTGGTGCCTCAGGCTCTCTGTGACATGGAGCTGTCAGACCAGAGAGGTCCAGATCTCCTCCTTGTCCATGCTAAGGCCAGGTGACGTGGGACACCTGGCATTAAGGGCTCTGGACACTGGGCCAGAGCCAGGGGCTTGTGATGGGAAGGGCTGCTCCTGGTGCTGATCAACCTGGCCTAGAGCAAGGCCAAGGAGCACGGATGGGTTTCTGTGTCTCTGGGCTGCTCATGGCTGCTGCCGTTTGCCCCCTCAATCAGTACCCATTCTGGGAACACACAGATCTCATGAGGGCCATGGAGTTGGGCTGTAGGTGCTCTCCTGGGCAAGGAAAAGTTAAACCAAGAACTTCCCAAACATTTTCCTTTGTCTGGCAGTGAGTTGTATCCAGGGGTATCTGCTATATCTGAGCTGCAGTGGAGGTGGTTGGGAGCATAGGACACAAGAGATCCAGACATGGGAGACCCAGACACGGCAATATCTTGCAATGGTTTCCTCTAATCCCTGGAGATCCTAAGACCAAAATGCCTGGATCCCTTTGTGTGAGAGGGGAGGAATGGACATACTGCAGACATTGCCCCAGCTGTTATGGTGGTATCTATCCTGTCCCCAGGCTGAGTCCGTCTGGAGCTGGGGGGGGGGAGCAGTGGTTTTGCTGTGTAGCCCTGATCTCTCAGAAGAAAAAGGTCTGGATGCCATCCTGCCCTGCATCCTGTCATGAGGAAGTGGCTTTCAGGAAGGGTTGAGATGAGATGCCAGAAAAGGGGGCCAGGTGGGCTAAAAACCTCACTTTTGGGAAGGAGTTTTCCCCTGCAGTGGGGTTTATTCTGAGGGGCTGAATGGACTGGAAAGGTCCTGCCCTCCCCAGGGGGGTGCAAAATATGGATTTTCCTTTCACAAAGGGTGGCGGAGAGAGTGCCAAGTCACAGCTGTGCTTATCTCCCTGTGAGTTATCTCTGGCTGTTGATAGATAAAGGTCTCAGAATAACCTGACTGGGATGAGGCGGTGAAGCATCTCAAGGCTGGAGGGGATGGGCACAGGGATGTCCTGTCAGCAGTGGGCTGAGGCCCTGGCTGTGTGATATAACTCCAGGTCTGTGGTTCTGCAGAACGTGATCAACACCTTCACGCAGACGGCGCACTCGGAGCGCTGCGCCTACTACGGGAACGTCACCGTGGGAAGGGACGTGACAGTGCCAGAGCTGCAGCAGGCGTACCACGCCGTGGTGCTGGTGGGTACCCACAACCTTAGTGTCCCAGGAGTCCTGGGAAAGGTCTGCAGGGTTACTGTCCACTGGGATCGTGGGAAGAGTGTTTGGGTGAGGTGTTTCTGGGTGCCTTGTTACCATGGGAAACTTTTCCCAGCCTTGAGACAGCTCAGATGCTCCAAGGCTTGTCCAAAGCCCTTGCAGGGGGCATGTGCTGGAGCTTGGCATCAAGTGCAGGTCTCTGAAACCTCTGCCTGTGCTGGCCAATGCTTATTTTAGCCTGCTATGGATTTGTCCTTGCTGCTCAGTCCTCAGCTTGTCATGCTCTGCCTTGGACCAAGGACATCAAATTTGGCTCTGGAGCCCAGGATGATGAGGTGGATGAAGCCCCTGTGTTTGGGCTGTGTTTAGTCCTTCCACTGAGTATCTCAGCCCTTGGGAGGGGATATCAAAGCCATGCAGTGACCCTGGCAGCAGCTGGAAGGGGAGATTTTTGTTTTGGTGTCAATTCTTGCACATAGTGACATCTCTGACTGTGTCTGCTACCTCCTCAGAGCTACGGTGCTGAAGACAGCCGGGTCCTGGGGATCCCAGGGGAGAACCTCCCTGGTGTTTACTCAGCCCGAGCCTTCGTGGGCTGGTACAACGGGCTGCCCGAGAACCGGGACGTGAGTACGGCCCTGTCCTTCCCTGCCCTTCCTCCCGTCCTTCTTTCCATCCCAATGCAGGCGTTCAGCTCCAGATTAAGTCCTGAAAGGCCTGCAATTGGAAAAGATTAGCAGGAGCCATGTTAAATCCTTCTTAGATGGTAGAAATGTGAACAGTTTGCAGTGAGAGTGGATTAGCTGGCTCTACACGTTGGCAGCGCATTTTGGCAGGGCCACATGGGAACCTGTAGGGGTGATGCTCTGCTTCCTGAGGAGGCTTTTTGGCCAAAACAGCTGCTGCTCCCAGGAGAGCAGGAAAGGTGGGAAGAGGGATCATCTGGGGTGCCTGGAGCAGCTGTGTTGCTGTGTCTGCTTTGGGAGGAGGCTGGTGTGGAGTTTCCCAATCTGCATCACCTCTTTTTGGGGCAAAGCAGGGTGGAAGGGAATTTGGGTGGTGGGAGTGGGTCCAGAGGGCTGGACATTGTTGAGGCCATATGGATTCAGTCACAGCTAGGTCTCTCCCCACAGCTAAAGCCTGACCTGAACTGTGAGACAGCACTGATTCTGGGTCATGGCAACGTGGCACTGGACATTGCCCGGATCCTGCTGTCCCCACTGCAGCTCCTCAGGGTGAGTGATGGGTGCTCTGCCCCATGAGGACAGCCCAGGCCCTAAATTCCCTCCCTGCTGGGTGGCTGCTGGCTCCCATCTCAGACAAAACCTCAGATTCCTCTGTCTTCAGGATCTTTTCCCAGGGAAGGCTGCTGCCTGTCAGGTGCACCCATGGTTTCTCAGTCTGTAGGGACTGATCCAAGGCTGTGGCCATGACTTGGGTGATGCTGCAGAGCCCTCTGGATTGCTCTGCTGGCATCCAAAAAGTTGGAAATCGAGCATCATCCCTTGCTTTCCTATGAGAAGCAAAAGACGAGCCACTTTCCCTTTTCTGCCACCAAACCAGAAAGTTCTGTTGGAGTTTATATTTTCCTACTGGAGCTGAGGGCAGCAGCCTGGTTTCAGCTGGTGGCACTGGGCAGACTGGTGGACCTCATCCCTACAGACAGCTGGGAGCTGGTGTGCACCAGCTTCTCCATGCAGCTGCTGCCCCAGATGTTGGCAGCAAAGGCTTTCCCTCTGGGAGAAATGCCACGAGGTTTGTTACAGCTGTGCAGCAACTTCCTGTATTAATATCTAAATTAAATTTTTAAAAACCCCAAACTTGGAGGCACTGCCAACCAGTGACTTAAGCCAGCTGGGAGCAGTGCTGCAAAAGACATGGCACTGGTATGAGTGCCAGGGTGGGCAGGTAGTTCCCTGATAGGAATATTGGTCTGGAATGGTTTATCCTGCTTACCTTGTGTCTCTCCTGTCGTTTTGTCTGGAAAAGATCTTGCAGTCTAGGTTAGCACACATGATTGAAACAGCACAGGATTTCTGTGAGGTGCCAACACCAGGGTGAGGTCTGGTGCACATCTGGTGCATTATGGCCTCGGAAAGAACATTCAGTGATGAGGGACCAGCTGTGCAAATAGCTTTGTGCAAAGGGAGGTGACTTGTTTCCCACCCTCACCCGGGCTCTCTGCATGCACAGCCAGCTTTTCTGCTGGTTTTCACCTTCAGAGGCTGTGCCTTCACCCCAGCTCCCTCCAGATCTGCTCTCGTCCCACTCTGCCATCTCTGTTTTGCAGAAGACAGACATCACTGACAGCTCCCTGGCAGCTCTTGCCTGCAGCAAGGTGAAGCGTGTCTGGCTGGTTGGGAGGAGGGGACCTCTCCAAGTTGCTTTCACCATCAAGGTGAGGCTGGAGGTGCTGCTGTTTCTCAGAGTTGAGCCCCAAACTGCCTGTTCCTGGAGGGAGAGGTGGTTTGGGGGTGAGTGTGGATCCCAGGCATCCTCCTTCCTGCACCCATTTCCTGGCTCCTAGGGGTCTGGGGCTGTCCTCTCTCTGCTGGAGGTAACATTTTCCTGCCCGCAATTCCCAGGAGCTGCGGGAGATGATAAACCTGCCTGGTGCCAGAGCTGTCCTGGACCCTGCTGACTTCACAGGCCTCGAAAGTGCTGTCAAAGGTGAGGGAAGTGTGCCATGCTCCTCCAGACAGGGACTCACCTTGGCAGGCAAGCAACCAGGGGCAATCTGCACGTGCCCAGAGTGTCCATCAGAGAAACTATTGTCTTGTACTTAATGCCTGAGTCATGAATGCTCAGTTACCATGGTGTGTCCTGTCCTCAGAGTGCCAGGAGGCACCAAGACAAGGGAGCATTGTGTATCTCTGTTTGTGCAGCCACTCAGTGCTTACACTCTGAGTGGTGACAGCAGGAGGGCTGAGGAAACCTTGCAAGGGAGATCCCAAGGCTGTTGATTTAAGAGCTTCGTGTAGACCTAAAAAGAAAACACTGAGTTCAAGGGTATCCAGAGACCTGCTCTTCTCCACGGGCTGCTGCCTCCAAGCACCAGCAAGACAGGAAATTGCAGACTTTGTTTTGTGTGTGCTACTGGCCTTAAGCCTCAGAAGGTCCCCTGGTCACTTTGACTTGCAGTTTGTCATCTCAAAGGTGTCGTGCTCCCACCAACATGACCGACTCACATACTGACACTGCCCTGACATGGCCTTGGCCCAGTGCTGTGTCCCAAGGGGCTTTTGCTGATTCCTGTTGTGAACATTTCTCCCTTTTCCTAGATGCACCCAGGCCCAGGAAGCGACTGACGGAGCTGATGATCAAAACAGCCCTGGAGAAGCCAGTGGAGATGCAGGCAGGGGCAGCAGCAGCAGGGGCAGCAGCCCCCCGGGAGTGGGGGCTGAAGTTCCAGCGCAGCCCCCAGGAAGTGCTGCCCAGTGCTGATGGGAGGAGGGCAAGGGGCATCCGCATGGCCCTGACCCGCCTGGAGGTACCGGAGGGCTGGGGGGCTGGGATGGAGCAGGACACTGTTGCATCCCCTGGGAATCTCCCCAAAGACAGCTGTGTGTTCCCTGTCTGGCTGGAGTGGCCTCTGGCAGGCTCTCAGGGAATCTGGTACTACTAAGAGTTTTTCCAAAGGGAGCTCTTTCCCTGATGCTGCTGCAGAATGGCCTTTAGCAAATACCCAGGGGTCAAACATGCCAAAAGGAACTGGAGGGGGCTGTTGCTCTTGAAGTGGTGACTGTGGTGGTCAGCAGCCTTTTCCTCCCTCTCTCAGGGCTCAGGTGACTCTGCCAAAGCCATTCCCACTGGAGATGTGGAGGAGCTGGAGTGTGGACTGGTGCTCAGCAGCATTGGCTACCGGAGCCTGCCGCTGGACCCGGCTGTGCCCTTCGACAGCCAGCGCGGGGTTATCCCCAGCAGCTCGGGCAGAGTGGAGGGTGTCCCAGGTCGGTATGCACAGGATTTGCATGGGACATGCTGAGCACAGCTGGTGAGTTGGGGGCTTTGGGGTGGGAAGTTCATTCACCAGGGGTATGGATATTGCACACATTGGAGAGTGGAAACTGAGGAAATGAGCTGCCTCTGTTAGGGGTTAAGAGCTGGCCAGTCTCCATCTCTTTTCAGGGTTGTCTGGTTTAGCACATTTTTTACTGCATCCTGTTACTAAAGTGACACAGCCCATGCAGCTGCTTAGTGCTGATCTGTAGGTACACAAATTCCTGCCACAGCACTGTCTCTCGGGGTCTGTTCACACCACCAAGGTGGGGAACAGGGCAAGGACTTGCAGCCAGAAGGTTCCAAGGCCACGTGCTGACCTGAGCCTGGCTGTTCTCTGTGCCCCTGCAGGTCTGTACTGCAGTGGGTGGGTGAAGAGAGGACCCACAGGCGTGATCATCACCACCATGAATGACAGCTTTGACACTGCCCAGTCTGTGCTGGAGGATCTCCAGAAGGGTGTGCTGGATATATCTCCCTCCAGAGAAGGCTTTGGGCTCGTGAAGAGCATCCTGCACAGCCGAGGTCAGTGTGAGGCTTGGTAGCAGCTAGCAGGAGGGTTCAGTGCAGCCAGACTCCTCCTGGATCTGTGAGGGAGCAGAGTCTGAACTATGGGAATAGATTTTTCTGCAGTTTTGATGTTCCAAAGCCCAGGGAGAACAGGACTTGAATTCTCCCTAATATCTGTGTCATTGCTAAGGTTAATGACCACTTTCTGGGAAGGGCCATTAAAAGCAGCACAGACCTTGGGTAAAATGTCAGTGTCAGCTGCTGAGACAGTGAGCTATTGCTCTTGAGTGGTTTTCCTAGTAATCCGTCCAAGCAAGTTAGGGGAAAGATTAAAATGCCCAGGAGAGTAATTTGCTGTAGCTGTGTTTAAAGACATTCAATTAAAGTGTGTGTGTGTGTTTTGCCTCTTAAACTGTCTGAGGTTTAACAGTGAACTGGAAGCATTTTGTCCCCTGAGGTGGTTTGTGCTCGCTGTTGTTACGGCTTGCAAAGGTCTGGCTGATCCGAGCCGACTGGAACCTGCCACCCCTCTCCTTGTGGCGTTAGGAATTATTTCTCCTTTGTGAGGCTGAGCTCTGACACCGTGTCGGAAAAGGGCAGCTTTGCTGCCACATCAGGGCCCTGCCAATGGGGAGGTGAGGCTGAACTTGTTCTTACTTGGTTAATTTCTCTCTCCTATCTCTCACCATCACCCCAGGGGTCCGTCCTGTTTCCTTCACGGACTGGGAGAAGATTGATGCTGCTGAAGTGGCAAGAGGCAAAGCTGCTGGCAAACCCCGGGAGAAGATCGTGGATCCTGCGGAGATGCTGCGGATCATCGGTCACTAAGGCAGCAGTGGTGGGAACGTGCTCCAGTGGCAACACCACTGGGCCATGAGCAGAGCCTGGGAGCACAGGGCTTGTGTCTGGGGCTGGTGGTAGTTCTGGAGGGGTGTGTGACACTGGGGCCTCTCTGGTAACAATGAACTCTGGGTTCCCAAAGTCTCAGGACCCGAGGCTGCTGGCTGGCCCCACATCCCTGCAGCCAGCTGCCATTCCTGGGGGTGATTCTTGTCTGTCTTTGAAGCATTAATGAATCATGCAGTGCAGGTGAAGGGAGGTGTGTGTGCACCTGGGGGACTCCTGGCCAGCCACTCTCCCACAGCAAGTTGCATGGAAAAGCTTCCCTGTATCTTGTTGCCTCCCCTTTAAGCCACAAGCCAAATGGGTTTGTTGCCTTGTCATTCATGCCAGAGCAGGCATCTTTTGATAGTGATTTTTTTTTTAAATAAACCCTTCCAGGGAAGCCAAAATGGACCTGCAACTTGAGTCTGGGTTTTTTGTCTGCCACTGTCTTACCTCAGAGCAGCCCCCAAAGTGCTGTGGCTCCTGCGACGTCCCAAGGCAAGGCAGCTCCGGGTCCTCTCCACTTGTGAGCTCTACACAAGCAGAAAAGAGCATTAATTTACCTTCTGCTTCCCACAGTTAATTTGCCTTCTGCTTCCCACAGTCTGTCTTAGGTAGATTGGGATAACAAGCATGTAATTGCCTTGTTCAGGATCATGAGGGATCCTGTGTCCATCGGTACCTGCCAGTGCTGACTGGTGCAAGCAGTGCCTTGACCCCTTTCTCTCCTTTCACTGGTGGGGTTATTTTTTCTGGCCTGTGTGTTTTGAAGCTTATTAAATGCTTCTCTTAGCCCAGATTGCCTACGGTGACGGTGTCAGCTTTTAAGCCAGATTACAAGCTGTGAGCTGTAATCTCCCCTTTATCCGTGGCGCAGGGGCAGCGTCAGTGGAGCCCCTTCCCTGGCTGTCCCCAGCCCCCCCGTGCTCCCTGCCAGAGCACTGCAGGATTGCAACCCCTCCTCCCTGGCCTGTGGAAATGGTGACAGTGGCTCTGTGATGGAGGCAGAGGGGAAAACGAGCTAGGGCAACCTCCACCTCAGCCCAGCCCTCTCTCACAGCAGAGGACTTGCCCACAGGGCACTGTTCTCCCACTCCATCTCTGTCTCGACTCAAGGAAGGGAGATCTCTGACTTCTCCCTATTTTTCCCTTTTTCTCTCCCATCCTTTTCTATTTAAATCTCATTTGAAAGCTCGTTAAGAAACTCAGGAAATGTGGTAATGGGAACTCGTACTCAAACGAGCAATAAAGCTTTTGTGGAACAGCTGTTTGTGTGATGTGGCTCTCCTTACATCTCGTGGCTGATGCAGTCCTAATGCTGAACTCTTGAGTGGGAGATTACATCAATGCTGGGTTCCGAGGTGAATCAGAGCTTTGGGGAGGGGCAGGGGGTATGGAGGAGAGGGAGGCTGCACCTGCCATGGGGAGCAGCAGTTCAGGTTGGCAGCCCAGCCAGGAATGTGACGGCAAAGGGGTTGTTGTGGCTGCATTAAATCTGAAGGTTTTGGGAAGAGAGGAGACAGATCCTCCCCAGGATTTTCTTCCACATTGCCTTGAATGTTGATGCTGGTTGCTTTCATAGCCGTGGAAAAGGCCACTGTGCTTGCACTGAGCCTGGCACACAGCTGTTCCCAAACTGAGGATGATTCAGGGTAGTTTTTGAGCTGTGATAACAGATTAACGGGAGTGTCTGTCCTTGCTGAGCTCAGTGATTTTGCTCAACCCTGAACTTGGCCAAGGCCCTGTGGTTAATGCTGGTCTGTGGGAAAACCATGGGATGATGAAGGTCAGTGAAGGGCAGGGACAGGGGACTGAGCCTCATGGGCAGAGGGAGGATGGTTACAATCATGTAAATTCTTATTCAACACTTCCAGCTCCCTTTCCTCTGCTGCCTACGACCCTAGCCTAGTCCCACTTCCTTCTGCCTCCCCATCGCTGTCCCTGCCCTCTATCCTCCTCGGGGCACCGGGATGCACCCAGCACCGGGCCGCCGTGTCGTTAGATGGCGCTGGGAGGCCGTACCGGGGAGCGGAGGGGCCGGGTGGGGATGGGGAGGTGACCTGGCACCCCCGGTCCGGGGGGTCCCGGCGCTCCTGCTGCCCGCCGGGGCTCCGGGCAGCCTGGGGCACCTTCGCAGGTTTCCGCTCGCATCCGGGTTCTGCTTTTAGGCATGAATAACCTTGTGTTTGCCCCAGGTGTGTCCCCACCGCGGAGGTGCAAGAGGGCAGCCTGGCTGGGCAGCCATCCCCTTGCCCTCCGCTCTCTTGAGCTGCCACAGGAGCAGCTCCAAGGCCATTTCCTGATGCAGGTGAGGAGCTGGGAAGGTGATGCTGTGAGTGACACCCATCTGCTGTTGGAAAGAGGCCTGAAACACTGCAAGTCATTGCTGCCAGCTCTGCATGTGGATTGCCCTGCTTGGATGAGTTATGGCTCAGCTTAGCTTTAATGAGGCTGCACAAAGCTGCTGGAGGTCAGCATGTGGTGAGCGATGGCCTGGAGAGTGGCTGGACACGGCTCCCTGCTCCACGCTTTCCTTGCTGTCTCCTCTGTGCTTCTCTGCAAGGCAGCCAGGCGGGCTGTGGGGCCAAGCTTGTCGCACTGTGGGGTGATGGCATGGTTCCATCTGGGTCTCTGCAACTTCCTTTTGCTGCTTTGTACTGCCGTGCCTCAGTTTCCCTGTCTGAAGACTGTCCAGGCAAGCTCTTCAGGCTCGTGGGCTGCCTGTGGGCTCCTGCCTTGGAGTAGCAGGTCAGATACATCCCAGAAGCTCCTGTTGATGCTTCATTTTCCAATCACTCCCAGAAGACAAGTGCAGATCTCTCACTGGCTTTGCTAGTTGACTGCCTGCTGAAGTTGGCCTTTTCCAATGAGCATTTAGAGCCCACAAAGCAGGAGGTTTCCTGCACTCTGGAATAAGGGAACAACCAGCTTGAGTTGGATCTCTGGCCTGGCACTGAGGAGCTGCGTTGCTGTTTAAAGGCCAGCTCACATGACCAGAAAAATGGTTGAAAAGGCTTTTCTCCAGCATGGCTAATACACAATTTTCCAGCCCCATCCCCGGGGCTGGCACGGCGCAGAGGCGCTGTCCGGCTCTACGCCGGCCCCTCGCCGCATGAATCACCAAATTGCAGCACCTGCTGCCGGGAGCCCAGGCGAGTCCGTCTGTGCTGGGGCCTCGCCGGGAACAGATGGCTCCAGAGAGTGCTGACTTCAGCGCCTTGGCTGAGCACAGCTCTGGCCCCTGCCTCAACTCACCCTCACTTCTTGCTCTCCCGGGCACATCCCTCATGTGCTCTTCCCCTCCAGATCCCCAGCCCTCTTCATCCCCAGCCCTGGGCAGGGATGAAGAACACGTTGGCGTACCAAGCTCTGGGGTCATTGGAGCAGGATACCAGCCCCACTGTGCCCAGGAAGCCACTTTACTCAAAGGACAACATCATCCCTTCTCCCAGAGGACCCCAAGCATGTCCTTGACTCCAGACCCACCACAGGCTCATGGTTTCCACGCCCAGTCTTACAGATCCAGCCTTGCCAGGGTTCTGCACTTACCAAAGTCTTGCTCGTGGTTGAAGGGTTGTACAGGGCCAGGTAGTGGTGCTGCAAGTCCAGATCTTTTCCCTCTGCTTGAGATGAATGACTGGATATTGGGACTGCATGAGCCCATTTCCCAAGGTCAAGAGAGGAGCAGAGGTGTAGGAGATGCAAACTCCAAGCAGCTGTTTCCAGGAGTTATTTAGGGATATGACAGCGGCAAATAAAGCTGTTGGCGGGTGATGGCTGGTTACACCTCAGAAAGAAGTGATTTCCTTCCTTTCTGGGAGATTTCCATTTCCAGCAGCTTTGTCTGCCTCATCCCTAACCTCTGGGGCAGCCTTGCAGGCACACGCCACCCCAGGGGGAAGAATTATCCCTGCAGAGATAAAACCATCCCTGTTTATTTTTGCTCCCTTAATTACTGTGAGGGTAGGACAGGGCGGCAGCAGAGCAGAGCTGTGCCAGACTGGAGCTGCACCGGATCCCTGCCAGGCATGCACCATGCACAGCATCATCCCTGTGACTTCTGTCCCACCTTTCTCCTTGCTCCACTCTCTGCCTTGATTGCTTTTATGGCTGCTGGGATCCAAGATACCGGCCAGCTCTCTGTGATTATTTAAGCACTGGAGCCCTGAATTCTCTGAGGGATGGAGCAGACAGGGGAGGTGGGGAAGGAGAGGTGGCCCTGTCAGCTCAAGGTGGCACAGAGTGGAGGAAGATGATCTACACCTATGTTTACATCTTAAGTGAGACCCAACAGGACAGGGACAGGAACAGGAGCATCTGGGCTCAGACCTTCCTAATTTTTGGCCAGACTTCTTGGGAAGAGGAGGTTGGCAGCCAACAGGAAGGATTGAGATGGATGCAGGACTAGGATGAGTGCAGGGCAGGGAATGGGTGTAGGTCCATGGCCAACTCTCATGTGTCACAAGTGTCACCTGCAAGACTCAGCTCTGGCAAAGGGACCTGTGGGCATCTGATGTAGATGCCATTAATGGCATGCAGATGCCTGTAGGGACAGCCCAAGATGGCTGTGTCACCCAGATACCACCCTGCCTTTCCAGGGACAGCTCTGGCTTTGTGCTGGCAGTGCACAGATGCAGGTCCTCTCCTTCTCCAAGTGCTGGTCTAGCATGCACATGGGTTAGAAACCTTATGCTGATTTTCTCCTAGGAACAGGAGACTGATCCTGGGGTTTGCCTTGCAGAGCTAGAGATACCAAAGCCTTGGTGTGCTGCTCTCCTGGCTGGGGGTCAGTGCTTTGAGTAGGGTCTGGGCTGCAAGTTTGTGCTGGAGGCGGGGGCTCCCAGAAGCTCTGCAAGACTGGAGATATGGGGGAACCAGAATGGAGGGGGCTGGGGCAGGATGTGGGGCTTTACTCCAGTTTAGGATGTGAGATGCCAGTGGGGTTGCAGTGGGCTCTGAGGAGTCTGCATGGAGCCCAGGGCACTTCTCTGACTGGTGTTGGCCTGGATGGGCCAGTGCAAACCTGGACAAACATTTGGGACAAACACTCCCAACACGACTCTTCCACGTTCCACTTGCTCCCCTGGCCTGGCTGCCAGCGAGCTCTTCCCTGCAGGAGGTGGCTGCACACCAGGAGCTGTCAGAGCACCATGCCTTGCATTTATCAACCAGCTCACAGAGCCTCCTGCAAGAGGAGAAGCCAGGGAAAGGTAACAAGGCGATGGAGAAGCTGGCTGAGCTCCCTTTTGCTGGGACTGTGCTGGGGTTAAGGGACCAGCTGGGATGTTGTGGGTCACACACTGGGCTACTACCACAGCAGTGGAAAGGAGGAGGATGAAAGTGGGGAAAGGCACTTTGTGCCTGTGTTGTCCCCACCCAGCCCAGAAAGCTGGGCAAAGAGGGCACAGCATCCCCTGAGAGAGTGGCATTAAGGGGCTGGGGAAGTAAGAGAAAAAGTGCAGCTGCATTTCCTGGGTTTGTAGGGTTCATCCTGGGGTGCCACTGGTGCTTCTGTTTCAACCTGGACCTTTGTAGCCATCAGGGCACCTTTTTTTTTTTTCTTTAATATAGAAAGGACTTTAGGTGTTTAAATGCACAAATAAATTATTTTGATGATGCAGAACAGCCCCCACAAGCTGCATCATGTCTGGTGACCCAGACCCAGCAGCAGGTTGGATTTGGGAATTCCTGCTGCCTTCTCCCAAAGAAAAATGTTGGGAGTTTTGTTTTTTAAGACATTGAAGGACTTTGCCAGGAAAACTGCAAAGCTGCAGTTAGGCTCTCAGGGCAGTTACTCACTGCGAGCCACTGGATCCAATGGAGAGGAAATGTGGCTGGGAGGCCGGGCATGAGAGTGCCACCACCAGTCCTTGCCCTCCACTGCTTGTCCCCACTTCCAGACACCTTCCAGCTGTGCCCAGCTGTGGACCAGACTTGGGGTTGTCTCTGTCTCACATGTGGGGATTGGGCTGTGATGAGGATTAAATGTCCCATGGGATGGGGATGCTGGGGAGTCATGGATGTGATGGTGGAGCTGGGTATTGTCCCAGGTGTGGGGTTGCTGCTCTCCCCTCAATCCACCTGGAAGCTCTGCTGGGAAATATTTGTGAGCCAAGACTCTGAGGGATCCAGTCCGGGGAGCAGCCAGTCCTGTGAGAGATAAATGAAGACCCTGAGCTGCTGGAGGAGTAATAAAGGCATGGAAACAGTTCAGTGCTTCTATGCCAGCCCCAAAGGACCAGATCCCTGGAAAGCTGGTCCCACAGGCTCTGTCACACCAGATCATGAAGGCAGCAGAAAGGGTTAAATGCAGCCACTGCCTCCTTAAATGTTAAAATCAAGATTTGCCCTTTTGTCGAGCTGGGAGAAGAATTTGAGGTATTGAGGACCTGTTGCCAACCCTTAAATCTCTATTTGGGCAAGAGAGTGGACAGTGCTGCCAGAATCAGGCAGAGGTGGGCAGCCTGAGGCTGGGGGAGCAGGACATGGCCAGCAGGTACCCAGGACAGGGTAGATCCTGCATCCCCCATTGCCCTGAAGCCCTCGCACTGCAGCAGACTCAGAGATCTGGCTGAGCTCTCCTGCAGGGAGAGCAGGTGCTGCTTTACAAGGATTAAAATGTAGTCCTAGATGCATTTTTCCCTTTCCTCATTTTTTTGGGCACCTCTTCCACCCGCAAGGTGCCCCAAAGGCACCCACAGCACCTGGGCAGAAGGTGGCCAGGCTGACTTAGGGACCAGGGATGGTGTGTGGAGGTCCTGCATCAGGCAGCTCATGGCTAAGCACAGACAGAAGGTTTTTAGGCAAGTTGAACCCTCTCTGAAAACGGCCTCTCCAAACCCAGCAGCCACAAGGCTGCTGTTGCAGGTGGCTGCAGTGCCAGCCTGGGTGGCAGATGCCCAACAACCCATTTGGGTGGCTCTGTCCCTGAGCCAGGTATCTGTCCCTAGGGAAGGCAGAAGGGCAGTGCCTGGGCACGAGCACTGCTGGCACCTGGCTCTGTTGGAGAGGGCAGGTGCTCTCAGGGTGATGCCCAGTGTTTTGGTGGCTCTGAGCTGGGACATGGGGAGGTTTGGGAGAATCTAGCCCCCACACTGGGGTCTGAGTTGAGTTCTAACTCCTGCCAGGTCCTGCCAGAGTCGTAGTCCCTTTGCCTGCAGCCACTGGCTCATTTTGGGGCAGAGTGGGCACCACCCACAGACAAGGGAGCCCCAGCAGGGCCCCTGCCTGTCTCCCCCTTCCTTTACTGTATCTCTCCCCTTTTCTACACACACAGCCCCCCCACCCCCCCTCCACCCCGGTCCTCCAGTCTGGCTTGCTCTAAACCAGTGCTACGGGATCAGCTGATGCTTTAATACTGGCCCTGGCGACAGCTGGAGGATGCTGCTGCCTGCGGGGGCTTTGCTCAGTGTCACCCCCCTCCCTGTGACCGATGGGGACCCTGAGGCTGTCCTGCACCGGCTGGGGGGCACCATGGTGGGCAGCTGGCCAGTGTCCACCAGTTCAGTCAGCGAAGAGATGGAAGATATTGGCGGGAGGGAATGAGTCCAACCGCATTCCTCCAGCCCTCACCGAGGCTAGGGACGGGCACTCCCCACAGAGGGAGTCTCTGCCATTTTGCCATGGTTTTCCCTCCTGGAGATGGAGGAGAGGGGCGAAGGAAAGGAGAGGGTCTTGCCCCCTTCTCTCTCAGGCACCGGGGCCGGCCCCGGTGCCAGGAAAGGCGGGCCGGTTTCTGGAGGGAGGGCTGCCTGTTCCCCGTTCCCCCCCTTCCACTGGGGCTGGCGGCCAGCCCCGAAGTTGCGGCGAGGCGGGAGGACACACGTCCTGTCCTTCCACCGCCCCCGGGCTCCCCCCAGCCTCCATCCCAGCATCCCTCCCCCGCGCTCCTCCCGACCGTCCCGCCCGGGCAGCCTCGCCGGTCCCGGGGCGGGGGGAGATGGCTGCCAGGGCTCGGAGCTCGCCGAGACACCTGCTGCCACCGGGTCCCCCCCCGTGCACACCCGCTCCGCTCCCGCTCCCTCCTTCCTCTGCTCCCGTCCCTGCCTCCAGCCGCCGCTGCAGAGCCGCCGCCGCCGCCGCCAAGGACGAGCCGGGACCGACGGCGGCTGCCGGAGCCGCCCGCCAGCCGCGGTGGGGGCCGACCCTGCCCCGGGGGGCTGCCCCGCAGGAGGAGAAGCTTTGGAGGAGCCGAGCCCCCGGTGGGACGAGCCCCGCCGGAGCCGCGGGGCATGTAGGCACCGAGCAGCGGCAGTCCCGTAAGTACCGGGCGGGCTGGGGACAACCGGGGCCCGACGGGCTCCGCTACAGCCCCGCCACCGCCGCCAGCAACTTTTAGGGATGAGGCGGTTGTTTTTTCGGGGGTGTGGGGGGGCTTTCCCTGTCCGTCTTCCCCTACCTCACATTCCCCCCCCCAATCCCCAGAGCTCCCGTTCCCCATCCCGGGCACGGGACGGAAATGAGCCTTTATCCTGGGCGCTGTTCTGGGGGGTTTTGGGGGGAGTGGGAGGCAGGAAAAATTGAGGAGACCTCCCTGAGTACCACCAGCCCTGTGTCCCCCGCCGCCACCTTGCGTAACCCAGCGGCAGGCAGGACACTTGGCGTTTATTTTTGGTTAATCCATATTCGACCTTTTTAAGCTGCGTTTCGGTGCGTGTGTGTGGGGGGCCCTCACCATTGCCCCGGCCCGCAGCCCCCGGCCCGCAACTGTTGCTGTCGAAGGTGCGGGCGAGGAAGGGGAGGGTGATGAGGAAGAGGAGGGTGATGCCGGGTGGTGACGGATGAAGGTTGAAAGGAGACGCTTCTTGCCGGGGGCTGCCAGTGCTTCTCTGTCCCGAGTCATCCTCTCTGCATGGGGACAGGGATGGTGATGAGTTGTCTTTGAGGAGATTTTGCTGCTTTCTCCCCTTCTGAGGGGGCTTCATCGAGGTCTCCCTGCTCCACAGGGATGTTCCCACTGGGGCAATGACAAGCCCTGGCACATCCCGGTGCCCTTCTCTGCGCCCCCTCTCCTCCCCACATGGCTCCCGCCAGGTTTGGCTTTGCTCTGTCTTTTCTGTCCGTTAGCAGCAGTTCCCCATCCCCTGGTGCAGGCTGTGTTTTCCCTCTGATTTCAGGCTCGGAGGCTTTTTTGGGGGGGATAAGATTTCTCTTTCCTGAATGATATTTTGCATTTTGGAATTTTATTTCTCCCATTCCCGAGGTCAAAATAGCTGCATAAGCTCTCCCTCTCTTGGAGCAGGGGAAGGAGTGAGGGCAAAAAAGGAGGTTTAAAATGAGGAGCAAACTTTCCCTGTTGCATTAAAATGGCATTTCAGGGTCTGGTGAGAGGTAAGGGTTCTATTGGTGCCTTTAGCACGAGGTTTCTATGAGTTTGGTGCATCAGGGGAAGTTGTGCCTAGGACGGTGGTTAACCTGCTCAAAACTACCCCAAAGCAACAAAAAACAAGTGCCAAAGCCACCAAGCAGCTTTGTGGTGTCCTCTGGTCCTCGGGGAGGCTGGCAGGAGGTGGCATTGCCTTATCCAGGCTCCTGGCCATGGCCACCTTCCTCCTGACCCTAACTGGCCACTGGACTCGGCTGGCAAAACCTCCCTTTTGCGAAAGTCTTTTCCCAAGGGATCAATTCTGCAGTGCTTCCTACAATGGGTTGGAAAATGTGGATTTTCTTTGAAGTCGGCAGGGGCTTTGCTGCGTTGTGCTGAGCCCAAGAGCAGCCCCAGCTGTGGCAGTAGCTCCGGGATGGGCTCAGTTTCTCCTCAGCCTCCACCACTTTCCTGCAATCTGTCATACCCCAAAAAAACCCCAAATTCTCCTGTGCCCCTCTAGCTCAGTACGAGAAACAATGGGCTGGAGATGCATGGTGTTGGCTGGACTGGAGCAGCCCCATCTCCAACCTGCACATGAGCCCTTGCCAGCCATAGGCTCTCTGGCCTTAAACCCCTCCATCCTCTTCCATTTCCACTAAAGGCTGCGGTGAGCCAGCCTGACTCTGCGTGGTGACACCAGATTCCCAGGAAGGATGGAAATTCATTGCCCTGGTTGTCTCAGCACCGGCTGAACGATGGGATGAGCTCATGCCCACCTCCCCTCTGCTGCTGCCATTGCATTCCAGCTGTGAGGGATGGGGATATTTTCCAGCTGTGAGGGATGGGGATATTTTCCACCTGCGGCTTGGTCCATGGGAAACCAGATTGCTCAACCCAATCCCCAGTCACAGCCAGGAGCAGGGGGTGACAGAGCTTGGCATTGCAAGGGACGACCACTGGCCTGTGCCTGGATTACTCAGTACTGGAAGAGGCTCCTGAGCTTTGGCAAGAGCTGAGGTGAGGAAGAGAAGGATAAGGGCCTGGAGTAGGTGAGGTGCCAGGGCTGGCAGAAGCAAACCCCATCAATCACCACAAGGGCCCCGAGTATATTTAAACGTCCTTGAGGAGGGCTCAGACAGGCAGTGCTGCTGGCAGGGCAGTTCTGTTTGTTTTGGGTGGCGTGTTGCTCCCCTTCCTCTCTGCTTGGGTAGCTGATGCCGGATTCCCAATGAATTATTTATCACAGGACTAAAAATACTTGGGAATTCACAGTGAGGAGCAGGCAGTGCAGGCTGCCCTGCCACTGAGCTGGCCGTGCCGGAGCATGGGACGCTGCCAGCATGGCATGACTCACCTGCTGCTCTCTCTGGCCAAGGGGCCCTGGCTGTGGCCATTGGTGTGGCATTGTGGCCCTGCAGCTCCATCAGCTGTGATGTGGAGTGGGGATGGGGATGCAGTCAGGTAGGGTGAACCCCCTGGGTGATGGTGGGTGGATGATTCCCTCATGAAACTCACCTAGTTGAGCATCAGTGCCCAGACCGGTGCCCAAGACTTCCCGGGGTACAGGAGGGAAATACGTGGTTTGTGTTCCCTGTCTTTCTGGACCCCAGTGCTCAAATCTGCACCAAGCAGCTCTTGCAGGGTGCCCAGCCCAGCAGCTGCATTATATCCTGCATTTTCAGTCCAACATGCTGGCAAAGTTTTCACAGTGTGCTGAAGGGGTGTCCGTCACTGCGGCATGGAGGAGTGTTGGGGAGCAGGTCACCGGGGCAGCCTAGACCCCAAAACCAGCCAGGACTCAGTGAGAAGAGCATCTGGCTGTGCTGGAGACACGTTAAGCAACAGCAGCTTTTAATTGCAAGTGACGTTTCTTCGCACCAGCTGGCACCTTGCTGCATGAAGCAACACTGGTGCATGGCTGGTGCCACTGTGGAGGGCTTCTTGTCCCCCTCCCTGCTGCCCAGCTTGGCATGAGGGTGACAGCCCTGGGGGAAATGGGGCTCAGAGGGGCTTGGATATCCCTGGCCACAGGTTGGTTTTGCTGGTGGTCTCTGAAAGGTGAATTCCAGCACAGGGGTGCATCACTGTGGGCAGAAATGTGTCCCCCTTCAGGGGGCTGTCACCTCAACTGCTGCAGTGTGAGCACCCACTTGTAGTGGGGAACTGGGGACCTGGCAGGGAGGATGTGCCCAAACAGTCCCTGAGAGCCTGGATTTGGGGTGCAGCCAGCAGATACACAGTGTGAAGGGTGTCCCATCTGGGTGGGCACTGCCAGCAGGGGACACACACTGGGGGTAAAGAGAAGAAGAAGGAAAGCTGAAGGATGCTGTGCAAAACTTCAAGGGAAAACTTGGAGATATGGAGCCAGATAGGCGCATTGGTTGGGATTTTGTGGCAGAGAAGGGGCTGAAGTAGGGTGATGGGTGGTAGACAGGCAGGGGACGAGCTACTTCAGTGACTGTGTTTTGCAAAATCTCAATAAGCAGGCTGCAGAGGTGAACCATCCCTCAAGGGGCAAAGCCTTTGAATATTGAAGGTGGCTGTCTGCTGCAGAGAGAGGCACCAAGGAGCTGCCAGCCCCTCCTGGCACCTCTTGCAGCTGTCCCTATCCCTGGCTGGAGGGAGCAGTGGACCACTGATATGGACCAGTGATATGGACCAGTGTAGCAGTGGTGGCTTTTGGATGGGGTGGGAGGGCAGTGGGAAGGAGATGGTGATGGTGAGATGAGGACAGGGTTATGGTGGGAAGCAGGGACTGGCTGTGAAGGGTTAGTGGTTGATAAGACTGGAGACAAGTGACACAGCACTGAAGTGTACAGCGGATGGTGAGCACAACCCTGTGGTCATTCCTTCACCACACCCAGTGTTCAAGGGATGAGGGTCCCCTCATTCCCTGGATTCAACCCTCACTGGTGATGCCCCAGGGCAGTGTGGAGGGCTGGGGCGAGTGGGGCTGGGGGTCCTGGTGTGCAGCTGGATGTGAGGGGCTGTGTCCTGTGCTGGCAGGGACACGCTGGTGGACATGGGCAGAGCGCCGGCGCATGCTCTGCTACTGTCGATGGTGCTGGGCTGCTCGGCTGCCTTCACGGACATCCTGCTGCCGGGCCCTGAGGAGCCAGTGGTCAACGTGGCCGTGGTGTTTGGGGGCACGTCCTACCCCCTGCACATCCGCTCCCGCCTGAGCCCCCAGAGCTTCCTGGACATGCCCCTGGAGATTCACCCCATCACTGTTGTCGTCAACAACACCAACCCCAGCACCCTCCTCACCCAGACCTGCGACATCCTCGCTGGCCACAAGATCCACGGCATCGTCTTTGAAGACAACGTGGGCACAGAGGCTGTGGCCCAGATCCTTGACTTCATCTCCTCCCAGACCCAGGTCCCCATCATCAGCATCAGTGGCGGGTCTGCAGTGGTCCTGACCCCAAAGGTGATGTACTCACTTATTATTTCCTGGGGGTATGAGAGAAATGAGGAACTGTTAGAGCGGGGTAGGTAAGGGATGTGGAATGCTGGAGGGCAGAGGAACTGCTGGGCTGCAGCCTTTGGGATCGGGGCAGGAATGGTGGATAAGTGGCAGTGACAGTGTGGCCGACTGGGGTGGTGGGACATGGTTGGAACTTCAAGGAGGGGCCCCGTTAATGGGATGTGGGAGAGGACCTCAACACCCTGTGGAAGGACCTTCCCTGGTGTGCTGCTTCCTGCACCTAGCACAGGATGCTGGGTTGGTGGCACTGGGGCTACTGGGGCAGTGGCAGGGTTATCACAACCTTATCTTCCTCTGGCCCTGCTGGGGCTGGATCCAGCCCTGGAATGGCTGGGTGGGCAGCATGTAGAAGCCTTGCTCAGCTGTGACAGTGATCTCAGGTGCACCATGGCTGACAAAGGATTTCTGTCTTCTCTGCTTCTCACTGGCATCAGACACTGTCAGTTACTGTCACCTGCCTGCTGGGAACTGCTGGTGGCAGGGAGAGCTGGAGCCAGGCTGGAGGGTCCTGGGCATGGAGATTTGGGTTATCCCCTCATAGCAGCTCATTCCACCCTGCCCAGGTGCTGGAGGGGTTTCAGTGATTACTCTTTCCTGTGGCTGGAGATCCTGCCTTTCTTCAGGGAACAGGTTTTGTGCTTTTCTTGCATAGTGGTTTGGGGTCTGATCCCCCTGGATTGCACCCCCACATCCCTGTCTGTACCCACCAGTGCTCGTGAAGCACCTCAAGCTCATTATGGGGGGGTGGCAGTGGGTGCAGTGGGCTCTGGTTGGTGCAGTGAACTCAGGTGGGTGTAGAAGGCTCAGATGGAGCCCAGAGCAATGGAAAAATGCATGGCTTTGCTGTCCGAGTGATTTTCTGCAGCTTTCTCCAGGGATTGGGTATTTCGGGGTCAGTGGAGGGATCTGTCTCCTCCTCCCTGTCTGGGATTCTCTAGGGCTCACCCCAGACTACTTCTCTGGAGGTGGAGAGGGTCTGGGTGGCAAAACCTGCTGCCTGCACATGACTTTCGGCAACTGCCATTCGCTGAATCATTTAAGACAGAATCAGACCAATTAAGGTTTGCTAATGAGAGGCCAGATGGTCAGGGAGGTGGAGCGGGAAGGAAGGAGCCACACAGGCTCTGACTGCAGGTAGTGAGATGGAGCAGGGATGCTCCTGGCAGAGCTCTCGCCCACCTCCTTTTCCTGGTTTAAGGAGAAACTGGTGATCTCCTTTGGAAGATGGAGGAATTTTTGGTCAATATGCTAAGAAATGGATGTGAGTTTAGGAAAGACGTCTTTCAGTTTAGGAAGGACGTTGAGACCCCTGAGCACATCCAGAGGGGGGAACGAGGCTGGTGAGGGGCTGGGAATACAAGCCCTATGAGGAACAGCTGAGGGAGCTGGGGTTGTTTAGCCTGGAGAAAAGGAGACTCAGAGGTGACCTTATCACTCTCTACAACTTCCTGAAAGGTGGTTGTAGTCAGGTGGGAGTTGGTCTCTTTCTCCAGGCAGCAACTGACAGAACGAGAGGACACAGTCTCAAGCTGTGTCAAGGGAAATATAGGTTAGATATTAGGAAAAAGTTTTTCATGGAAAGAGTGATAAAGTACTGGAATGGTCTGCCCAGGAGTCACCATCCCTGGATGTGTTTAAAAAAAGACTGGATGTGGCACTCGGTGCCATGATCTAGTTGAGGTATTAGGGAACAGGTTGGACTCGGTGATCTTGAAGGTCTCTTCCAACCTAGACATTCTGTGATTCTGTGATTCTGTGATTCTGTGAGGCTGCAGGAGTTGACCCTTTGCATGAGGTGAAGTTCTTTGAGGCGGATTAGTCTGATTTTGGGTGTCTCCAGCCCATGGACCGCACCGGTTCATGGCAATCTTGAACTTCTCATGATGGCAAATTCAAGGACGCTTGCATGGGTGCAAGAGACCTGGATCATGATGCCAGAGCGGCCTCTGATCCCTCTCCTCCCTCAGGAGCCCGGATCAGCTTTCCTGCAGTTGGGTGTCTCCATCGAGCAGCAAATCCAGGTGATCTTCAAGGTGCTGGAGGAATACGACTGGGGCTCCTTTGCTGTCATCACCAGCCTCTACCCAGGCTACAACATCTTCCTGGACATTGTCCGCTCCTTCACAGATGCCAGCTACTTTGGCTGGGAGCTGCAGGAGGTGCTTACCTTTGAGATGAGCCAGGAGCAGAGCAGCTCCAGGACACAGCGGCTCCTGCGCCAGATTGATGCCCAGGTCCTTGTTGTTTACTGCTCCCGAGAGGAGGCTGAGTATCTCTTCTCCATGGCAAAACAAGCCGGGCTTGTGGGGCCAGGATATGTCTGGATCGTGCCCAGCATGACAGTGGGCAACATGGAGGTGCCACCCTCCTCCTTCCCAGTCGGCCTCATCAGCGTGGTGACAGAGAGCTGGAAGCTGAGCCTGCGGCAGAAGGTGCGGGATGGCGTGGCCATCATTGCCATGGGGGCAGCCAGCTTCTTCCGTGCCCATGGCTACCTCCCAGAGGTGGGGCGGGACTGCTGGACCCCCACCAGGACCACTGCCACCAACACAAGTTTCTACCGGTGAGGATCGGGGACCCCCTCGGATGGGTGTAAAAGGGGAGGAGTGGGGAAAAGGTGAGGGAAAGGGCAGGGGAGGAGGGGGATGGAGCTGGTGAGCAGCAAGGATGATGCTCACTGAGGGCTACAGCTGGTGGTCCATGCCTCTTGGCTGGGATTCTCCTGGAGCATCTCCCCATCTCCCAGCATCTCCCTTGCCTTTTCCCATGTTTCTTGGCAACTCAGGACCCCTGAGGGTCTCAGGGGGGCTATCATAGCTCTGTGGCACCTCGGGGCTGCTGTGGCAGTCTGTGCATCCTCAGCCCTGCAATGGGCCATCATCCTTGGTTCCTCCTTGCTAGAAGAGCTTTCTCCAGCTCCCCTCTGCCCCTTGCATGGGGGTTAAAGATGGTCCCCAGCTCTCAGCACCATCTGTCTCCATGGGACCTGTGGCAGCCTGGCTGAAGGTGGAGGAGGAGGAGGAGGAGGAGGAGAGCTGTACAGTGCAGGGCCACACAGCCAGGGGCTTACAGGCTCTGTGTCCCACCAGGCACCTCCTCAATGTGACGTGGGAGCACAGGGACTTCTCCTTCAATGAAGGTGGCTACCTGGTCAGGCCCACCATGGTGGTGATCACACTCAACCAGCACCGGCTCTGGGAGATGGTAGGACCCCCAGGCCCCCTGGGATGGGCACACTGTGGGCTAGCTGGGCAGGGTGAGCCTGGGGCCATGCACAGGCTGGGGTCCCACCCTGGGGTGGGTTTACCATGGTGCAAAACCCAAAAGTACCATGGCTGGTCCCAAAAGTACCCATGGTGCCATGGTGGGGGTTTGCAGCAATGATGAACACCAAAGGTCTGCCAAGAGTTGTCAGTTTTCCCTTGCAATTCGGCTGATAAGTTCAAAAAAAGTCAGAAATCCAGATGCCCACCTCTGGAGAACAGCAGCCAAACACCTAGACCTGAAACAAAATGCATGGATGGTTTTTTGGTACTTTGAAAGTATTTTGGATAAAGTTTGGCCAGGTTTGTGCTCACCCGAGTGTGAAGCTTGGGGCTCAGGAAGAAACATCTCACCATGCTGAGATGGGGCTCACAAGAAATAAGCCCCAAAGGTGGGAGGATGGATATAGGATCACATGTGACCCCCAGAGCCCCTCGCTGGGGTGACCATGTGCTCTCCCTTGGGGGCAGGTGGGCAAGTGGGAGAAAGGCATCATCCACATGAAGTACCCAGTGTGGCCCCGCTACGGCTCCTTCATGCAGCCTGTGGTCGACAACCGCCACCTGACAGTGGCCACCCTAGAGGAGAGACCCTTTGTCATCGTGGAGAACACAGACCCCAGCACGGGGCTCTGCGTGCGCAACACCGTGCCCTGCCGCAAGCAGACCAACTCCTCCCAGAGGTGAGCAGGGACATGGAGCTCGGCAATTCTGGCCACCACTCCCTTGGCACATGGTGTCCAGGGTGCTCAGAGCATCTCTCTTTGGTCCAACCCATCTTTCCTGGTGTGTTTCCAGTGGTGATGGCCTTGTGGATCCCTACACCAAGCTGTGCTGCAAAGGTTTCTGCATCGACATCTTGAAGAAGCTGGCCAAGGCAGTGAAGTTCTCCTATGACCTCTACCTGGTGACCAATGGCAAACACGGCAAGATTGTCCGTGGGGTCTGGAATGGCATGATTGGTGAGGTAGGGATGGGCATGGCCCAGCCCCCGCTTCAGCACTCCCTGGAGGGCACCACTCACCCCTGACCTGGGGCTTTCCTGGTGAAGATGGGATTTGTGGTGGGACTGTGAGCAGGAGACAGCTTGGCATGAGCTCCTCTTTGGAGGAGGAGTCAGACAAACACTTAGAACCCCACAGCAGGTTGTGTCTGTGCCACTGCTCACTTAGAAAGCTAATTTTTTCTTTTTTAAAAAGGCAGAAATTAAGGCTGGAAATGCTGGAGATGAGGAAATGCCTGGGGAAAGTGGTGTGGGTCCTTCTGCTTGTCCCTCTGCCCATCCCAAGCCCACCTGCCCCTTTTCCAGGTGTACTACAAGCGTGCAGACATGGCCATCGGCTCCCTCACCATCAATGAGGAGCGGTCCGAGATTGTGGATTTCTCTGTGCCCTTTGTGGAGACGGGCATCAGTGTCATGGTGGCCCGGAGCAACGGGACTGTGTCCCCCTCCGCCTTCCTGGGTGAGCCGTGTCCCCCTGTTTTTCTGCAGGTTCATCCCATGCTTCCTACAAATGCAAATTAGAAATATGGTTCAGTTTTAATAACTTTCAAGGAAAAAACCCCTAAGTCATAAGGGAAGGAGATTGTGCTGTCAGCTTTGGGGCTTCTTCCTTCCCTGCCTGAATAATCCTTTTATTATGGAGATGGAGGCTGGAGACTGAGGCTGGGCTCAGTGGTTTTCTCCTCTTCATTTTTTTTGTGTGGAGGAGGGAGGATGAGGACATGGGGGGATTTGCCAGCTTGGAGCTTTGCTTTGG
Source organism: Promerops cafer (assembly GCA_013398275.1). NCBI lineage: Eukaryota > Metazoa > Chordata > Aves > Passeriformes > Nectariniidae > Promerops > Promerops cafer. Next base: position 254,982 of record VZSE01002916.1, read on the forward strand.
GGATCCATCTATTGCCAGTGGTTAAGCCAAGTGCAGGAAACTGCCAGTGCTAAAAGTTTTATTTAATGAGTTTTACACCAGCAAAGCTGCATCCTAGGAAGGGGAGGAGACTGGCCAATGTCGTCAGGAAATTCAGCTCGGGCCAGGCTCTCAGCTCTCGGCTCTCGGCAAGGGCACAGCAGCAATGTCCCAGCTCAGCTGGTGCTGGGCTCTTGTGTGAGAAGGGTGCAGGTGGGTGCTAGGGATGCCATGGAAGGTAAGACCATCAGCCTGGGCACATCCTCCTCATCCTGTCCCCCCCACACCATGAAGCTCAAACTCCCATGGAAGCAGGGTCACCTTCACCAGCCCCAGGGACAAACAGAACATCCTGCCCTGGTTTGGCAGGGCCAGGGTCTGCAGTACCCATGTCCCCGTGTCTCCTGCCTCTGCGCTAATGAGACACATCCCCATCAGGGGAGCCCTCTCCTCCCTGACAGCAAAGGACACGCTGACAAATGGACCTCAGTGGCTGCACGTTGATGACTCGGATGCATCGCCAGTGCTTCTGCTGCTCCATCCCAGATCCTCTTGGGCAGGCAGGGGCTCATTGCCTGTCCCCACTCATGGGGGGCTGAGCAGGGCTGGGGGGCTGGTTCTGTGCCTGAAGCAGGCACAGTCCTGTGGCCAGAACCATCATGGGGGACAACCTGTGATCCCATGGGAAACCCTCCTGCAGTGACCCTGGAGATGGGCAGCATTTTGTAAACATCTCCCTGTTGGTGAGAACCTGATTTGGGCTAGGCAGGGAAGCATGGCTGCATCCCCTAGCTCTGGAGCAGCCCCCTTCCCTCCTGGTTCCCTGTGGAGCTGCTTGGCCGTGGAGCTGCTTGGCCATGGAGCTGCCAGCCTCCAACTCCTCTCCAAGGAGGGGCATTATTTTTGCAGGATGAGCCCCATCCATCCAGGAGGGCTCCTGGCAGTCCTCAGAGGGATGTCCACAGGGGATGTCCTTGGAGGCTCACAAAGTTCTACTTGCTTTGCAGAGCCTTATAGCCCAGCCGTGTGGGTCATGATGTTTGTCATGTGCCTCACTGTGGTGGCCATCACTGTCTTTGTGTTCGAGTATTTCAGCCCCGTTGGCTACAACCAGAACCTCACCAGCGGCAAGAGTGAGTTGGGGAGGTGGGAGCTGGGAGGGGGGACACGTTCCTGGCTGGGCTGACTCTCCCCACTGTTCCCTGTCCCTGCAGGGCCAGGAGGTCCCTCCTTCACCATCGGCAAGTCCGTGTGGCTGCTGTGGGCTCTGGTCTTCAACAACTCAGTCCCTATCGAGAACCCTAAGGGCACCACCAGCAAGATCATGGTGCTCATCTGGGCTTTCTTTGCCGTCATCTTCCTCGCCAGCTACACAGCCAACCTGGCTGCCTTCATGATCCAGGAGCAGTACATTGACACTGTGTCGGGGCTGAGTGATAGGAAGGTGATCATTGGGGTGGGAACCATAAAAAATCCCTAAAAAAAAAAACTTTTTGAAGTTACTGGCAGTGATGTGTGTGGAGCTACACATCACTGCCAGTTGGCTGGGCATGAGTGCGTAAGTGCATAAGTAGAGGGCTGGCTGCAGGGAGGGGACATGGAAAGACACGGGCACCGTGTAATGCCACCCCCTGGGGCTCCCCATTGCAGTTCCAGAGGCCACAGGAGCAGTACCCACCCTTCCGCTTTGGCACTGTCCCCAATGGCAGCACTGAGAGGAACATCCGCAGCAACTACCCCGACATGCACACCCACATGGTGAAGTACAATCAGCGCTCCGTGGAGGACGCCCTCACCAGCCTCAAAATGGGGTACGGCTCCCTGAGATGGGGTATGGCCGCCCAGGTGGGGTATGGCTCTCAGAGCTCCTCCAAATGGCATACAGCACCCCCAAATAACTATGGCTCCCTGGAATGGGGTACAGGATTTCCCAGATGGAGAAGGGATTTCTCAACTGGGGTACAACCCCCCAGAAGTCGGATGTGAGCTCCCCAGGCTGGGTACAGCTCTCCCAGACAGGGTATGGCTCTGTGCATCTTCCCTGGATGAAGTACAGGACCCCCAAACAGGGCACAACCTGCTGCAGATGGGGTACAGCTTCATACAGCTCCCCTCAAAGGGATGCAGCTCACCCCAGATGGCGCATGGCTCCCCCAAGTGGTACACAGCTCTCCCCAAGGTTAGGTACTCCCCCTCCAAGTGTGGTTACAGCACTCCAGGATGGGTCAGGGACCCCAAGAGCACACAGAACCCCCTCGGCTACAGCTTTTTGAAAGGGATAGAGCTCCCCAAATAGGCACAACCCTCCCCCACAAACGGTATTTCAGACCCCCCCTCACCCTTCCTCCTGTTTGTGGGGCAGGAAGCTGGATGCCTTCATCTACGACGCGGCAGTGCTCAACTACATGGCGGGCAAGGATGAGGGATGCAAGCTGGTGACCATTGGCAGCGGGAAGGTGTTTGCCACCACGGGCTATGGCATCGCCCTGCAGAAGGACTCGCGCTGGAAGCGGGCCATTGACCTGGCCCTGCTCCAGTTCCTGGGAGACGGTGGGTGTTTGCGTGAGCTCCTTGTTAGCCCTGTCCCCCTCCTCACCCCACCCCTGTCCTGCAGATTAACTGAGGGCTTTGGTCCTCAAACCCTGTGCAGCCTTCATGGCTGACATCCTCATGGCAGGATGGCACAGAAGGACTTCTCCAGCTCCTTTCAGGGGATATGAAATCCTCTGGATGTTGTGGGTGTCATTCCCTCTGGGGTTGTAAAATCCTGGAGATGGCTGTGCACAACATTTGAAGGTCCTGAGGAGAACTGTGGGAAGAGGGCAGTAAGCATGGCTGGCTGGCACATGGGTGGGGGACAGAGTCGGGAGAGGACCCTGGAGAGGGACAAGTGACTGGTGGGATGCTCAGGCCAATGGCAGCAGCAGCATTAGGTGATTCCAGCTCCAGAGGCTCAGGGGTCTCCTCATCCTTGTCCACCCATAGTAGGGTAGAAAGGGGCAGGGATGCGCTTGGGAAGATGATTCCCAGGAGTGGATTTTCACCCCCTGCACTGTTATGCATGTCCCAGGTGAGACCCAGAAGCTGGAGACGGTTTGGCTGTCAGGGATCTGCCAGAATGAGAAGAATGAGGTGATGAGCAGCAAGCTGGACATCGACAACATGGCTGGGGTTTTTTACATGCTGCTGGTGGCCATGGGGCTGAGCCTGCTGGTCTTCGCTTGGGAGCACCTCGTCTACTGGAAGCTGCGTCATTCTGTCCCTAAGTCCCACAAGCTTGACTTCCTCCTGGCCATCAGCAGGGTGAGGGATGCTGACAGGGGCTTTCGAGGGGCCCAAATGTCTTCACATGGTGTCACAGGGATGGACACAGCTTGGTGGGCATTGTCCTTCAACCTGCATGGGAAGGACTGGAGATGTTTTGTTGATGTGAGATCTTGGTGAGAAAAGCCAGCTTTTGGAGAAAAGGACGCAGTCCTGGGAATGACCCCACATCCTTATTAGCATCCCTGGGAAAAGGGGTGATAGAGGATAGTGTCATCCACGCTGACAAGTGCTAGGGATGCTGGGGAGGGGGCATCAGTACTCTGAAGCTACCTCAGCCTCAGCAGCATGAATTTAGATCAGCAGGGTGGGCTCAGGGGAGCAGGACCCCACTGACCTTGCTGACGTTGGGGGGGGCCCATTTCTCCCCACAGGGCATCTACAGCTGCTTCAGTGGGGTGCAGACCCTGTCGAGCCCCGGGCGGGCGCCCACACCTGATGTCACTGCCAGCTCAGCCCAGGCCAATGTGCTGAAAATGCTGCAGGCGGCCAAAGAGATGGTGTCAACGGCAAGCGTGGGCGGCTCGCTGGAGCAGGCCACCCGCACCATTGAGGACTGGAGCAACCACAGCGAGCGCCTCCAGACCACCTTCTCCCTGAGGACACCTCAGCTCGTGGTGCAGAACAGCACTAGCGCACACCGGGGGCCCCCCTCCGGCCCGCACCCCGCCGAAAGGGTAGGGAGAGCCTACCCTCCCAAGGGTGCTCCCGTGGGGCTGCCGCCGCCCCAGCCCATCACCGTGGACTCCCGTCTGCACGGGGAGGAGAACTGGAGAGGGGAAAACGAGCACCCCCATCTGCTACACCCCCTTAAGTTTCGGGGTGGCTGTCTAGGGGATGAAGCCTTCACAGGTTACCCCCACCTCGTGGTGAAGACTTCTCCAGGAGGGGATTATGGGGAGCAAATGCTGGTGGGGAACCATGTCGGCGCTCCCCTTCCGCCCCCCACATGCCCCAGGGACCTCCCACCACCGGATATCTACAGGGAGCACAAGCGGCCGTCGGGACGGGGAGACCGGCTGCAAAGCAACCCCCTGCTCCAGAGGAACGGGGCACACGGGGGCTCAGGGACTCTGCCCCGGCTGCTCTCGGCAGCGGAGAGGAAGCGGGAGGTGGGCAGCGCCTTCCTGCCTCCATCCTGCTCTCGCGGAGCCTTCCCGAAAGTCACCAGGACTTGCAGAGCCAGGGGCGAGCCGGCGCGGCCGGAGGCGGCGGTGATGGAGCGGGAGAAGCTGAGCCGGTGGGCGAACTCAGCCAGGGCGCCCGGGGAGCGCGGCCAGAAGCGGCGTCCCGCGGGGCTGCGGCGCTGCGGGGCCGCCCGCCCACTCGCCCGCGCCGACGTGCCCGACCTCTTCCCCGAAGCCGAGGCCGGCTACGGCTGCGGC
>VZSE01002916.1:259742-308045 GCA_013398275.1 Promerops cafer
TCCCGCTGTCCACAGGCCGCTGGCCGGCTGCCACCGCGCTCGCCCGTGACCAGGCTGCCGTCCTACCGGGAGGCTTGCCGGCAAAACCCCCGTGCCACCTTCACCGTGCCGGCGTGCGCTCCCCACGCCTGCATGAACTCCTACGCCAACCTGCCCCTCTACGCGAGACACCTCTCGCGGGGGTCCCCGCCGCCCCGGGAGCACCCCGAGGTGCACCCCTGTGACCGGGAAGCCGGGCGCTGGGACAGCGCCTGCAGAGACTGTGGGAGGCGCGGGGAGCTGGCCTTGCTGCGGGCGGTGGGGGCGGAGAGGAGGGACCCGCCGGAGGCCCGCGGGGTGGCGAGTCCCTGCGCCGGCGGGTCCTGGCGGCGGGTCTCCAGCCTGGAGTCGGAGGTGTGATGGGGGGCAGGGGGGTGTCCGCACCCCTTTGCCTGCCCTTTGCCCGGGTGTCCCCACGGGCCAGCCAGCGGCTCCCGGCCGGGCTCCGGCCTCCCGGGGTCCTGCACCGCCGGCAGCGGGATGCTCCAAGCGGCTCGGCGGGTCCTGGTGCGCTCTTTGGGGGAGTCAGAGGAGCCTGGCAAGGGCTGGTACATGCTGGGTCGAGTTCTTCCTACAGGCGGGGCTGGCATCGGGGACGCCAAACGCATCGCCGCTCTTTTGCCGTCACGTTTTGGTTTCATTCAAGGACTCGAAACACCATGTCCAGGTCATTAAAAAGACATTTTCAGCTGCCTGGGGACCCTTCTTCCATCCTCCGGGGCTGCCCTTGGCATCATGAATTCCCATGAATATTCGTTGTCCTGTGCACCTCCTCCCCGTCCATGTCCCCCGTTACTGCTGAGCCGCGGCACAGGGTCGTCCCACCGGCAAGGGTAAGCTGGAAAAGGAAAATGGCAACTGCTTCGAGGGTTTAATCAGGAGCCGTCAGCCTGTGCAGAGGCTGGAGCCGAGCACTGGAGCTACAGTTCATGCCCCCTGCTCAGGCTTTGGGGTGCTAGACACTGATGACCCTGGGCTCGGGTCAGTGAGTGATGCTATCACGGCTGCAAACGGCAGCCTGGCAGGGATCTCCAGCTCGGCACAGTAGCCCCGGGAAGGTGTGCTGTGGGGAATGAGAAAAATTCCTCCTACCTTCCCAGGCTGATGGAGCCATAAATCAGGTGTGATAGATGAGCCAGGTTTAATTCTTCTCTTCATGTACGTCTGACACAGCCCTTTCCCTGCTGAGCTGGGGCGCGGGGAGAGGCAGTGGCTCACAGCAGCCCCGGGCAGGGGAGAGGGTCTTTGGGAAATGGGAATTGAGGCTCCGGGGCCCCGGGCTGCAGCCAGGGCTTTGCCAGGTGGATTCCAGTCCCATCCCAGAGCAACGCTACCAGGACTACACAGAGCTGCCCGTGATGCCAATCCTCAGCCCCTCTTCCCAGCTAGTTTGGCATCGCCTTCCTCCATGAATGTCTCCCCGGGAAGCTGTTCTAGAGGTCCTTTTTTTTTCCCCTCCTTTCTATTAAAACACAGTTGTTGGGGCTTGCTGGCAGCCACCGAGCAGCTGAGGCCGCTAATGGCGAGGGGACGATGGCAGGGACTGCTCTGGGACACCCAGCCTTGCCCCAGGGATGGCTGCAAAATCCCGAGGAGGTCCAGAAGGGCCCGGCCACGTGTGGTCCAGGCTCAAAAGCATTGGCAATATCTGTCTGTCCATCCATCTGTCCGTCAATGCATCCACCCATCTGTCTGGGGTTAAATCCAGCCCGTCCCCTCACCCCCCAGCCTGGCTGCCATCACACACTGGTGCCGGCGCTTTAATTCTCTTTACTTATTTATCATCGCAATTGTCTCTTAATGGCTTTGGCAGCCCCTCCAAGCCTCCTGGCAAGGGTGGGAGGTGCTGATGTATAAATAAAAGCCATAAATAAATAAATCCGGTTGAAGACGAGGGTATTCTTCCAGGCTGCCACAGGTGATGGCACCCATTCACCCGGGGCAGCTCTTCCCAGCCGAGTGCCCCAGATGCCCCCTGGAGTGACAGGCTGGTCCCCGGGAAGTTTCAGTGTGGCCTTGGGAACTTTCCCTCAAATTGTGGCTCTCTGGCTCCAGGAAACCAGCTTACACAGCTGCAGTCAAACCTGAGCTGAGGTTGGGGCTGTGACAGCAAAGGGGAGCAGAAAAGGGAAAAAAATAAGTATCAAAAATCCCCAACCCATGTTTTAAATTAATTAGTGAAGTCCCTGGTGACTCAGCAGAGGCCAAATGGAGCTGCTTCATGTTTTAGAGAAGGGCTTTGCTGCGGGAGGCTGAGGACAGCAAGGGACAAGGAAAATGGGGTGCAGGGGGTGCTCCAAAGGGAGGTGGCTCTGGGGTTGGGTGTCAGCACCTAGTGTAAGGCCAAGGCTATTCTGGGTGACCCATGTGAATGCCCAGGTCCCTGGCCACCATAGTGGTATTTGCACAATCATCTTTACATGCCAATTGGGATGGAAAAGCACAGTTTTTCTCCCATTCCTGGTGCCAGGCGCTGGGCACTGGTGGGAAAGGAGGTGGTTGGGGCATGACCAGTCCAGTGGAGGTGGGATCTGTGACCTTCAAGGACCAAGGAAGGACTGAGCTGCTCCTGCAGAAATTCCCTGCTCATGGGTACACCAGGGACAAACCTTCAGGGAAGGAGCAGTCTGGAAGCACCCTCTGGCTAGGCTTTCCAAAAAGGAGCTGGGTAATTTAGTGTTTAACAGACGTTGAGGGATATTATTTCTTTTTGGTAAAATTGTCTAATCAATCACTTTTTAATTCAGCCTGCTCTGGCACCCGGGACACGCTGGGAGGCTGTGGGCTGCTATGCAGAGAGAAATAAGGCTGGATCGCTGCTGGGCACCCACCTCTGGGTCCCAGCCCCACTGCAGGGGGCCAGGTAGTGTCTCCCCAAACCTACCCCTCACCTCTGCCAGCTCTGACATCTCCATAGCAGGTCCTATTTTCACTGCCTGATTGCTCAGCATCATAAGACCCACGCTGATGAGGAGACGGGGAACAAAGCAGGCCAAGACAGGTCAGCCACTGGGAAGCAGTTCCAATGGCAAGGATATGCTGGTGCTGCTGTGGGGAGATGGTGACTCAGGTTAGGGCAGGGGGAACTGGTTGGGCACAAACCAGGACACGTATGGGGGCCAAGAAGGTGCTGGGGACAGCTGCCATGCCTGTGCCCAAGGATGCCTGAGGGAGCAGCAGATGCAGCCACCTCCTGGTTCCTACCTCCTGCCAAGGCAAAGCCATGGCACAAAACCTTCCCCAGCTGAGACCCTGCAGCAGGTGCCCTTCCCTGAGCCACTGATAGCTCCTGGGCTGCCCAAATCCATCCAGGGGAAAGGCTGGTGAGCACTTTCCCCAAACCTTCAAACAGCTGAATCCCCTCAGGGCCACGCGGCTCCTTGACGGTGGTGAAGCTTTGCCTAAAGCTCCTTCTCAGGTTCAAAGCTTTTCTTTCCCTAGCCGTTGCTCTTCCAAGTGCTGCAATAGACTGAATTCCTCCCCGATGCCAGTTTGGCCTCAGATTTACAGCCCATGCCCCAAAATCCACTGCTGCTTGTGAGGTCCTTCGAGAGAATCACAGCAGAAAGTGTTTATTTCCATCATAAAGATCTGCTTTAATATTTTAACATAAATCAAGCTGTGCTTTATGGCAATAATAAATTTGCTGGCAGAAACTGCCTTTGCAGCCTGAGGCAGTGGAGCAATTCAATTTGTTTAGCTTTAAGTGTAAGGAGCCGTAATTGAGAAGGGAAAAGTATGGATGTTTTAATTGAGTTTGCAGCCAGCACCAAGAGTTGCAGTAGGCTAATAGAGAAGAGGTGAGGGTCTCCATTAGCCTCTCCACTTGCCATTTCTCCTTGGCCTGCAGCCCCATCCGTCACGGCCATCCCCTCCAGGAATAGCTGCTCCGTGTCTAAGCACGAGGAAGAAAGGGATGGAAAAAGAAGTCAGACTAAACCAGATGTATAATGTGCATTTTATTGGTTTTAATCCCATTTTTTAAAAACTAATTACAGTCAGGACAAAGCATCACGTGTGGATCTGCAATAATGAATTGTTAGTGCTGATAATGGCCAAATAAAAATAGACTTATTCGTGATGAGTGAGAGGAGAGAGCTTGTGCCCTGCACCATGGGGTCACCCAGTGTCCCCTCAGCCAGTGCTGGCTACATTGAACCATTCCCTTCCTGCTTTCTCCAGTAATTTTTAAGGCATTGCTATGTCATGTTTTATATGAAAAATATTCTGTGCTGTAGAGCTTCTTTCTGCTAATCACCCCAATTCCTTGGATATATTTGTTTTGCTGCTGTGCAAGGACAGCAGGTGTCTGAGAATTCATGGTTATTTGAGAAGCACTCATGCTCCTTGGGGAGCACAGTCCTTCCCAGTAAGGTACCACAGCAGAGGCTGGGGCTGGAACACAAGCCCTCAGCATCCCATTGCACCCAAAACCTGGATCCAAGCAGCTCTTGGAGGTGCAGCCCCTCAGAAGACACTGTCACACATTGTTGAGGGGGAGAGGGGGACACACAGGCCAGGGAAGAGAAGGCACATCTTTAAATGTACGAGATGGCATGAAAGAGGGTGCCAGGCTGGGCTCCCTCCCTCCTGAGAAGGGAAGGGATGGTGAAAGGAGATGAAATAACAGAGAACAGCCCCGTTTCCTGGCTGCAATGAAATGTGAAGGCAAGAGACTAAAATGGGCATGTGGAGGGCAGGGGCTGAGCCAAGGGCCTTGCAACACATGGGCAGCTCAGGGCAGACAGCCCTCAGCCCCTCCATGAACCCACACCTGCACACTCGTGCAGAGGAACAGCCCACTCAGCCTCTCCAGCCCCCTCTCCTCTCATGCTCATTTCATCAGCAGTCAATTCTCCCTCCAGCTCTGCCCAGCTCCCAGCTGCCACGCAAGTGGCTGCCAGCTCAGCTGCCCCATGAATCTGCCCTCCAAACTACTGCTTCCTAAACAAGACACCAGCACCAGATACCTGTACAACACCTTAATTTGGTACTGAAGATACCACATCAGCTTTCCAGGAGCACTTGGAGATGTTTAAACTCACTAGCAGGGGCTGCCAATGCCTGTTTAGGATCAAGCTGGAGAGAAGATGAACAGTCTCTCCAGATTCTCTCCACGGAGCTCGGCAAGGATACAGTGGCAGTGCTCAGGCTTGAGAGGTGCAGAGTTTTGCTTTAAAAGCCATGAAGTGGTTTTATACAGCTCCAGGTACTTGCATATTCCCCCAGGAGGAGCACTTCAGGTCATATGGAAACCAGAAAGTCCTACTTGAAAACAGAGCTTGATTAAAAAGAGCTGCAGTTCAAAGCTTGCTTTAGTGAGCGATGACATTTAATACTGCAGCAAATGCAGAGGGCAGGAGGATCTGACATGCACCTGGCTTTGAACCTGCTTTGATAACAGGGGGTTTAAAATAGTTCAGGTGAAAACTTTTAAAGTTCTTCCTTCTGTCAGGAAACCCTGTAAGATCTGTGCCCCAGCGCTTCTGAACACAGGACCTGGTGACAAAGTGTCGTGTTATAGTGACCGCAGTCATCCTAAAAGCAGACTCTCCTAGAGCTACCGAAGGTAGGAGCAGCCCAATTCTGAAAGAAGCAGAGCAGGAGCAGCCCCAAGCCCATCTTAACCCTGTGCAGAAAGACAAGAGGGGGAATTCAAGCCCAGTTCCAGCAGGGTTTCAGGTTTTCCTCCCCTTTTTTGGGGAGCTCTGCTGCTGCAGGCAGGGCCAAGCCAGAGCACAGCCGCTTCCTCCTGGCACCAGCTCATTCCCCTGAGTTAACACCCACCTTGTTTCAAGGCTAATTACCCAACGCAGGAGCCAGGAGCGCATCAGTGTGCACAGCCGGAGCCTCTCGCGTGTCAGGACTGGGTAATTAGCACCTCCCCAGCCCACACCGATCCGGATCCCTGCCGCTGGAGTCAGGGCCTGGCTGCTTCTGCCAGCCCTGTGCAAAGCTGAGAAAGGGAGAAGGCCTCTGCCAGTGAGAAGCACCGAGTCGTGTGCTGGTGCTGAGGGAAGCAAGGCTGATTTCCTTTCCAGTGGGAAGAGCTGTATCCCGGCACGCAGAGGGGCATTGCTCTGCCCAGCTGAGCTGTCGCAGCACAGGAGAACAGGATGGAAGTGTGAATGTAAACTTCCAGGCTGGAGAAATCCAGCTCTAAGCAGAAGATCCCTGATCCCAGGTGATGTGCACAAACATGGTAATGCTTCTAGAAAAAGATAATGTAACAGCACAAAATTATTTCCTTCTCAATTAGGTCTATTTCCACTCTTATGTTTTCCTTCAGCTGGTACAGGAGGTTGGTCTGAAGGAGTCTCAGCAGAAAGAAGAGACTCACTCATCCCAAACTCCTGCTGGATTCTGCGCAGCACATTCCTGCCTTTGGGAGAAGGGATGTTTAGTGATGCAGCCAAGGCTGTCTCTCTCCTGGTGTGCTGAGACCTGCAGCACACAGAGAACCACAGAGGGACAGAGAATGTGCTGCTCTGACAGAGCCAAAGGCAGGAATGGCTGGACGCTACTTAACGGTGCAGGCTGCCAAGGGCTCAGCCCCAGGGCTTTGTCTGAGAACCAGAACTGTAACAAGGCTGAGTCTACTCCACCCACACCCGAAGTGGAGTGAAGAAAAGTCTGTGTCACCAAGCCAACAGCCTGGAAACTTCCCTTCATACTGCCTCTCCCCATCACTGCACAGTTCCAGAGGCGGAGCTGAAATGCTGGAGTCTCCGGAGCTCCAGAGGGAGTGTGCTGCTAACCCTCATCAGAGCTTTGACTCACTCAGGACAATGTTTGCAGTCACAAACACGAAGCAAGAGAAACCCCAAATGAGCACGAACACAATCCAGAAGCTGTGCCGGAAAGGGGAGAGGTGCTTGTTCACCGTCCCACTGCCGAAGACCAGCTGAGTGTCTTTCCGACTGCAGTACGCGAGGAAAGCTGGGATGAGATACTGGATCCCATTCCCGGCGTAGGCTCCCGTGATCCCCACCAAGGACTCCAGATCGTGGGTGCAGAAAGCCACCAGCACTGGGGGGATCAGCGTGATGGCAGGAAAGACAATCCTATCCACCACCCACGGGTAGGTGCCCCCTTCTCTGTGGAAAAGGGTCTTCCAGTTGTTGCGCAGGGTCACTGCGATGATGGGGAAGTTGGTGCTGATGGTGAAGACTGGGAAGAGGCCCAGGAAGTACCGAATGAAGGCCACGCTGATGATCTCACAGTTGGTGAAGTTGAGCGTGTACATGTCCATGAGGGTGTCGTTGCGGAAGCAGTAAATGGCAGTGAAGGACAGGAGGCTGTAGAATGCCAGGATCAGGATGTAATCGAGCAGCACGAGCTTGTTGATGTGCTTCTTCTTGGAGATGGGGGTGATGAGGGATGGCAGGGAGTGCTGGCACATGAAGGAATAGACACACACCCCAAAGAGATTGCGGATGCCAGACACCTGGGCCATGGACGGGTGACCTTCAGCTTGGCCTCTGCTGATGCGAATGAGGGCCAGAATAATCATGAGGATGAAAGCTGGAGAGAGAGAGAAGGTCTCAGGTCAAGCCCAGGCCCGCACTCCTCATAACCTCCTCCCATTGCACTGGCAGTCTTGGCTCTCTCTTGCTATGCAAGAGCATCTCCTTATCTCTTTGATGCACCACCTTATCTGAGGATGCTACATTAAAGGCAAGGTTCACAGGAATTAATCGTGATTTGCTGTCAGTGCCAGTCAGCAGATAATGGAATGGACTCAGGCATCTCCCTCCAGTCTCCTTCCCACAGAGACTCACCCCCTCACTCCCCCATGACATGGCTGGTGAACCCTAAGTCCTCAAGGGTTTCGGTCCATGGATGCTTCTGCCACACACATACTGGTTAAATACCATCATTTCAAAAAGGCTTAGAGATGTTTGAGCTGTGACTTGGCTCCAGTCAACCCCAGTAATAGTCCTACACATTTCCAACTGGACTAATGTTATCAAGACATGTGCACAGGAGCAGCAGCTACTAGCAAGCTTTCCTGTCTCTGGGATCTGTCAAACATGATAGAGCAAGAACTAGCCAGCCATTCCCTGGGCAGGAGGATCAAGCTGTCTGCAGCTAAGCACCCATCCCAGGGTGGAGAAGCCAGTCTGGAAGGGACTAAAGCAGCACGGAAAGACTGCTATCAAAATTCATCATTTCTAGACACAAAGTCTGCTCATCTACCCTTCACTTATGTCAGGAAAAAGCCTAACAATATTTTACAAAGCTTATTACAAATAACAACACGCCAGGGACAAAATGAATTGGGGAGACTGGGTTAATACCCTTATTACTCTGAGGGTGGAAATTTGAGCCAGAGCAGTTACTGTGAGACTCTCATTCCTACCATGGCATATAAAAGCAGCAGAAAACTAATTCTGGTGTCAGAAAAATTGCATCAAGCTGGGAGAGATGATCATCCGCTGCTGGAGTTAACAAGTAGTGGGGAGAAAAGGACCTGCCTGGCAGGGCAGCAAGCAGTGAGATTTACAGTCTGGTGCTACAATGGGTGAGCCACTGTGGCCTGCACAGAGCTGTCCTTGCACCAGGTCTGAGGCACAGGAACAGAGCCGTGAATTATCAGGTAATGAAAAAAATCAACAAAATGCTGAGACAACTACTACAGACAACTTTGAATGTCTTTACTATAAATCCAGAGGAATTATCAGAGCAGTGCACAGTTCAGGTCCACAGGAGGTTGGCACCTGTGCTAGGAGCTGGGCAGGCCATGGGGTGACAACATCACAGGCTTGCTCTGTGCCCAGTCCTGCTCCCCACAACAGGCAGTTGGAGATGGGAAACCCTGCCAGGGGCTAGGGAAAATCGTTACAGACCAGTTAGTGAATGCTGCCTCTCTTGTGCCCAGCAAGATCAGATTAACCTCACTGAACATTGCCTCCCATACACCTGCAGCACTCTCCAAAACCCTCTCTCAGAAATTCACATTCTCCTGCAGCAAACACCAGCTCCATGCTGAACCCTTCCCAAGCCACACGCTGCATTTCATCCTGTGCTGCCTCAGGAAACCTCTCACTTCCAACTGCTTTCCAGTGACAGGGCATGTCTACCAGCCCTCCCCAAACACTGCACTGAGAGCAGCAGATCCACTCCTTCACGATACCACGAGGCCAGGTTGTTTTGGGAGTGCTAGGCTCTATTTCTTCCCCCAAGGGCAGTCACAGAGAGCTATGGAAGGCAATAGCTCATTGCTCTGGGGGTGTGCAATTCCCCTTGCCTTCACTCAAGCCCAGCAGGTGAAGGGAACTGGGAACAGGGGTACAGGTGTTGTGCCTCCCCCACTGCTCCCAGAGAGGAGATGCTTGCCAGCCATATCTGCTCAGCAAGAGACACAGAAAGAGCTGTGTTCCAGGTGATGTGACATGGCTGCACTCCCTGGAGCTGCACAGGCTACAAGGAAGCGGAAAAGATGCCCTGAGCAGTAAGACAAAGCAGGTTGCGCAGCTCTGGAAATGTGCTGAGACTGTTCCTTTCCTTCTTGCCTGGGAGAGGTGGTCCTGTATCTGGGCTAAGACATGACTCAGAAGTCTCACACCTCTTCCCCTGCACACTAGACAGTGGATCTCCTCACACTCTGCTCAACACAGTAATGAGTGACCTATTTCCATCCCCCAACCCACTCTCACCACTGGCTCAAAGCCCCACTTTCTGCACCAGTGCCAACAGGACCAGGTCAGGGGAACTTTCAGGCAGGCACCCCATCTTTGAAGCATCTCCCACAGACTCTCCTCTGCCCCGACATGTGCTTTTCTGGCAGGGAACACTGAAGGAACAGAATTAATGTGGATTCCCTAAATGATGGATGGTCTTTGGCTTAAGCAACTAGAATTTAATACATTTGTTTTTAATTAAATATGCATTTCAGAAATGTATTAAAATTACAAGGAGTGAGGATCCAATACTAAGATCCAAACTAGTTTTGCTTCCAACAAGGCAAGCTCTGCTTGCCCCGCCTGAGCACTGGTGCTCTGCAGATGCAAGACTCTTGAGAGAAATGGTGCTGGGTAAACTGGAAACCTCCCCTGCACAATTCCAGGACAACAAAACCCCTGCCCCATGGTTGTTTTCTCTCCTGAGTCTCTGAGGCAGATGAGTTTCTCACTCACGGAACTGGAGAGCTAAAACACTTGCCTGTCAAATTTATCTCTCTGTCCCTGAGAGGAGGCGAGCCAAAAAATGAAACTCTGAAACCGAGATATGGTTTGGATGATAAGTCAAAATGAAAAGAAGACAACAGGCTGACGGACAGGCAGCTTTGAGCAGAAAAGAGGCAGCACAGGATCCTCAGGCACACACAAAGCTCCCACTCACATCCCCTACCTGGGAGAGCAGGCTGAAGGCAGAGTCACACAGTATTTTATGTCACCTACTGTTGTCACATCAGCTGTCCAACAGCATTCCTTCACCACAAAGATCCTGGTGAAGTAAGACATGGATTCACAAAAAAATCCTTGATGGGTTCCTCTCCACACAGAACAGAGGACACAAGCAACGTGTTCCAGGCATGAAACACCTTCAGACCATGATCAACAGCACCCAGAGCCACGAAGCAAGGTCTTTGGGATGGCACCATGGGTTTTTAGTTGGTTGCATGAAAAGTTTGCTTTAAGCCTTGTTTCATATAAATGCTTAAAAAGCAATCAAGCATTTTGCTTGTCCTGATTTTTCCAATGTTAAACCCACTCCAAGCCTCCACATCACAGTCTTGGCAGTCAGCAAGGCACAGAGGCCACTTCTTGTCTCATCTTGTCTCCTCTAGATGTTCGAGCATCATTTTTAGTGAAGGCCCTAAGTGAGCCTGAGGAAAAAAATAAAGAGGGGCTATGATGTAAAGGAAAATTGTGATGAATCTCATCCCAACCATCCAACTGCCTCTCCTGTAGACTCTCTTTGCTCCCCTCACTATTTGAGGAACGGATGTTCTTCTCAGATAAAGCAGACCTTGCAGTCAGCTACTGCTGCCTCTCCTGCTTCACTCAGGAGATGTTGATTCAGAGACAGGGCAGTTCTGCTCTGGTTCTTGCAGGTGAAGTAAGGATGAGTATGGATGAGCAGAGGTCCAAAGTAGTACAGTTTGGGAAGTATGCGAGTCTGGGGATATTAAAAAATACATTTTTGTGCATTTTGATAGCAACATAACAGAGCTGCAGAGAAGCAGTGAAGATAATTTAGCTATTCTGAGTTTAAAGATCGTTTTACAGAGTCAGAGAAAACACCTCTGTAAATGAAAAATGGTGTTTGTACATGGGTTTCATCTCTCTGCAGAAAGGCTATTGTAGAAAAGAAAATAATTCCAAGCCTCAAACACATTTTTTTCCCCTGTCATGGTAGGTTCCTGCAGGAACTGATGCTCAGAATGGTGGTTTAACCATTTAAACCAAGTGGTTTAACCCCCCTTGCCTCCCTGCAAGACAGGGTACTTGTGAGATGTTCACATCTTCTCCAGCCCTGTCCCTACTCCCATTCCTCCTTCTACAAGGAAAGCCTGGAGAGAACATCTTCACACCTGCCTGCCACCCCTTCCAGGGACCAGAGAGGCAGTGGTGTGCAGCCACCCCATGCCTGGCTGCTCCCCTACCCCCAGCCATTTGTCTGAGCTGGTGCCGTGACACGTTTGTGGCAGGGCCATCCGTCACCACCGGCTGACAGTGTGACAGAGCTTTCCTGTCCAAGCAGAGAATCAATATGCCAGGAAATAATGATAATGGATCACCATATCCCAACACATGCTGCTTGCTTCCCTTTTCAAACATTAGGCAGCATGATGGATTCCAAGAGGAAGATGTTTTCAGGAGCTTCCTAAACCCAGTCTCTTTGGAAAGGGGAAGATTTCTCCCCACCTCAATCCTGTATCAAGTCAAAACACAGCAGGCCACTCTTAAACAGAGGAACAGATCTCATTTGGTTTAACATTAGGCAGCTCTTTCATAGAAGGAGCACAAAAACGGGAGCATCTGCTCTGTACACACTGAATGGCCCAGGAACACATCAAGACAGTCCTACCTTCTGCATCCCCACCTGACACTTGAGCTGTTTACTTCCCTGCTGATGTCCTTCTAGGATGTTGGTGCCCCTTCTCAGAGCCAGCTGCCTTCCAGCAGTGATGTGGGCAAGCTGAAGAGCCCACTGCAACTCTGGAACCACCAGGCATTCTGGATCCTATGGCATTTGAAGTATTAAAGCACAGCTGGAGTCCAACATGCTGGCAGAACAAAGTATCTGAAATTAAGACATTGATTTTTAAATTTAAAACTAATTTAGCCAGTTTCTCTTGCAGAAGCTATATCCTGCCACTTGTTCATGACCTCCAGTTCTCCACAAACTCCAGTGCAGCAACTGATTAACTTCTCCAACCTTCAGAGGGGAGTTCTATATGAACTGACAGTAAAGAGGTAACATGAAAACCATGTTTGCTCCATTATATGTGGGAGCTGGAGTAGTTAAGGATCAGATTTGACAATGACAGAGTCTAAAACACTATCTCTAGGAAGATGAAGGATTTATGAGTGTAGAGACTGTGGGGAAGCAAGATGGATATGTTCACAGAAGACAGCAATTCTCCAGAGAGAAACGTCAGAAGGAAAAGAGGAGGGAAATTACTTCCCAGAAAAAAAGTATGAGCAAAAGTTGTGGAAGATCACTGTGGCTCCTTCCTCTAATGGAGAGCAGGGACTTGTCTGGATGGTGTTACCCTCCCTGCCCCAAAGCCTGAGGCAGGGTCCACATGGCAGGGGACTGTTGCTCATACACAGAAGTGTGACACAGCTTACCAAGAAGGCAAGAAAAAGCCTCTCAGGCACCTCCACTCCTCCAGGACTGACTTGCTCCTGCTGCAGCCAACTCAGACACTGCTGCCTTGGGCCAGGTGGAGCCCCTTTTCTTCACAAAGGGAAATTCTATTTTAAAAGTACTACCAGGACTTTTTGCAGCCAAAAGCAGTTTAGTGGAGCTTCTCTGCTCTAAGGGCATAATTTCACTGCTTTTCTTCATCAGGCTTGCAATACCATAACCAAGATTTACAAGTAGCTTCCCCAACTGTGGTAACAATGCCTGCCATGAAACCAGCCTAGCTGCCCCGTCTCAGTCCATGTCAGCTGGTCCCAGAGACATCTGCATACCAGCCACAGTTCACAGGAGAAAAATGGCCTTGCACTCAGGTGCTTATCACAGATGCTTTTTCTCAGCATATGGGAAGGAAAGACAAGCCAGCGAGGCTTGTTTGCTTCTGGAGAAAAATTACCCGCGTAGTTTATTGTCCTCTCTCCGCCAGTCAGCTTTGGCAGAAGAACCATAAAACCTCTGCAACCAGGACTCTGCTCTCAGCTTTGCTGCTGGTTTGGCCTATTAGCTCTGACAGTCACTTCTCTGTCTATGTCATAATTTACTCTTAGAAAAAGGAATAATACACACTTTGGTGTAACTGTGAGCTTGAACTATAGCTGGAAAGCACTGGCTGCAGAGCGCCCATGTCCCATGACATCCAGGTGCTCTGCAGAATTAGCCACATCTTGCCCATCCTGCCTTGGGCCCTATGCAGCAAAGTTTTTTATCATCTTGTTCCACCAACATCCATGCTGAACAGAAAGCAGATTTTCATGCCACAGCCCCACTCTGAAAACTTGCGTGGGCACCATCATCCAGACCCTTTTGCAGGGCTGAAATGTGCCCTTACATTTCCAGCTCCCCTTCTTCAGCTCTCAAGCCCATCAGTGTCTCCTGCTGCCTGAATAAAGTACTCTTTTCAGGAGCATCAGCTCGTCAGACAGGATTCTCAGTGGTCCCATCCAGAATGGCAAATTACTCTCCATCTGTGTCTGAAGCTCACAAGGCTATTTCTCTCACACAGGCCCTGCTTCACCCCATTGCCCCCCACAAACAGCACTGAAATGAGCTCCTCAGCTGACAATTCCAAAAGCAGGCATGACAGAAGCACAGCATTTTAACTAACTCTTCATAAATATATTCACTTCTCTTAGTGAATTATTTACCCTGGGCTCTAGCAGCAGCTTCATCTGCTCCAAAAGGGATATAAGAACATGAAGTAACTTTGCTGAAGCAGCTTGTCAGAATGAACATGCAACAGTGTCCTGAATTACAGTCCAATTCCCTCATCCTCCTGTACACCATGAGTGTGAAAGGAGAGGGGCAGAGATCACAATGATCCCTCTTTAAGCTATTTGCAGAAAGCGCAATTTCTGATGTGAAAGAGGCCACCCACTTTGAGGACTGTAGGCACTGGCAGACTAATTTCTCAGCAGGAGACTGGAAATGCAGGACTTCAGATAACTGTCACCCCTTCCTAAATCAGCCTCCTCTGTAATTCTCAGTCTCAGCACTTGAAGGGATGTAGCACAGTGACTCCGGGTTTCTGCAGCGAGTCAACTCCAGCACAGATAGTTCTGCTGCTAAGGATGACAGTGACAGTTACCTGAGACTGCTCGCAAGGTGAGATGGTCTGAGACCAGTTCTCTGCAGAGCAGTGCTGTAAACAGCAGAGATCTAGTGGAAAGAGCAGAACTACTAGAGAAACCACCAGATACAGAAAGTCAGCCCCACTAGCATGCTCTGGACAGCCCTTTCCTAGTTTCTGCCCCAGAAGCCTTCTACCAAGTATCCTGGAAGGGGATGGGATGGACAAAAGAAGGGTTTAACACAGACTTCCCAGAACTTCTTGTCTGCTTTCCCTCAATCTTATCAGCCAGGGGAAAGAGCTGGGGTAGAGATTTTATTCCTGAGCATGTAATTGTGAGATCATTGTTTGGGCAGGGTTGGGAAGGCTCTGTCTCAAGGGCTGCATTTACTTGAATAGATGTGGTGTGATCTAACAGGGAGAGAGAACTGAGCCTGTTCAACCAAACCCAGAAGTTTATTACTCTGTGAACTATCTCTTCATTAAAATACAATACTCTCTAATAACTACAATACAGCACCATGAGCAGCACACAGAGCACAGGCCCCACGTGGGAGCTGTCTGGGAACATTTGGCAGAGACAATTTAATAACAGCAGCAATAATCACACTACCAATGTCTAGAGCCAGCAGTCCTCACCTATAGAGCTGGACATCTCGGGCTGCAACAGGCTGCAATTAATCGGGTTAGCTGCTTAATACACAATAGCCCAATGTTTGCTGCTCAGCTCCACCAAGCTCTGTACTTTTGTTAACTTTCCTAATCCATATCCTATCCCATGATGCTGCTAGACAGTTATTATCTGATATTATCCAATAATAAAGAGGTAGGGCTATGGCCCCAGTGAGCTGCATCCCCTCTGCTGTGAGAGGTGCATGGGACTTGCCTGGCTCAGTCCCTCTTGCTGGGCTGTGCCCTTCAGCAGCTCACCCCTAACAGTACCCACTTGATCAGGACTGAAGAAATGAGAGGGAAAAAAACCCAGCCATATAAGCAAGTCTCTTTAAAGAGCAATCCATCGCCACCATAGATTTAAACCCTCCAGGAAAAAAAAAAAAGTGTCTGAAATCCAAACAGCAGAATTGGAAATACCAACAGCTCTAAATTTATTGATGGTTTAGTTGGTTTAGCCTTCTGCAGGAAGCCCTGCTCCAAAAACTTTTTAAGAGACCTGGAAACAGGCTCCAAAACTGGTAAAGGAATTGACGTAGTAACAGCTCTACACCTTCCCGAGGCTGAGGTGGAAGAGAGCTGAAAGGAAGGCAGGAATTATACTTTGGGGAAGGACCCTCCTCACCCCATAGGAACAATTTGTACTCACATGACCCCAGAGCTGGGTGAGCCAACAAGGTTCTAACCACAAATCAAAACAAGGCTTCACTGTAGGCACCACTGTCAGGATTTAAACCAAAGCATATTTCACGACTGGCCCTTTCTCCAGGGAAGAACAGCAGGCAGGCTCCCTGTTGCACCCCTTAGGGTGCCTCTGCTCCATCTCCCAAGGCAGGTTAGGTACCTGCAAAAGGCTGACAAAGCAGTCTGAGAATGAGAACTTGGGTAGGCAAAGCCTTACTCATAGACCAGCTCCTGCAGAACACAGATCTCTAAGCAAGGATAAGGCCAGCAGTTCAAGCACCAACTGCTGCACTGAACTGAACCATTAGCACTCACCAATGCCAAGTGACAATCAGTTCTGCAGCCAAGTGTGTAAGCTGCTACTCTTCAGAAGACTGACAACAGCTTGATTCCTCTGGAAGCCCTCTCTGCCACCAGCTCCATTCCAGCTGGAGACAACAGATCCACCCTCTGTGTTCCTATCCATCCAGGCAGGGAAGTGCCTTGCCATGCCAGCCTTCTTTTCAGATGAGCTGCCCATGATCAACAGGCCCAGACAAGGAGAGCCCATCTGTCTGGGCTCTCTAGCAGCACAACACTTGGGCTTGCAAGCTCCTCCTTCAACTTTCTCCTTTTAGAGTCCTCAGAGGTGCCTGTCCTGGCTTAGTCGCTTATCCTGGGAGGATGCCAGATAAAAGGCTGATCCCTGGAACATCTCCACATTCTTTGAATTGGCCCATTTTTAATTTCCAGCTCAGATCCCAGTATTTAAGCCTATTTTTCAGAGAGAGAATGAGATTTTTTTTTTTTTTTGTCTGTGAGGTGTGGAATAAGACTGTTGTAGGCTTTGATAGCTGATGTGCTGCTTATGATGAGCATAAGGCTCTGGAAGAGGCTGGTGACATTTGATTATCACTTAGATCAGGAGAAAGAGGGAAAGCAACTTTCAAAGGCAAGGCTGACACTGTTACAAACACCAGCAAAAATGACCTTCACACACAGCTGCCAACAACCATCCTCTCAGCTGCTATCATCTGAGTCACCAGTACACCTGGGGCAGTGCTGCGTTACATCAGCCTCTTCTGCTCAGAAATCCAGGGACTTTCCACCGGGCTGGGGAGAAGGATGTGTGGTGGGTCCTGTGGGAGGCACATTGCAAAGTCTGTACAGATCTCCCAGATGAGGGAGGCTTGATTTTTTTCAAATCATGATGCCAAGCATGGGTCAGATTCCCATCCACACCAAGCCAATGACCACAGGTAAGCTGAATAAGCCACTGTCCACATGGGAAGGTTTTCTTTCCCCCACACAATACACAGATAGGCAGGAAGCTGCAGTGTTGCTCTGCTGCTCAGTGCTTTGCAGAACCACCCTCAGTGCCACACGGCTAAAACCAACCCAAGGAAGGTGAAGGAAAGGCACAGTTTATACCAGGACAAAGAGTTCACATCTGGCCATTGGCATGCAGGCAGAAAAAGCCCAGAAGACCACAAAACACTACCCAAGACCATTCTTTAGGATCTAAGCTCTCTAAACACCAACCTGTGTTTAATTTACAGCCCTGCTTTTGGAGGAGGGGACAGCAGTGATGTGAGGACATGGGAGAAGCCAGTTTGATGAATCTCAGCAGTATGGGATTGATCCTTACCCCAGGATCTGCCTCAAGAGCTTTTCTCTGCTCCCTGCATCACATGGCTTTTTGACAAATTGTCTTTCCCAATAAATCTATCCCTCATTGTACACATACGGAATCCATTCTTCTAAGTAGCCACCGAGGTGCTGTCAGGGTCATTAACTATCATTATCTGGGGCAGCTGTTCCCCAGCGTGCTGATGCCGGAATCAATCAGGCTAAAGCATGAATTTCCCCCTACACTTCTCCAAACACTGCCTTTATCCCTCTCCATCAAGCCAGGAAACAGAGGAACAGTTCTGCCATCACACCAAGGTTTAACAATCCTCATACTGGAAGGAGCTGGCTAAAGGGAAACCAATGGCAGATGAGGCAGGCGTCACACCGTCACAGAGAAAGGATGAGGTCTGACCAATGTCTTTACCAGGAAACAGGAGGCAGGGTCATTGGAATCAGGCCAGTCAGCTGAGCAGAGATCACTCTTATAAAGGAAAAATCCAACAAAAAAAACCCATGCAAAAATTCCTCATTTCCTTTAGTACCCCTTAATAAGATAACCTCTTTCTCTGAAGGATGGGGGGGCTTTCAAACCTTTCATGTGCTCAGACAACAAAGGAGAAAAACAGGCATTCAGGATTTTCACACCATCCAAAGTCCGGATTTATTAACTCAAACTGTTCAACATCTGAGACTTGAGAGCTTAAAATCCAGCTTAATTTTCCTGGGTGTCAACTGCTTAACCCCATCTCAGGAATTCTCTAGAACAGAGTATCTCTATTCCTCTACAGTGACTGCCAGCCACCAAACAGGATGAATTCACAGAGAAGGGACAATACCCAACTGCAGTCTGGCCAAGAGTATGTGTGTAATGGGAAGCAGAAGAGAAGCAGCTTTTCTTCTTATTCCAGTGATAGGTATAAACAGAGCCAATTCTGTGTCTGAATGGTCTGGATTCACACACCAGGAGACTGTTAACCTGCAGAAATGCTGGTCATTAACCTGCAGAAATGCTCTTTATTAGCCCTGAGTATCAGTCACTCTGTCTAGGTGACACAAAAATAGACAAACCTGAACATAAACCTCCACAACCCACACACACCTCTCAGCCTTTAAGGGCATGTACACACACAAGCCAGACATGAGGCAGCTGCATCTTTGAATGACAAAGCCACTGGGAAAAAAAAAAAAAGGAGTGATGTCTTACTTGCCTTAAGGGAATGATCTGTCTTCCCAGAAGTTCTTGGCAATATTTTGCAAAGAACTCATGGGAGCAGGACTTCTGAAGGACAACACACATTGGTTTGGGGGTTTCCAATGAAGCACATCTTACCATACAGGAAGACCGAGGAAAATAAATGCAAGCAGATGATAAAACTAAGGGTGGAAAGTCTGACAGAAATGCCTTTTTTTCTCAGATCAAAACAAAGATTGTCCAAAGTCTGTTTTTCAGATGCTGTGAGAATGAGAAACTTCCAACTGGTGGGTATCACAGCCAGCACCCAGACAGGAGACTCTGCCAAACCTCTTCTGCCCCTCACATAAACCAGACTAAAACCTCATTTACCAGCCATGTCTGATTGAGAACAGAAATTTGTTTTGTTTCAATCAGAAATTTCATCCTAGACTAAAATCTTTCTCCTCAAAGATTTATTAGGCCTGCACAATTATCCTCAAAGACGTTGTTTTGACAAGCACTTGCTTCCAAACAAGAAGACCTTGCCAAAGAGAAGCATCAGTGGCATGACTCGGGTCCCATCAATGGTAAAGAGGTGGCCAAGCCTCTGCCAAGACTCACCAATCCATCTCATGAGGGACGTCATGATTTGAAGATACTTGGTCTTCTGCACATTGAAGAAGGTGAAAGGACCCAGGAGGAGCGTGAATGCTGCCTGGAAGGACAACAAAATCACACATTAGATTAAAAACCAGAAATTCTGCCAGCAAGATGAATTTGTCAGAAGAACAAAGCTTGCATAGAAGGTTCACCTCCAGACATGTCTGTTTGTCATGAATTTTTTTTTGTTGCTTAATTTTACAGCTAAGTTGCCTCAGACACAGAGGGTCAAGTAAGCTGTTGGGTATCAGAGAACTGCCTTGGGCAGAAGTAGAGTTCAGGATCCTCTTGGCTCTCAGCTGTTTGCTATCACTGCTACAGCGCTCCTTGACTGTCACATTTTAGTAAAAGCTCTCAATGCAGCCTTACAGAACATTAAATATTAAACTGTGGTCTCTTTGCCCAAGTACATGCTCAGTTTAGGTATGAATAGCAATAGCCCTCACCAGTCTGCTTCCATTAACATTGATGGGGTGGCTTCGGGGTATCCCAGGCTCAACAGCAATGGAGCCAGGTCTGCCTGGAGCTTTCCCCCCCCATGCTTTAAGTCACTTGTGTAAAACGTAGTGGGTTTTTTATACATGTAAAAACAGATAGTGGGAAGCTACAGTGTAACAGTTCAGCTCTTGGAAGGTGAAAACCTTTGCAAAATGAGGAAAAAAGTCATCAAAGAGATACTCGTAAGAGAGAACTTAATTCAGTGTGGAAAGTAATGGTTCTTCAATGAAGAACTTCCTCACTGCCCTCTTGGATGTCTATTAAGAGACCAGTGTTTCATAGAATCACAGAATGGTTTGGGTTGGGAGGGACCTTGAAGATGATCTCGTTCCAACCCCCTGCCATGGGGAAAGACCTTCCTCTAGACCACGTTGCTCAAAGCCCTGTCCAACCTGGCCTTGAAGACTTCCAGGGCTGGGGAAAATTAAACTGGGGTACACTGCAGCACCAGTCTGTTGCATCTCTTCCAGGCTGCAAAATACATCCAACAAAGGAATCTGGACTATACAGCATCCCATGAGAGTTTCTTCTAGCACCTCCTATAGCACACAAGGCAACCATGCTATCAGCCCCTGCCCAGAAGTGACATGTCCTGTGCAGCACTGTCACCTCTGCTCAGGCACAAAACAGCATTCAAGCCTTACCTACCCCAGAGAGAAAAGAAAAGGCTTCACTGCAAGAAGAAACAGACCCTGGCTGCGGTCTGAACATAGATTGAGAGAAGCTACTTGTAAGAGCGAGACAAAAGGGGTGTTAACAGAAGAGAGCCCTGCCTGTCCTCCATGGGATGGCACCAGCTAGCAATACACCAACAGGTCCAAATGCTGTAAGCAGGCAGTGCTTAGAAAGCCACAGCACACACAGCATAGGTTTGTAGAGCATCCCAGAGATCATTAAAGACAAATATTCAACATTAACATTGCTCTTTTCCTTGACTTCTTAAAGCAGTTCAAGAAAAGGTGTCACCAGAAGTGAAGAACTGGGACTCAGAGGGGCAGGTGTGCCAAGCATCAAGGTCTCTGTCAACCCCAACAGAGTCAGGACAGAACAGAATCCAAGCTATTTTAAGACTAGCACAACCCCAAGAAACCTTTTTTGAGACAGTTTCAGAATATCTGCAAGGCAAATTGGAAATGCCTCGCATCACAAGTATTCTCAGGTGATGAAAGTAAACCCAGAAGGGGAGCAGGGGAGAGAGCCCTCGGTTTGACACGTTGCTTGGTGGGGATATATTCTGATCTGAGACCATTGCTTACACCAAGTCTTGCTTTTGATTAAAAAAAGGGGACAGGAACCATGCACAGAATTCAGATTTGTGAAGCAATTGATGGTTGTTGGATGAAACACTGAAATCACACAGAATTTCTACAAGCTTTGTTTTCCAAAGTGAACCAGTTTGGTCATGCTAAATTGTAGTGGGTAACAACCACGTATGTTTCATCTTGACAGGAGCAGAGAACAACCAAAATCAGCAGAGGCAGACCAACTGTGGGGAGAATTTGGAATAGTCGGTTCTTGCAAACCAAAGTAAACGTGCATTTTGTTTCCTGAAAAGTACCTGCTTCATCCAAGAACAGAGTGTTACAGCAGCTAACCATCACTTGAACACTCAGTAACGCCCCAAATTCCAAGAGAAAGCCCAACAAAATAACTTGGTTATCCTTTTACCCACGCTTCTTTTAAAAGAAATGTGAGAATATAAATCTTCATCACAGTTGCTTCTACAGAGTGAAACTAGAGTCAGGAAAAAGTGTGAGGAATTCCTTCCATGGTCTCCCCTACAGTGCTCTGACAGGCATTGACAATGAAGCTCTGTTTTGCCCACTCTCAAGGAAGTGAGTCCATGTATTTCCATTTCTGCAGGAGACGTCTGCACCCTGTGAGCACCGTGGGGACGGAGGGTGTCCACAGGCATAACTGGCAAGGCTAAGAGCCAAATCAGGTTTAACAGTTATGGGACTTGAGATTTTAACATAGAAGCAAACCAGTCAGTCTTCTTCCTCTTGTTCCTTTCTTCTAATTGGGACCTTAACTCCACTCTTTTCTCTTTAACTAAAAAACCAAGTTATGTTAAACTACAACACCTGCCCACGAGGGACTGACACTCCATCCTAGAGCAGTGCACAAACCCCAACAGACTAAATAAACCTTTGACTAAAAAGTGATGTAGAACAAGGGCCCAAAGGAAACAAAAGTTGACACCAACTGTCTTACTGACAAGTATTCTTGAGTTTGTGACTAATCTCTTTCAACCATTTCTTCCCAACACTGCTCAACACAACCTCCCTTCAAATCAGTTTACAGCTCCTGTGTCAGAAAGCGCTGAACACAGAGAGACGGGCTAAGGGTGTGATAATTAAGGAACAGGTGTCTGCTGCAAATGAGAATGCTCCAGAACCAATTGGCAAAACAGCCCCTCAAACTGGGAGGGACTGACACAAAATCACCAAGCACCAAAGCAGCCAGGTCTGAAACCCAGCTTTGCCTCACCCACCAAGGAAAGGAGACGTGTCAAGATGGATTTGGTGCTCAGTTGCTGAAAAGCATCAAAAAGCATCCTTAGGTACTGGAAGAACCTGTGTGTCCTTCACCTTTTGCAGTTATTCTGCAGTTCTCAGAGCACCTTAAACAACCAAATCCATTCATCAAGGTTTTAAACTCTCCTCCTCTTTGGCCATTACTGCTTAACTCATTGGGAAGAGATACAAGTTGTTGTGCTTGAATGGTTGAATGTCCCCCCATCCTTTAGGATGATCAGTGTCTTCTGTTCTTAACAAGACCCTGGTCCAAAAGAGCCAAGCGAGAGATTAATTCTAGTGCAATAGAAATGTATTACCTTCTCCACTTGACGCCCCTTAGTGATCCAAGAAGAATATCCATGGATCAATACAAACAATGCTAAGGCCTGCAATGAGACGAGGTTGCCTTGCTTTGCAGGGATTTGTGCCAACCACTGTCAGGAAGGGAAGCTACAGAACACACTGGGCTGCTTGGAAGAAGAAAGCCTGAGCAGAACTGGACATTAAACATCCAGATCAACATAATTTTGAAGTGAAACTGTGTACAGCTCAACAGGATTGAGCACAGGGCAGGAAAAAGGGGCCAGTTTCTCACCAACAGCCAGGACATGAGGACAAGGACTCAGTCCCAAGATTAAAGCTAATCTCACCATCAACCATCAGAAGAGTCCCAAGGTCAGGAACTCTATTTAAAAACACATTCCCAAAATGATGAGAGGAGACCACAGTGCTTAGCAGGAGGATGTCTACTTCCTCTACCTCGCTGTGCCAGACACCTCAATGCTCTTCCAACCCATTAAGTAAATCAGTTTCATAACTTCTCCCTAAGGAAAAAGTAAGCCCAAATAAGCACTTCAGACACATACCCAAACGTTCCATCTGATGTTTTCCAAGCTCCAGTCTCTCCCAGAGGGAAATAATTCACAAAGTACTTCATTACACATGTAATTCAAACAATCTAAAACCTACATAGAAAACTATACCAGTCAGCCATGCCAGAAGTCAAATAGGCAGAGCCCCAGCACATGAAAAGAACCCTCCCAAGTTTTCCAGCTCACCTCGAGTCAGCTAAGGTATTTTCTAGGAGTTTATCATTCTCTTCCTAACCAAGGCAGAATGGGCATAGTCTACTTTGAGTAAGATTTTTCTGCTAGTGAAGTGGTTTATTAGAAACAAGCAGGCATAGGGGGCTGATTCATTGCTAAACTGAAACAAGGTAAACGAATGCTTCCTTCAGCTAAGGAGGAGAACTGAATCTATTAAATGCTGTCGAAATTCACAGGATGGTAGAGAGAAACCATTACAGTGCTTTTGCACAGGGCTGGCTATTAAGAATGATTCCCTCATTTCCCTCCAAGCTCCTCCATTAAATGGGAAAGGCCAGGTAAATCACCAGGCTCATAGTGGAGGGTATGTGGAATCCACACACAGCAAGGAAATGCAAAATTATTTATTTTTAATTCCTTTCTCACGCTAAAAAACAGCATGAAAATCCAGCACACTAAGGACTAAAAAAAGACTGTGTTTTTTTGCTTTTACTGACATTTCCAGTCAAAAAATGAGAAAGTAGTGAGGGTAGAAGAAAGAACAGCAGCTTGTCACCCTGAATTACACTCTTCCCTGCAGGCTAGTAGGAGCCACAAGCAGCACACCAGCTTGCTCAACCCCTGGGAGGGTCTTCAAATCCATTCTTCCCACCAAGCCAAGCCACAGCAACACAAGCACCAAGGTTTGGGATCTTCCATGAGCTGGCAACTCAGCTGATACCACTTTCCCAGCCTCTGCACCTGTCAGCTCTCAGTATTTCAAAATGAAAAAGCAGGCTGGTCAACTCGAGTCTTCTTGCCACAGGGGAACTAACTAGGGCTTACCATTGCCTGGAATATATTTTTATATATATTTATATATTTCTAAAAGTATATTTTATTAAAGCTCTTATGTTAAAACTTGGTTACATAACCTTGTTTATTGGATTACCTTATAAAAGCAAGAGTAAGATCAAGCATTAATAGGACATCTGCTTGGTTTTTATCAGCTTAGCTGCAGCCAAGAGGACTACCAAGACAGCTCTCAACCACTAAGTGATGGCCAGCTAATGCGAGGAGTCTTTCAGACCATACAAACATACTTTAAGCCAGTCAGAGGGCTGTTTGACCAAACAGGTTCTTTATTGACCTGAAGGGTCCATCTATCACCCTGAACCAGTACAGTTCAATAGCTTTCATCTGCTGCTTAGCAAGTGGCTTTTACAGCAGCAGCCAATACAGCTCAGGAAGCACAATTAGCATCTAAAATGTGGCTGATTCATGTATTAGATACAGTAGTTACAGCATTATGGCTAGTGCCTGCATACATTTGCAAGAGGACAATCTGAAAAACCAGCCTCATTCATACCTGTCATCAGAACTTTCTTGTTTTCATGCTACACAAACTCATCTGAAGAATTGCATCTGTTTTTGGTGCTTGCCAAGTAGTGAATTAAAAACAGTAGCTATTGCTTCTTATTGATTCAGAGCCTGAAACTTTCAGAAAGATTGGGTGGAAGCAGGGTATGTACCTGAGCAAAGTGAGACTATGATTGTTAAATGCAGCAAATGTGCCAGGAGCAGATTTTTTTGTTGTTTTACAGATTTTTTTGTTTGTTTACAGATTTTTTTGTTTGTTTTACTTTTTGTAAAAAGTACAAGAGTTTTTGAATAAAATCATTTGTGCAGCACAGGGCTATCATACCAATGAGAAGTTACTGAGTTTCAAATAACAGAGCAATGATCCCTCAGTTTTAATGTGAAGATGGAGAAGAGGTGCTGTAGTGGCTCACTCCTCCGATATCCCTCTCCCTTTGGGCCCCCAGCCACCCTGCCTTTTCCTTTCTTCCTCCCTGCCTTTTACACCCTCATTCAAAACTAGAACCCACCCCAAACCATATTATTCCTTGGAGTTCTTGCTTCTCTTTGATAGAAGTGACAACACCTCAGACAAACTTCACTTTAGGATGGTATCAGCTCCATTTCTGCAGATACTGATGTTTAGATTTCACAGCTGTTGAGCTATGGTACCGCTGCCCCACAAGACAGCACAGCAAATGACCTTACTCTAAAGAGGGGTAAGATAAGATCTCATAAAAAAGTGACTGATTTAATAAAACGGATCACTCTCCTTGGTAGACTCTGACACTTTTGCAGGAAAGCCGAGAGTTGAGTGCTTGTTACTGGACTGTGGGTACACAACATTACCATAGCAAAGCCTGACACCAATAAGACATGGGCTCGACTGGACAAGCACTTCCCAAAGGAAGCTTTGCTTGATTCAGTGCTCAGATGTAAGGAACGTCTCCTTGAGCACGGCAGGAAAAAGCAGACATTTCTTACATGCTGTCAGAAGTGGCAACTCTGACACTTGCTCTGCTTCTGCAAGACGTCCCCGAGCTCACAGCTATTTCACAACTCAGATGAGCACTAGAAGGGACAGATGAAACAATCCAACAAAACCAGACTGCGCAAGTACAGAGAGCAAACAAGATGTCAGGGAACTGGGATACTCTGTTCCCACCTCAGGTACTTTCCACTAGAGTGGGTCACACGTAGGGAAAAAGAAGTCCAAAAAGCAAAACTGGATTTATTGGCATGGGCACAGGTCAGAGGTTTTCTTCCTGGTTGGAAGGCTGAACCAGACCTTTAGTAATTCCTTAGGAACTAGTGTTATATTCACATCCTCAGGGAATTTTTAGGGCTGACTTTGGAGAGAAATGTTAAATGCATGGTAATCTCCCCACTCTTGTTAAGAACTCCTAGGTAAAGAAAACAGCTTCATGGCATTTCAGACTTACCTGCAGCTCTCCCAGCACAACCTGCAGCCTCTGCAAGCTCCTTTGTACCCACTTCAAGTTGTGGCTACTGCAGTGCTACCCCAAGGTGGGCTCCAGTTACTCCTGCCAGGGCCCCAGGGCTTTTCAGCTAAAACATCTTAAGGAAAAAGGATTTTAGTGTGATGTCCCCTCTGCCATCTCTCGTCCCCCTTCACTAGGGTGACAAGGCCATGTTTCTGTCCTACATGAGCTCATATCTCAAGCTACAGAGCCAGATGGCCCATCAGCAAGGGCGGCGGTCCAAGCTTTTCTTGGTAAAGCTTTACCCCTTGCAGTGGACAGAACAAATATAAATACATGGAAAGAGTCTGATTGTTCAGGAAGGAGCTTTTTAGAGAGCTAAAAAAAAAAAAGCTGAAAATCCACAGCCTCTCAAG
This sequence comes from Promerops cafer, assembly GCA_013398275.1. Lineage (NCBI taxonomy): Eukaryota > Metazoa > Chordata > Aves > Passeriformes > Nectariniidae > Promerops > Promerops cafer. The sequence goes on from VZSE01002916.1 coordinate 286,285, forward strand.
GCTGCAGGCAGGGCTGCAGCAGGGGCCGTGCTGATAGGCAGTAAGTTATCAGCAGACAAGCTGTTATGAAGCTCAAAGTTGGTTGAAAAGAGATAAACCAGCCACAGAACAAGGATTGCCCAAAGAAGTTGAGAGGCAAGAGGGATTTTAACCTCCAGATCCCCTGCAGAGTCAGGAAGTCACAATGGAGGGAGGCCACAGCAACCAGATAATCCACAAGGAATATTTATAGCTGAAGAAACAAGGGCAGTTATGCTTTGGGTACAGCAGGCAGCTGCCACAGCAGGTCCGGTAATTAACGTGCTGCTCTCGGGACACCTGGCAGAGCTCTATAATCATAACTCACACCAGGCATATTCCTGGCACTGAGAAGCCCTCACCTACCTTCTTCCCCAGTTCCTTCAGGCAGGGAGGAGGTATCCTCCAGGAATTAAGACCTCAGCTGCTGCCAGGCTGGTTTTTGCCAGTGAAGCAAAGTGGCCTTTCACCCACAATACCCTTTAAGCTGGATGCTGCCTCCCTCAGTTCCTATGCCACAGTGATCCTAATGCCTCTTCCAAAATGAAAGACCTTCTGCATGGGATGGAAAGAAGTGCTTGTATCCCCAGAGATAGCAACTTCAGTGGATCTGAATACTGTCTAGAGATTTTCAAAAGCTCTAGCCTAGCACCAGCAGTTGATTCTAACTGCCCACCCAGCAAAATAGGTATAGCCATCCCAGCTCCTTAAGCTCTGATCTTGCTGGTCATCCAACACAACAAAAACCAGCTGTGAACTGGGCAGGCTCCACATACAGCTCTGGGAGGCCAAAGCAGAAGCAGTACATGGACAGCAAGGCAGCACTTCAGGGTGCTCTGCTCCTCTCCTCTCCCTCTCCCTACTCAGGGCCACAGCCTGTTTCTGGAGCTGGTCAATCTCTGAGCACCAGGAACTTTCCAGTCTGGAAAGAATACCCTGAAATACCAGTTCTTTCTCCACTTAATTTGAAGAAATTCAGGAACAAAGTGTTCTCAGAAAGTCATTAGGTGCAAGGATTCTGTTCCTGGCCTACCTGGGGTGTGCAGGATCACAGCCAGCGGCAAGCTTACACACTCTGGGGTAAATACACTTCCATTATCATTTTTCATAACAAGAGAGAGATAGAGGCCAGCAATAACCCCGAGGTGACTGGCATCTAATTTTTCAGCATTGGAGTATTTATGGCACAGCCGTTTGCAGCATCTTGTAATCACTTTACCGCCTCCTTGACCCCTGGCTCCCCCTTATTCTGCATCTCCTAATTGCATCTGAACAAGCAGGAGGGAAGCAGCAAAGTGGATAGATGCAGGAGAGCTGAATGCTTGGGCTGTGATACTTGGAAGGACAGCAGAGGAGGTGCAGAGCCAAATTTGGCTGTACCCCCCACCACCAGCTTGCTCTGATCTCCCACAGCATATGAAAGAGGAGCTTTCCTCCTTCCTGACACTGGGTGACCTTGAGGAGTTGTTCTCTGCCTCCCCAATTCATTAGCATGGTATGAGAGATTAATGAGCTTCCTCCAAGAAAGTGTGAGGGCATCATCTTTATACACAAATACTGCCCCAAACTCCTGCATATTTGTAGCCTCTCCCAGCAGGGCACTGGCAACTACAACAATATTTATATTGACTACAAAAGCCCCTGAGTTAGACAGCACAAAGCAAGGGAGATGTGGACCAGCATGACACAGATGCACAGAGGGCCCTGCAAACATGTCAAGCTACCAGCTGCCAGGGTTAGGAGGTACTTGGGTTCAGCAAGGATGAATGTTCCTGACGGCCACTAAGCCCTTGTCTGCCACAACACCAACAGTACTTCCACCACTAAGCTGTTATTTGTCCTCTCTACTTTTTTCCCCTACAAACTTCTCAGTTTAGTTTCTCAGGATTCTCCAGCTGCCTGGAGGATGTAGCTTCAGGGGCAGCATCATCCTGCTCACTGTGTAGTGCAGGAGTTGCCTGAAGGAAGTCCCTCACTTTGAAACTACTTAGCACAAAAGAAGAGATAAACCTTGCTGCCCGGGGCTAGTGGGGTGTCTGTTCACTCCCAGCCTTCTTCCCTGCACAGTGCACACCAAACAGGTGCAACAGGCTTGGGAGATCAGCTCTGCCCCAGAACATTATACTGACTTCAACTTACAAGATAAATCCTAGCTGCATTATTTGTATTTATAGTCCTGCTTACAGAAGCACGAGCTACATGCGGGATTTGCTGATGTAGTCCAAAAATCCACATTTTTGGACAAGAGCGTCAGTGATCTCAGACATACAGTGCAATGGTGTTAAGTTGCAGACTTATTTAGGAGTAAATATGGGTCTGTCCAGAGCTTTCCTCCACAGCTTCTGATAATGTTCATAGCAGCAGAACTGCACAGTTCTGCAGCCCTGGTACTTTCTACCTGTATATTAAGGAATTAATGGTAATTTCAGGGGATGAGAGATCAAGACTGCTGTCTTACTCAATGAAAACACTGATGTGAGTCAAGCAGGCAGCAAGGTCAGACTTCTTTTTAAAAACAAAGCTGGTGCTAAAGCACCAAACAGAATATTGGAAAATATGCTGTTAAGAAAAAGGCTTATATTGCATTTCCCAGGGGATTGTTTAGCTGACTTAACAGGTCTTCTCCAACTCTGGCTCCTAGAATGCTGTCACAATCACTGCAAAAAGTAACACTGCACAGGGGAAATGTATTTATTACTTATTTTCTACAAATGTTCTGAAAACCTAAGATTTGTGGCTCTGCTGGAACAGCCTAGTCCAAGAAAGGAATTTTAAAAGGCCCTTTTTAAACCTTTACCACTCGGTGTAAGGAGCAGGTGATCACATATATTAGTTCTGACACCTGCCCTATTCAGGAGAGATTGGTCTCCAGTATCAGGAGAGAACAATGTCAGCTTTGGTGCCTTGCTGCCCAAGTGAGCTGACTCCAAAGGACAGCTTTATTCAGGGAAAGCAGCAGCATGGCCTCTCAGCCTTGGCAGGGTGGCTTGTGCTGCGCAGCAGGGCTGTGGTTTGAGCCCAACATCACCTCTGGTGAGCTCCCAGTTGCAGAATATGCAGAAAAGCAGAGATCTATCTAAAGCCACTGCTTCACCCAGTTTGTTTAGCTGGTTTGCTTCCAAGGTTCATGATCACCATCCAACACTACCTAAGTCAAACCAAGCACTAAAGTGTGCAGGACATTCTTCCTTGGGGAAGCCAAGAGTGTCTGAGCTCACTGATGGCCCCTGCCCATTCTATCTCTGCATCTCTTGCACCTTGCTTCTCTGAAGGGCTGGTAGCACCTGCAGCACACCTGGCCATGCATTCAAGCAGCACCACAGCACCCTTCCCTTCCAGACAGTCCTTGCCAGCCTGCTGGAGGTGCCCGCAGGCTTGGTCCTTTGGAAAAGCTCAGCATCCAAGTGACAAGCACAACCCAAGCTCCACTTAGGAAAAACCCACTTCTCATTGTGAAGTAAACAGACAGCTCTGTATAGAAAACACATTCCAGTCCCCTGCACTATTGATTTTCCAGTGCAAAGAGACAAGCTAATCCATTAATGTTAGTTGCTTCAAAGTGTGGTCTTGCAGTTGCTTCAGTCTGGTCCCAAAGGCTGACTCTCTCACCCAGTGTTTGCCTTCTGGCTGATGTTTCTTTTATTCAAAATGCCATCAGTTACAAGGAAGCAAGAAAAATCACCCATCAGAAGCTGAACTCCAGCTCTTAGGTCATTGGTACAGCAAGTTTATATTTCACTTCCACAACACCACACATCTGCCTCTCCTCCTGACGGCTCAGGAGGAACCTCTTTTTCACAAGGTCAGTTATTATCTGAAGATCCCTTTGCATTAAAAAACACAAGGAGTGTAGCAACCTCCAGTAGAGCCAGTTTATCTGTCACAGGCATATGATGAGCAAGCAATTGAAAGGATTTATTGATGAGCCCACAGAAGAACAGACCAGAATGAAGGAGGTAGGATTTACGCCATATTAACAAGGCTGTGTGCCAATTTCAACCTATTAGTTGCACAATAAAAAGAGTTGAGACTTTCCTTTACATCCCACATTCAGACACCATTTATTTTAGCAGAACTTGGCTCCTATCCCTCTTCAACCACTTCAGACCAAAGCAACAACTTAACTGACCTTACTTTTTGGAGGCTGAGTAGACAAGAGGCCTCTGAGTCAGCCTCTGTGACAGGGCTTTTAGCCAAGCAAAGCTGTATTTCAGGGGCACCTAGAACAATTTGGCCTACTGATATTGATACTTAATGCAGTACTAATTCCTCTCGTGTCACAGCAATGCTTCAAAACTCAGGTGGCCTGTACACACAGAATGTGGCCTGTACACAGACTCTTTTCAAGAGTCCAATATTCTGGACTCTTGAAAAGCTCTTTTCTTATTTTGAAGGCTTTCAGAACTGCCTTTATGCACAGAAGCAGCAGCTGCCTTTTTTTGTACATTTACTTCTAGATCACTATCATAGTAAACCACATCAAAGCATTTGTGGTAAGGAATATAATGCAATATTTTTGGCAAGAAGGTCGTACCATGAATAACTTACAGGATATGCAGGGTGACAAGCTAATAGTGCCCCAGTCCTGCTGCATCCTTACTGCAAGCTAAAGTAACCTAGAACACAACAATGCTACAGTTTAAGCAATTTATTTAAACAAGATCATGACTTCACACCATCAGGATAAACTTCCATCAGCTTTCCTTCCTTTTCCACTCTGGGAGCCCAGGACAAGCACCCCAAACCTTTTTGACTGATGTGCTGTGAAATCAGCCCTCCCTGGTCCAGCTCCTGCCACTGAGGCAGCTTCCTTCCCCACCACGGGTTCTCAAGGTCTCTAGACATTGAGACCTGTAAGAATAAACATCCAGGAGACAGCAGCTGTGACCCATTTATTACCGAATGTTGCTGCAGGGCACAGCTGAGGAAGGCAGGGCAAAGGAAAAGCACTTGCTGCAAAGGGAACAGTGGAGAAAACCCAGGTGCCCTTGGAAGAAGCACTCTGCTTGCAGCACTGCTCCAGCTCTGTTGCTCCAGCTCCCAGCTGGAGACAGCTTAGATCAAGCATGGATGTTCAAGTACTGCCACGAAGGCTCCTCTCGTATCACTGCTGGGAGGCAAAATACAAAACAAAAAACCAACCAAAAAACAAAAATCTACAGAAGCCAACAATGGACTGAGAGGCTACAAGAGCGTCATGTACCAAACAAGCTGATAAAACTACCCCAGTGCAGGTAAATGCATTTGGAAAGATCTATTTTGGCAATAAAAATCTGAGATACCTTTAGCCAGAGCCAGGAAGGAGAAATGCCATGGAGGGAAGTAGAGCACATACAGCAGACAGACAAAGCCCAGCACTCCAGCCCGCAGCCAGAGTGGGCTGGGAAGGCAGCACCGTGCCAAGGCCGACGGGATCCACATCAGTGCTTATCAGTTCAGCCCTTGCATTTGCCGATTAAGTTCTGCTGGTACTGAGCAATGTACAATAGTACATGTGTCCTCAGACCACCCCCTCACCCCCCTGCACAGCCTCCTGCAGCTGCAGCCCGGCCCCGCTCTGGTGACCGATCAGAGTGTCGGGCTGGGGTGACATTGTCCCCTCCTGAAGAGGGACAGTAAGCACCTGTGAGCCCGCTCGTTTTATTCACTGCACAAGCACGTTTCCAACTGGGATAATCTCCATTAAACCATCTGCACTCCCATCCTCGCCTGGCCTGCACCCGCTGGGCTGCCTGCGATACTGCAGCATCTGTGAACCGGCACAAGCGGATGCCACGTCCCTTTCCCGATCAGCTAAAAAAAACCAACAGAGACTCAGACAGAACAGATGCACCTGGTGGCTTTGACGCGCTACCGAGCCAGGCTACCAGAGGTACCTGTGCCAGTGCCTCTTCTGAAAGGCACACGGCTCCCCTTGGGAATTTAAGCCATTTCCTTTCCATCATGGGAAGACACCATGTCCCAGATTGCCAGCAGAGGAGGGCTGAGAACAGAGTAGAGGTTTCAGCCTCAACAGCTGCCCTGGTGCAGAACAGAAGCATTGTTTGCCAGGTCATGAACACACTTTGGATCAGACACTCTGAATGGCTGCTGATCCCCAGGATTTTATCTCTTATTTATCTCAGTACCTGCTTTCGAGAAACAGGGACTATCATATCACATTCCCACATGACTTGGAGAGAACGACAAGGAAATGTGACAGTGAAAGATCTGAAACTTAAATCTGCTGCCCCTTCCCCACGATCTCCCCAGCATAGCCCAGTGGAACCTACAGAGAGCATGATAAAGCAGCTGCACTGAAGTGTGAATTCAGCACTGAGAGAACATGACCCTGTCCCCAGCATTGCCAGAGACAGCCAAGGGACTTGGGAGTCATTCCAGCTGTTGAGGACATGGTAACAGGTCTGAAGCAAAGACAGAAAGCCGCCGATCTGTTTTACTGTGATCACTGCCTGCCTTAAACAAGGTCGCTGGGCTGCCCAACACACACCTTTCTTGGAAGAAAATTTGTCCTGCAGGGTCCTGCCCTCACAGGAGTGGAACAGAACAGCAAGGCTCACCCTGCAAACCTCACAGGTCTTTTATGGTCTCAAAAAGGAGGCAAGTATTAGCAGCATGTGATAGGACAGGAGCAAAAGTCTATTTACGTATTTCCTGCACTTGCCTTCACTTATTTGTTTTGCAAGTTTTTATTTTCCAGAGCAATTTATAAACAAGAAGTGAGACAACCATTTGTTCAGACAAAGGTTAATAGGGGCCTAGCGGTCTCTGAAGACTCTGCAGGCGCACTTAGGTATGAAATCTTGGAGCAGCAATAAAGATGCTGCACAGACAAGCAAGTCTCAAGAGAAGAATTTAATCTGTCTAAATATTCTCATTATGTACATAGTTTTCAGCTTCCATTCACAGTAATCACAGCAGAGAAAGCTTCCAGAAGCCTTTTTAGACAATAAGGCGTGAAAAAGGATTTTTACATCAGCCATTATTCCTCTCTCCCATCCCCAGCTTAAAGAGTCAGTATTTGAAATGGTTTTTGTTGAAAAGAAGACACGGTGTTGGGAGAGAAAAAGTTGACAGGAGGAAGGCAGCACGGGTCTTTGGCAGACTGGTGGGACTTGGCACAAAGCAGCTCCCATTGGCACCATTTGTCCAGAAAATCTCAAATAGGTTATTCTCCTCCAAAACAGGTTTTCTGTAGGGTCATGCACAGAGTATGAAATACAACACTACTTCCAGAGAACTGCTTCACTGGAACGGGCAAGAAGTTTCAGTTACATCCACACATATTCCTCCTAAAAGTCACTTAAACCTAAATACAGTACTAAGATAAGGTAGGAAAACTAGAGGCAGGCATCTAGGACAAAAGGGCTGATCCAAAACTCAGCTGCTTTCTTTTGGGATCACAGTGTCCATCTGTCCCCTTGCCACAGGGGAACTTGTTTGCAAAAAGAGACCTTGTTTGTCCACTGAAACGTGGAACCCGAATTATTCCATCAGGCAAGAATTCAAAATAGAAAGTTAAAACAGAATAGTTCTCTATGGGTATGATCCCCTGGGACCAAGAGAAGCTGTACTCTTGAGGCATCTCTCCCCTCCTCACTTACGTGCTGCATTTTCCCCTTCAGACAGGCAGGTTTCAGCTTTTCTGGCATGTTCAAAACTCTACTTCTACACACAAGAAGCTTGGACAAAATGTGTAGAGATAATTAAAATGGTTTACTACTAAATTTTTTGCTTGAAGTCAAGTGACTTCCTTGCCCTGCCCTCCCATCCCCAGGTTTCTCTCAAAGTTTAAGAGTTCAACCAGCCACTAGTTGTCCACACTGCAAACAGGACAGTAGGGAAAATATTAACCAGGACAGCAGGTAAAAAATATTAGCCAGCACAGCCACTTCAGAGGCAGCCCAAACTAAAAGCCAGGGTCAGTACTGTGGTCTGACTGTTTTATAAATGATTACATCTCTTATCCCTCTCTAAAGAGGTCACCATCCTCTCTGTTTTCCGGAGAATGAAATCACACAGGTCAAGCAAGGAGTGGGACCAGAAGAGCTGAAGGCAGAACAAGTCCCAGTTTACTCCCATCCTTACCCAGTAAGAAGCATTAGAGACTTTTAACAGAAAAGCAGAACTTAGAGGTAATGCTGATATGCAGCAGTATCCTGAAAACAGTGATTGTGAGAACAGACCCCCACCAGTAACTACCCACTACAGACTGGTCTGCTCTCCCACAAACAATCCCACCCTCCACCTAAGAGGGCATAGAGAACAACATTGAAGCCTCATCCCAGTTACTGAGCAGGAAAGGATTAAACCCTAGCAAAGACTTCGCAGATATTTATTCTCCAAATCCACAAGACAAGCAAAGGGAAAAGCTCCTCTGAGAGTTATGTACACAGACTTCAAGTCTAATGCTTACACAGTCTTAATTTTTTTTAATTTTGCAAGTCCTAACAACAATTATCTTCACGAATTATAGACATAATATCTGAGAGACACAGGCAGTAATTAATGCATATCTGCCTTTTCTGACTAGCTCTTTCTGCTGGGTCAGGGAGAGTTACTGAAATTCAGGAAGGAAATCTTCAATCTTCTAGAAGTTTTAAAGAAATAGACCAAGACACAATTTAATAAAGCAATAATATTTCTCTTAAATAATTAACTAGACTTTGACATTCACTAATATTTCTGAGGCCCAGCTCTTACTTTTGCAGTAACACTGGATGTGATCCACTGCATGTCCAAAATGCACTAACTCCAAAATTAACTCTGTATTTCTCTGCACACACACAGCTACCCTCATTCCTTTTACTTAAAATTCTCAATGAGACCCTTAACTGAAGCCACACTACACAGCACCAGCATCCTTTCCTCCTCCCATTCTGCCCTACCGACACCTGTCTCCAAATACGAGTGCTCAGCATTCCCCAGGTAATAGAGAAGCCATGTTCATCATCCTCTGGGAAAAACCCTGGGTCCAGAGCAGAACCCCAGCACAGCATTAGATGCAATAGACAACCCTGAACTAGACAAAGCTATTACTAAGGCAGTGTATAGCACTGGATGTTGTCTAAGCTAGTTGTTTCCATCATCTTTCAAGTAGCAGATTCTCCTGCAGCATTAACAATTTTATTCACATAAAGAATGGACTCAATGATCCTTTTAAGTCCCTTCCAACTCTGGGTATTTTATATTCTAAAGCACTCAAGTGAGCTTAATATACTTCAGTATCTTGACAACAATTACCCCCAAGGAAATATTAATTAGCCAGCCACTGAAAAACCCAGTGAAGAAAAACCCAGCCTTTGGCAAAAACATCTCACCTGCTTAAGCAACATAAAACTACACACCAAGATGGACAGAACTCAAATTCAAAACCATAAGGATCATTCTGATGGCCAACAGGTTCAAACACAGCCATGTCACCAAAACTAGGTGAGGGGAGGGGGTATTTGGCCAAAAAAGTCAGACTGAACCAAAAGTTACATATTCTGTTGTTTACTTGAACTACATTATTTCCCCAAGAATAAAAAAATCCCTATGCACTAGAAGCAGAGTTTAAATGGCAACAGTGGTCATCCCAATTCCAGAAGCTCACCAGATAAAGCCTGTAAGCATCAATCCTTCGAATTGGCCCCCAGCACTTGTCCGTGTCATTGTACTTTGTGCTATCTCCAACACTGCAAGAATGGTTGCCAGTGACACTGCTGGGAAAGGAGGGAGAAACAAAAGACAGTAATTAATTCCTAGCAGATGTCTTCCCCTCTCCTGCATTCAAGAGAGAAGAATGAGCAGAGGCTGGTCCTCCTCTCTGTCCCTGATCACACTCACTCCCTTACATTTTCTGGACTGTGTGAATCACTGAGTACCAGAAGTTTAAAGGCAAATTCTTGAAGTGCCTGCAGTTATTTGCAAGTTTCGTCATTTAATCATCAAGCTGGTGAGCTTAGATCTTTTATGGATCACTGAAGTTTTCAATTTTTGAGATAGAAGTCCAAATCCAGCCCAGATTTGATCAAACCAATCTTTTTTATTATGTTTATTTAAGAAAGCTCTGGACTGGGAGTGGTGCCTAAGTCCATGTACCTCACTAGCCTCAGGCTTAGTAAGCATCACACCCCTCAACTCTTACCCAAAGAGAAAGAGAGAAGGCAACATATTGCAGAGTATTGCAATCAAACTATGGAGCAACAAGTCTCATGTCTGCAAATGCTGACACTGGAAATACTTCACACCTGAGGACTTGTCTGGAATCAGGTCAGCTACTCTGCAGGCAGGCAGCAGGCACTCAGGTGAGGAATACAAAACAACTTCACCATCCACCCACAAGAGATGAGCTGTCCTTGAGTCATTTCTCCACCCAATGCTTTGGAAAGTACAGCTGATCCTAGTCAGACTTATCACCCCATCAAACCCTAAGCCTGCCCTGTCCCCTGGCAGTACACAGCCCCTGAGGAGTAAGCACACTTACCAGGTCACCTGCATTAGGGAGACTGGCACCGCTGCTGCATAGATTGCCAGATCTCCATAGAGGTAGATAATTATGCAGAAATAGAAGAGATTGACACCCACTGCAGAAAAAGAAAATATTGTCCAGATTCAGCAGAGTATACAGAGACTCTTGTTCTCTGCACTTCAAATATACAAAATTTTTAAGATCTTAAATCACCATTTGCCTCCATAGTTTCTGCAGCAAACCACCCAAGCTCAGGGAACTTACCCTGGAACAGGAACTGATGGGGCATGAGGGGTCTCAGAGCTCCACTCTGCCTCCTTCAATACCTGGCACTGACACTAAATAAACCCTCTAGTTCAAGCCCATCCTGCAGCCAAGACCAGCACATCTCACATAAGTCACCTGCCAGACGAAGCCATCAGCTCTCAACAGCCACAGGCAAACATCTGGGTGATGCTCACACACTCAGTGTGAGCACAGCCTCACGAAGTGAAATGCAGAGAGAGTGTTTTTAGGCTCTGCTGATTCCAAATCCTGTGACTGCAAACCTGCAGGACCTTCACAATATGGATTTGTAGGGATTTAGCCCTGCAGAACTGAGATTCCAATGGGCTGAAATGGAGCTGCTTTGGGAGATTCCCTTCCACTGGCAACTTGAGCCAAGGTACAATCCTGCAAAGTTTTAAAACTGTTTCTACATCCCACTTACCCTGATGCCACCACATACACTGTTCCTGCCCCTACTCATCTTTTTGGATAAGTTTTTCTCTGTTTTTTTTAAAATTATTTTTAATTTAAAGCTTGCCCTGCCTTCACCTATGAGATTAAAAGAAATCTTACACAAATTAGTTGGGTGCACAGAACAGCCTTACTGAGGCACAAGACACCACAGTGAAGGGCTAAAATCCAAAGGGATAAAGAAATTCTTGATGAGACTCCAGGATTCTCTTCTTGCAAGCAAGTCTGTATAAATCTCACCAACAAATTAGAAGATTTTTTTTTTCAGGGTCAGATGAGTTACAGAATAAAAGCCTCAAATTTATTTAATTTAGGAAGTTGACATTGAAGGAAAACAGCTCAAGAAACCTGCCCATACTTTCAAGTTTTGATGCCACCTGATGCTGAGCAAATCTCACACTCACTAGCTGTGACAACTATCAAACCAGGATAACAGTGCTGCAGGACTGAAGACTCATTCCTACAGTGCTTGGGTGCCTCAAAGCTTTACCATGTTTTGCCATCATACTGCCCCTGGATCTCTGGATGTCAGGAAACATTATTAAGCATTCTCCTTTGTTTAAATAAATTATTCCATATGCTGAGCCTGCCTAGCATGAAAGGGGCTGTATCAGGAAAGCACTGAGAGAACTTCCCTGCTTCTGTACAGTAGTGCACTAAATCAGTGCTCTAGAGTTGATCCTGGAGACAAATGGACTTACTACAGAAATTGTCAGATCATTCTATATAGTTCTCACATTGTTTTCTTGCTCTGTGAAAGATGTTTTCACAGTTAGAGAGTCTCTGTGTTGCTCTGGAGACAGCAACAAACTACCTACCAGTCTTTTCCAATTTCCCATTAAGAAGGGTTGAAGGTTTTAAAAAATATCTGACATAGGACAGAAGCTGCACAGACACGAAGCTCAGGACTACACGGACTCAGATAGATATTCTGTTTTGGGATCTGTGACTGGTCTCAGGACACACCTGCCCCATACACACAAAATAAAGCTGACATGACCAGCTAAGCCACAGCAGCACCAGCCAGTACCCAGCAGCACCCCCATTCCAATGCAGACGTCTCTGTCTGCAGGAAGCACAGGTGACACTCCTCTACCAAACTCATCCTCTCCAAGACAGGAAGACTTTAGCATCAGCTCTTTTATAAACTGCTGCTGATCCTCCCTGATCAATACTTTCATTACTGGACACAAAACGGAGTGGGAAAAAAAAGCAATTACTTCCTGTGAGGAAACAGCATGATAGATGTGCCTAGAATCTGTTACTGCAATAAATGACTGCTCAGTCCCAGAAGAAAGCACCCAACATTAAAAAAAAAAAAACCCTAAATCCAGAAAAAAAGGTTTTCAGAGCCAGCTCTTTCAAAAGCGCACAGTCTCTTCACAGCCTGAATAGAAGTCAGCTCCCTTTAAGAAAGTAGACACTCTGAAATTGAGATTTATCCCCAGCTTACCTCCTAGGACTGCAGATTCAACTCCTGTCAGATTGTTGAAAATAAAAATCAGTCAAGGGAAAGGAGCAGAGAACTCACTAGAAATCAGGGGTTTTGAGGTCTACTGCACAGCTTTCATCAGCCTTCCCTCTGGAGGCTCTAAAGCCCTCTATCACTGTGGGTTTAGATCTATACTTTGTATATCATCAGTAAACACCCAAACATTTGCCAGCTGTGCAACCTCACAGGCTGGTGCTTGGAGCTGAGAACTCCCCAGTGTGGCCCAGTTTCTCAGCACTCAGTGGTCACTGAGCAGCTGCCCTTGCTGAAGGCCTTTCTGTGCAGCTGTGGGGAGGGAGCACCTCAGCAGGGACCTGCAGAGTGAGGTCCTCCACCTGTCTGTCTCTGCAGCCACTTGCAGGCCAGAGAGTGTCTCTGAATCAGTGACAGGGATGAAACCTCACTGCCGAGCTCAGACAAAGGGAAAGCAGCAAATGAGTTACAGCTGCCCCAGGTCCTTTGCTGTGGGCACCTCATCCCATCTGCAAGTCACAAGTAGGGCCAGGCCATGGCCTGCAGCTGTTCCAGCCACCTTCCTGCAGATGGATTCATCCCTTTGCAATGGGCTGAGCAGACCCTGGGGAAGATCCCTAACACAGAAATCAGATAACTCTGGCTTAAAGCAACATTAAGAAGAGGGATTAAGATCTAAAAGTACTAAGCAGTTTATTTCACTTTGCTCGGAAGCTACATCAGTGCCGATGGAGAGAGGACACATACTCCCAGCACCCTCTACTGGATGAGCACCAGAGAGGCCCAGAACCTGCCTGGCTTCTGGGGGTCCTTTCCAGCTCCCCTATGAAGCACATGCAAAGAAGGGGCCTCCTGAAACTTGATGAGAACACTCTGACTCCTGTGATCCCCATCCCTCCACAGCCCAATCCTCAGCAATACTTCTAAACCGTGTTACACGATTGCTCTTAAAGCACTTCTCAAATATTACTCCTCAGAGGAACATCAAGAGACAGGGATGTGTTCACCATATTTTACACACAGCAAAGCAAACAAACAAGAAAACTTGCCTAAGGTCATAACAACTCAGTGGTACAGGCAAGACCAGGAACAAGATGTTTCGGACACATTTCACTTCTCTGACTAAAAATGTGGCAGCCTAGTCCAAGGTGGATTATTTTGATAGTCCTAAGTGTTTCAAATCTACAAAATCCCAGAAGAGGCATGCAGGAAAATTAAAAAGTTAACTTTAAAATAAAAAAATAAAGTTCAAAGAATATTCACTCCTTAAGCCCAGCTGTCCTTCAGAGGCAACAGCTTTACGCTGGTATAACCCTGATGTAACGTAGCGGAAAAAACCCAGCCTTCCATTACCTCTTTGCAAGGTGGCCAGTGAACAAGGGAAAACATCACTTTCCACAAAAAATGGGGCCTGACAGGCTCAAAACTGCACAGCCACGGTGTCTGATGATGTTCTAGCTCTGCGCAGCATTTCATTGTCCTGCTTTACAGGTTTCAGAATTCTTATCACTGTGGCTTGCATTTCTATCACACACAGCAATGGAAAGGGCTTTATTAGAGCAGGGTTACAAGTTTGTTCCCTGGCATACAAAAGTAATTTAATAGCAAAAAGACAAGCCAGCTGCCTATCACATCCTCAGCAGGGACCTCTTCAGCAGTTCATGTCCCAGCTCTCCTGAGAATTCCCCAGATGCAGACAATTCCTAGAAGCTCCTGTCAAAAGTCTCTCTCCTACAGACTGCTATTTACAAGGCTCAGGGAAGCCCGAATGTCTTATTCTCAAATGCTGCAACCCAAATGCAACTGAAAAACATTACAGCTGGGCTCTGCTGCTTCAGACAGTGGAGATCACAGAGGACACGTGCACTTCAGAGGTAGGTGAACTGCAGTCAGAAAAGGCACTGACTTACACTTGCCTGTATCAAGGAACTGCTCCCATAACCTGCAGTGTTTTGCTGGTTCCACGCCCACCACAGCAGGTTCTGGCCCACCTGGCCCATAAATACTTTATAGAAACACCACATAGGAGGATGAATACAGTCCACAGAGAAAAGGAACTGCACATTTGGGTGGAATTATCACAAACTCAGAATGCAAACCCCCACTGAGAAGCATGCAAAGTTACAGAACAGCCATACACACAATGTGCAGGAGGACCCAAAGGGACTTTTGAAAATGTTCATCACTTACTTTTATTGAAGAACATGGAAGCCATCTGGCCCATTTCCACCCTCTCAGTGATTTCAAAGATATTGGCTGAGCCATGTCTCTCTGCAAGTTAAAAAACAAGAAGTGTTTCAACCAGTCTCTCCAGTAAGCCCTGAGGCCAGATTACCGGGATACTTGGGAAGCTCCAGCAGCAGTTTGAAGGACAGTATGTACAACTCCACAGCTGCAGAGTCACTGGGCCAATTACCCTGCTGAAGCTAGTTTAAAGGTGTTTAGAAAATATGATGTTCTCATCTTAGTGACCTAGAGGGAAAATATCTTTATCAGGCTGCAGAAAGCACACTGAATTCTCAGTGAGTCTTATCTTGCAAGTGCTGAGGACTTTGGGATGAGAGCATGTGGAATTAAGGGTGAAATGGACGGAGGAGTCCACTGGAATGTTGTCTGCAGTGAAGAAGCTTCATACCAGTGAAAGCATGAACTGGGTACTCACGAACTGACAGGATAGGCCGTGTCTCTGCTCGCTCATAGCCATCTTGGAGGAGAACATCACTGTCAGACACTCCAGAGGAAGAATCCTCATCTTCATCATCCTCCTGGATGAAAAGAGCAGACCATGCTGAGATATCTGCTACCCACAGTATAGGCTGTGCCACCCCCACTGGCATGGTCACTTCCAGGAAGGTCCCAAACAGGAGGGGAGGACATGCAAGCAAAGGCAATACCAGGGAACCCAGGGGATGCTGTGGAGGGCAGAAGAGGACACTAGCAGAGCAGGCTGAAGTGAGTGACAGGCTCTGCTGTCCCAGCCCCAGGTCACACACACACACACAACAACACTGTCCAATTCATGTAGTTTTAAGTGGCACAAGGAAGTTGCAAACTTCAGGCAGATCTGCAGTGTTGAAGAACTGGGAGAGAAAAAAAAATAAATCCAAGCATATCTAGCCAGCACAAGCAGGTCTAGTTCCTAATTCCATCCTACTACCACCAAGCCAAAGGTCTAAATCAGTGCAAACAACTATGCCTCCCTCTGGTACAGTAAAGCCACAAGTAAAGTTTTATAGCAAGGACATAATTCAGAACTGTCCACAACCTGGGATGCTGCCCAAGTAACAGCAAGGACATCCCAGCCTGTCCCAGTTAAATGACCTGAGATCAGCAAGGATTTATAGTCCTCAGCACACTCCAAATAGCACCAATATATTGGCTGCCACCTCTCCACATTCATTGAGCAGCGCTTCTGGGCAAGGAGAGCATGATCAGTAAGAAATGTGAACAGCACAAGAGATTTTTCAAAACAGGAGCAGAAAATCCTGTCTTTAATGAGCAACCCCACAGGGAACTAACAGCTATATTTTATATGACAAAGTTAAGTACAGTAGAAATTTATTCCCTTAGAGTTAGTAATGAGGCAAGGCAAAGATGCAGGGGAATGCCAGGAAAATCCTACGTGATAAAACAAGAGGAGGAAAAGGAGAATTAAATCCCATACAAACCTTGCGTTTTTCCATTCTCTTCCATCTCAGCTGGGCATTTGCAGCAGCCATGGCTTCCACCACAAAGGTCGTAGTCATATAGCTACAGAGAGTAGAATTCAATTGATATCATCAGTAATAGTCAAGAACTGTCACTGAAGAGAGATGGAGAATAATTCCCATCTGTTTGCAGGAGCAAACAAACAAACAAATCAAAACAATCCTTTTGCCAGCTCCCCACACACATTGTTTTGATAGAGTTTCATCTCAGTTTATTGCTCCCTTCTGCTCTTGAGATTCAGGTGTTCAAGCAGACCACAACATGCAGTAAAATATAACGTACCTTCAGATATAGTAAGACACTTTAGATATTTGGAAGGCACATTCCTGGTGTTTCTGTGGCTTGAAGGCAGCAAGAGAACTTTGATCTTTGCTAGAAAGCAAGTTTCCTTCCTCATTTTAGAACCTAGGACAAACCCAGTTCTACTCTGAAGCTCATGGCAAAGGTACTCTGGTCCCTTAAAGAATCTTACACATGGCATCAGAAGCAAAGCAGCAATACAAGAAGGAGCACATCACACATGCAGGCAAATACTGGAGGCCAGTGGATAAGCTGTCCAGGGAGACAGGGAGAGCCACTGATGGAAGGAAAATCATCATCTCAGCTAAAACCAGTCCTATAATATTAATCAGTAGATTTTAAAAGCCCCTCAAATCAATCTTATTTAAGGCTTTAAAGTGGTTTCTCACTGCCTCAGGAACTGGACTTGCCTATCAAGCTCAAATAAGAGATCAGTTTTGCAAGAATAGAAGGAAGTGCTAAGGCCTGTGTAACAATTTCCGCCCAGGCTTTTCCTGCACCAAAGGTGCCCAGTGGGCATGAGGAAGTCACAAGAACCAGAACAAAAGCAACAGAGCTCCCAAAGCATGCAGCACTTGGAGCTGTGTCTTCTCAACTTAATCCAGTGCAGTTCTGGTGCACAGATTTGGAGGTTTGTGCTCTCCTGCTGACCTTGAAGGATTGTCTGCTGCTGCTGAACTCCATATATTGCATTCATGCTTTTAAACTAATGTAGCTAAAAGGAATTGCTTCTAAAGCTCCCAGTTACGGGTAGCCCCACTGATATCATTTTACCAAGCCTTTGCAGCACCCAGCTCTGAAGTGGGGCAGTCATAAGCATTTGACCATAGTCTCCCTGCACAGCAGCACAGAACGGATCCCAAAAGCTCTGCCTCCACACCAAAGGCACATTCAGGCTGGCAGAGCTGGTTACTGAAAAGGCTGGAACTTCAGAAGTCCATTTATACAGATGGCAGGAGGGAAATTTTATTTTATTTTATTTTTAGACCAAGTAAGAAGCAAGCAGGGATTCCCAGCCCACCAGAAGACGGCACTCGTAGCAGTAACTCCTTAGAAATCAGTGCTGTATCCACAGTCTTCAGCTCCACCTGCTGCTCCAGCAGGAAGGCATCTGGGCAGGGGCTCACAGTGAACCAGCATGACAAACAGGAGGCCATCTCCTGAGCAGCAAAGGCCTGGAGGGGCTAAGATGGGCCTGGCTGTAGAGGAATTTCTGTTCCTGACACTCTTTGTGACTTGCAGCTTACACATCTGCAAGTCACAAAGCAAAGACTTGACCCTGTGCCACCTTTGACCTGGTTGGTGTTTGGGGAACTGATTGGTGACAGAGGCAAGCATGGAATGTATCCACAGTGAGGACAATGTCAAAAATGCAGCAGGGATAAAGGTCCCAGAAGACTCCGCACTGGAGGAAAAGTCCTTCCCATCAGCCAGGAAATGGGATGTACCAGAGAGTCAGGAAGTGCATCCCTCCAAATCAGGTCCATAGGCAACACCACCGCAGAAACCAACACCCAAGGAGCAGAGGAACAGAGCATACAGGAAAACAGCAAAAGTCTTTACACTGTTCTCACCCAGCTGAGCCTCCCAGTCCCCTAAAGACACACACACACACACACACATCCTACCTCATAAATCCCAGGAACATCAGGAGGACAAGGCTGACGAGCCACCCTGCTGTGGCAAAGGCCTTGGGCATGGTCAGGGCTCCCGTTCCAACGATGAGGTTGAACATGTACACCAGGCCAACCTGCAATCAGTCACATGATCCAGCATCAGAGTGTGCCAGGAATCATCCAAAACATCTCACATACACTCTGATTTAAATGGAGAGGGCAATCCCTTAGCCAGCAGGGTGGGAACAAGTCCATGTGAGAAATAACTGGAGGAGGGGACTGAAATCCAAAGAGAACAATGTGGAAGTCAGCACATTTCTGGAGGAACTGATATTCCTTTCCATTTTTCTAATTATTTTAAATTATTTTTTTTCCTCTCTAGCTTGTAAAGTTATAAAGTACATGAGATTTTTGTTTGTTTGTTTTCAAATCACTGCCTTCTACCAGGTGGTCTGTGCTGTGGGTTGGGGTCTCTCCTTTTTTTTCTGACCTGAACACAAGTAGTTATGACTATGTACCTTTCAGGACCTTTTATTATCAGTCAAGCAGGAAATATCCAAAGAGAATTCTAATTAAAAGCCTGCTTGCCATTTTACCAGTAAGAAGCTGAGCATATTCTGAAGAAGGGATTTTACTTCCTGAAGGGAAAGGATTTTATCTTCCCTGGCAATGAGCTTTTTCAGTGTCCAGAGACAAAAGAGAACTCTGCACATGGACAGGACCCCCTGGGCTATGAATTTAGCTCAATTAAAGATCAAAACCTGCCCAAGCTGTTGTGCTTTAGTGGGCTTTTTTTTTTAATATAGGTCATAATCCCTCCAGAGGAAAGCCAGTAAAGAGCTGTGTACGAGCAGACTTTTCTGGGCGTGGAGCAATTAACATCAGGAGAACTATTCCCCAGTGACCCTGAGAGCATTTCACTGGCATAAGCCAGCAAATTCATCTTTTGCTGAACATCCCAGAACGATGATTTTCCTTTGGTCAAGCAGAAATGAGAATGGTGCCTGTAATGTTCAGCCGGGTTAGACGTCTTCAGGGAAAGAGGAGAGTCTCAGCCTTTGAGATAACTCTAGGAAATTCATGCAGCACGAGTATAACAATGTAAGAGCAGGTGACACTAATCCTTGAGGGTCCAGACATTCCAGTTACTGTCTTACTTCTCCATTTTCTCAGTTGTGACCTATTTCTGCAGCCTAATATCCACTTCTCCTACATTTAATCATTACCATAGCAATGAAAATTTTAAGGCATTTAAAATCCAATGCACAGATTTCAGGGCTGGTTCTAAATTTATTGAGTTCACTTTAAAAAAAAAGTGTTTACAAAGTGCTGTTTTTAAAAGCTGACATTTGGGAAGACTTGTGGCTATGAAAACTGGTATTTCCAGTAATATAGGAAAGAAATAATTGGCTCTGCAGTTGCACAGGACACCACATTACAGGGAAGAAACCTCTAAATTACTCACTTTCAGTGAAGTGGTGTAAAACAAATTACTGCAACAGCTGCATCTAAGTAAACTATGAGAAATTCAGGGGAAAATGTTTATATAAAGCAACAAAAGGGAAGAAATTGGGATAGTTTTAATGTCCCAGTCCCCCCCGTTTATGCCAATGACAGACTGGGTTGATGAAAACATTAACAAAATATAAGAAAGTGGGCAGAAGGATGAAGAGCTGGTATGGGACATGAAGCTCTTTCTAGCACTTTTAGATCTATACTTCAAGCACACATCATCCCTTTACTTTATGAAAAGTGACCTGTGATGTAAAAAAACCCATATAACTAAAAGCACTAAGCATCTTTAACCACTGTTTGACCTCCATCATCTCCTGAAATGCTGAGGTTACGTCCATGAGGAAGTAGGATTTGCAAACACAACGCTGATGAAATACGAATTGGAAAGAAACCTTGTGACCAAACCCCCAAGCAGTGAAACTTACATAGGGAGAATAAAGCTCTCCGGTGTCAGTGATGCCACCTGCCATCCTGGAAATGCAGGGGAACCCCAGAGCAAAGCCAGAAGGGTATTTTTGGGAGAGTGTTTTCAACTTCTGTCACCTTTAACCTAGGGAAACATCATAACACTATGTTATCTTTGCTGGAAAAAAGAAGAACTCACAAGTTAGCTTTGGCACATCAGTTTTCTGGTATTTCAACAGCTTTCAGCAGGATCTTGCCCTTCAGACAGACCCCATTCACCAGCACCACTTGGTTCAATACTCTGTGAGAAGTTTTCATACCTGTTAAACTGGTTTAAAAGCAACCAAAAGGCCCTGCTCTTTCACAGCGTGTCATGACCAAACTTCATCTTCTCCAAACAGCCAGAGGGGCTGTTCCAGACAACTAAAACCTCAAGAAGAAAAATGACTGCCTTGAGGATGATCTCAAACTGCTGCTTCTCATGCAGCTACTACTCCTTGCAAACACGTGCCTCCTGCAAATCAAAAAAACAGCCTAAAGTCTCTTCTCCGAAATGCAAGTACAGAAATAAGTAGACAAATGAAAATATTGGACCTATTAAAGACACACCAAGATGCTTTTCATGCACCAACATTTCCAAAGCAGAAGCATTTTACACTGTTTCAAAAAAACTAGACGTGTATGGGGGAACTGAAGCCTTCTGGAAGGTTTCAGTGTCAATGATAAGCCATAATTGAATTAAGGGCTTCACACTTCTACATGCGCTCCTACTCAGCCACACCAGCTGAGACAAACTATCAGCACAAGCTGAGCTCCACTACAAAACCCAGTTATAAGCTTGTACACCCACGCTGAATACCAGAAAATAATCAGGCAGCATAGCTCACTGAGGTCATAACTGGACTAGCCTCAGAAGGAGAGATCAACCACCTTTTATAACAAATCTCGACTCAAAACACTGAAGCCAAATTTGGCAAACACAGAGCAAGCAGCAAGACAACGGACACTCCGGGACATGGCCGGGGACAGCGTGTCCCCGGGCAGGCCCCCTCCCCTAGGCGGGGGGAAACCGACCCCAGGGCTCACCAAGGGCACCAGAGCCCCCCGGCCCTACCCCGGCCTGGCTCCCCCGGGCCTGTACCACAGATGGAACGCTGCTCGCCCCCCCTTGCCTTCTCCGGGGGAACCCTCCCCGCCCCACAGAGCCCCTAAAACCCCAGCAGCACTCCCCGACGGCCTTCTCCCCACGCCCGGATCCCCCCGCTCCAGTGCACACCCTGCCCCACACCAGGACCCTCCTCAGGCCTCTCCCCGCCCGTCGAGCCCCTCCCCAGCCCTCATCTCACGCTGTCCCCACACAGGGCCGCCCCCAAACCTCCTCTGAGGGCCGCGTCCCGCCCGGGACCCCCCGGCCCCTCACCAGCCACAGCGGCTCGTGCCGGCAGCCCCGCCCCCGGCCGCGCGGGGGCACTCAGGGCGCACGCGCTGCCCTAACGCGGGGCCGTCCGCGCACGTGACCGGCTCGCGGGGCGGGGCGGGGGGG